>OU342636.1:6211268-6811268 GCA_910589415.1 Malachius bipustulatus | reverse complement strand
TTTTGTTTTTCTTATGGCTGCCGTATTTTTTTCATGTCGTTGATTTTTTTCAACAAATGACATCAATATCAAGTCAATTTCCTTCATATTGCTAGCCTTATCGTTTTTATGGCGTTCGATTAAAAAATACCTTTTGTTTTCGAAAAAATAACTTTAATCGAAATTTATGTAATATATTGACTTTTTCTTTAATTTGAATATTTTTTCAGACTACTAAAAAAATTATGTTTCTTGATATATTTTTATATCTGCATGAGATCATTTTCGAGATGTGAAATAAAAGCCGTTTCAATACACGTCGAAAAATTGATAAAATAAAAGTCATATTAAAATCAATTCTTCGACGTGCATTGAAGCCGCTTCTATTTTATTTCTCTACAACGAAGTAAGGTAGAAAAAAATTCCAATAAAGTTTTAAATTAAGATTCCAATGGAAACATAAAAGTTTTATTTTTAGTGGTTTAATCTCAACAAAGTATAAGAATTTAAAAAAAGTAAGTAGGTACCCACTTTTTTCTTTTCAATAATATTGGCGAGGATATGCCTCCCTGGACGCCATTGGACATGGAAATTTCAATCTGCTTGCGGTTAAATGAGCTCCTCATAACTAAAAATAACATTTCAAATTTCACCAATATTGATGGCAAAAGAATGTTTGAGACATTAATAATAACAACTAGGTAATTAAAAAAAAACTTTAAAACCCTGGTATCTTAAAAACCAGACTCTTCAGGCGACGTTTAATGGTTTGTATGAACTTTTCTATTTAAATTGGTCCAAGACTAGGTAAGTAGGTACGCCCTTAAATTTAGCACATGCCTTTAAAATAACATCCTGTATAAGATGGAATTCTATAAGAAAAAAAGAAATTTTCATAAATTCATATCGTTAATTTAGTAAACAGGTACTTAGGTATATCATATTACCATAATAGTAAATGCAAGATTTATGATGATTATTTGTTTGTTGCTGAGAGAAGCCGAGAATTGAGATGGAGATGAATAAAAATAATAAATAATAAGAAACGCTCCGGAGCTCTGACCTATAAAAAGTTAAAACCGGTTGGGGCTATAAACACCCTCTTCCACTATAGTTCTATAATTTCAACACACTCTGCGGGGCTGGCAGCACCTTCAAATGAACCGATATGTGGATAAAGGGGAAAGAGGGTAGCTCGAGCGACCGAGCACACAATTTTACATTAGGTTGCGTATCTTCCCTATTCCTTCAATCAACGCTTCAATGTTATTTATGGCACCCTTCCTCTCTAATTCTTTTATTAATTCATTCCCTTTAGTTTGGTCACCCTTTAGTATGGTCGGTGTAGGATCTCTATTCAATGCTGTATAAGCAATCCTATTATTGAAAAACAATAACGTTTTCTGAACGGCACATTTGCCCCAATGGTATGGTGAAGACATAGACATCGATGTTTCAATGGTTATTTCCATCTTACCAGTCTATCACATCCTGCACCAGCACCAGAGGAGTATGCCGAACAGAAAGAAATCAAACCATTTGAGTAGAGTGATTTGTCGGAAACATAGTGACTTGCAAGGCAAATGCCATCTGATGACAGAAAAACTTTCAATATGTCAATCAGAGATTTTGAGAAGAGATCTGAAATTTTTTCACTACTATCTCTGACAGTTCACTGAAAAATCAATTACCTTGCGAATCTCAATAAACAAATATCATCTCTGTCTTCACCATATCGCTAAGGCAAATGGATTCAGAAAACGTTCAAATTTACCTTGAAGTTTTCTATTCTTGTTTGTTAACAACGATCATACGTTGCTGCTGATAAAGCAACAATTCTTGTTCTGTGACATTTTGGACAGGCATTATGTTCGTTCATGATGACAGGGTCTTAGTGTACTCGCCTTAGTACATCCCTACCCGCGATGAGTAAAAACTTGTCAATCCGAGATGACAAAGCTGAACGCGCTCAGTAAGCTTTGTGGGGTAATTTTTGAAAATATATACTTTCCCACTCTTATTTACATTGGACAGAACACATAACAAATGAAGAGGTGCTAAGAAGGATGAAGATCGAGAGAGAACTGATAAAGACCTTAAAAAACAGAAAATTGACGTACCTTGTGGTCACATATGGGAAATGAAAAGTGAAGTTAATTGCAGCTCGTACTCCAAGGGAAAATCGAAGGTAGAAGACCACCAGGAAGGCGACGTACATCATGGCTGAAAAATTTACGCCAATGGTATCGGATGTCGTCGGTGGAGATATTCTGAGGGGCCTCAAGCAAGGTCAAAATTGCCTTGATGATAGCCTAAATTTTCTGAGTGGATAAGGCACGAGGAAGAAGCAGAATTTGACTATTAATCAGCAAACACACGTGACATTAATTATCAGAGCACAAGTTTTCGTTTGCTGTGATTTTTTATTCTCACATCGAATATAAGACATCTAATTAAGTAGGTACCAAAGTTTGCGTGATCCTGGTTTAGTTGTGAAACTAAGTCCGTTTCCACTCCTGTATCAGAAGAGGGAGTTCTAGCACGAGTAGAACCGAATCCGGAGGCAATGTGCCAAGAATATCCACCGAGGTAGGAATTTGTAATCCTCTTGGTTGGAGAATCCTTCACCCACTCATTTTGCCCAATCGATTAAAAGACGCTGCTTATCTAATCTTTTTGCGAAACACAATGGTTGACCAGTTCGATGACATTCATGTAGACAAAGTCAGCAAATGTGGTTCCAGAACGAAGGTGCTTCACCCCATTATTCGATTGCCGTTAAGAATATTTACAAGAAGCATTTCCACGTCGATGAGGAGGAGATGTCGGACCTGCTTGGAAACGACATATTGGCATTCTGAACATTTCATCTAACCCTTTTTTATTTTATTTTGTGTGACCTAACTTTATTAAGACTTTCTGACTTCTTGTGGTCCATTATGTACCCTCTCCTAATATTTTGTCTTTTTTTTTTAAAGCCTGTATACGTAAATAGATAAATTGTATCTCTTTGAGAGCGTTTTGCTTCTTTACTTTATACAATAAGAGAATCTATAAGAGTCGTTACTTGTAGTGTATTTAATAAAAGAATAACAAGAAGTAATAAACCTATTTGTGGGTGAATGCAAATTTATTCATGAAAAATCAATAAAAGAGTGAAATTACTTTGATAGGTCGACTGCATAGAAACCGGGATTTATTTTATAGTGTTGTAGGTGAAATAAGAATATGAGAAACGGGCAATAAGCAGTTAGAAATTCCGTTGAATGGCATTTGAGTCTTTCGAATTGGAGGAATCATGAATTGTAAAATCCAAACTCCGAACATATTCAACTGGCAGTTACATTCAAAAGTTCGAACTTGTTGAAACTTGGTTCTTTCTAAACATTCAATTTAAAAGTTTAGCTTTTAAATTCGGCCAGACGAATATTTAGCGTCAGCTTTTTTTCTCAATAACCCTCTGCAATGGAAATGTGAAATTTATCGCTTAAGAAAGTTCTAAAGCAAATAATGTTCCCATTTAGTCCAATCAGTGAGTTACTATGCCTACCATTTTTTCATGTGAATTAAAGGAGAGAAATATCTTCAGATAATTATTAAAGCGAATGATTTATCAGTATTAGGCTTATGATTTTCAAAATTTCTCGACTAATGCTGACTTTTGTATAAGTCGTTAACTATTTCACAATAAGCCAAATTTACGTGAACAAGGAAACCAAAAATGCGCTCACAATTTATTCAAACAGTAACATAATCCGAATTCGTTAAAATAACCAAATTAATGCAAGTTTTTACAAGCTTGGGGCAATCCATTAAACTCACAGTAGTAGACGATGTCAGTATCAGTGCACTCCTAGGGATCCCCTTCCGCCGGGTTCCTCTAGACATGAGTAATTCGCAACGGCGCGTCACGTCCGTTGTTTAATTTCGCCCTGGACGTTTTGAAAAATTGTAATTGCGTTATCTCCACCGAAATGAATTGGCCACTTGAGATTCTTTACGTGGAGAGATTTATAAAGGCAACAACTCGCCTTTCGTGATTGTGATATCGCCCCCGACTCTTTTCTGATGATCCATCTGCCTGTTTGATATGGCTGCAGAACTTTGGAAACGACCATCGAAAACTTTGAGTTCATTATCTGGTGATTTTTAACTATAGTTTGTTGTTGGGGAGAGGCGAATTTATTGACGTAATTAGAGATAAAGTATCTGAAACTGTAAGTGCAACATTACCAAATTATACCTACCTTCAGTTCGATGCTCACGTTTAAAACATAACTCGTAATAGAAGTTCAAATAACTGGTGATATAGCAGTTCTATCTCTTTCCATGTTTTATTCTGACTCGCTTTAAAGTTCAGGTAAATGGAACTTACCATGAAATATATTAGAACAAGCCTTTAATGTACCTATAGTAACTGAAAAACACATCCGGAGGGTGTGTTTTTGTAAATTGAACAAAATAGAGCACATTGTTAGTAAGCATGATATTAAATAGCGATGGAGATATTTTGTAAAAAAAAAAGAATCGCAAAGGAGGCAGATGGTCGCATATGCAATTTACAAAAATAATATTTATTGTAGTTCAGATGAATGTATTTTGTAGTCAACAAATCAGATCTTGAATATCTACAGCAAAATTGAACAATAAACAAAAATCAAAGCAAGTGATATGTTCAAGTAAATGCAGCTAATCAGAAGCAACTTCTCTCCAAGGTTTTTATCGATACGACTGGAGGATGGCACTCTGGGAAGTAACAAAACACAAATCAAAGAGAACTGCAAAGCGTACTGTGAGAGGTTGCACAGGGGCAACTCTAGAGAACCACTCACACATTGAATATCTGGAACCAGAACCAATAATACCAAAAAAAGACGTGGCAATCAAATCACCGGGATCAGAAATCATTTTCATATATGATTATAACTTCTTGGAAATAAAAGGTACAAATGTTCGCTTTGGCTCCAAATATACGTCATGTTGTCGAAGTATTCCCTTCCAGAAACTTTTTATAAACCAATGCTTTTAGAACTCAAGGTTAGTTTCAATGCTAATTCCAAACCGTGTACTGAGGCTACGTTTATTAACACCATAAATAATTATATTCTACTGTTTGTTTAATGTTACTGTTTTTCTTGCAGATGCGGCGGTGGCTGCCATGGTTGGCAGCGCTCGCAACCCTACTTCCGGGGGCCTGGCCGGGCCCCGCGTGCCGCATCAGCGAGTTCCCATGTCGCAACGGACGTTGTGTACGTCTCAACGCCTACTGCGACGGAGCCGACGACTGCGGCGACCTTTCCGATGAGCCTCGACACTGTACAGGTGAGTCTCCGTCTATTAACGAAAGGTATTCTTGGTGACTTTATATTTCACCACCACAGGGGAAAGAAGCCCTTCGATTCCAGAATTTTTCTCGAAATCTGTGCCTTTTACAATTTAAAAACAATTTACTAGAAGGGAGCTGGGGGTCATCAGCTTATTTGAGTTTTTTGAGCTCATATTGGAAATGTTAAATAACAGCTGAGTATTATATGCTTTGAAATTTCGACAATCCCAAAAAAGACCAAATCACTAGTAATAGCGTCCTTATAATAGTTATATTCTTTTTTGGAAGGTGAACATTTCTCGCATGTATAAGATTCCTTATATCTTCGTGGAAGGGAACAATTTTGCTTGATTATACATTTACTAGAATAAAAAATTATTTTGAAAATTTTTTCGTCAAACCGCTGTCATAAATATTTATTGTGACCTTTAGTGGTATAAGTACACTCGGTGTGAAATTCGACATCGTGCGACATGACCGGCAGTTGTTTCAGTTTGCAATTAATAGCTGATTAAAACGCTTACAGAACATATAAATGTTAATGTTACACAGCTGCAAGTTATGAAGAAGTTTTAAAATAAGATGCTGTTGACGAAAGACTTACCCGTGTAGGTATACCCTTTCCAAAGCAAATAGTGTGTGTCACGAATGCCCGCTTCGGAAGCCGTAGAGCATTAGAGTTCGCGAATTGCCCCTAACGTGCATGGCTTACCAGCTACTTACGGAAAAGAATCACGGCGGTACAGTTCCCTGCTTCTGATGATCGACTTGTGAGATCCCACTTCGCTCCAATCTCCTCAGGAGTACCCAAGGGTAGCGTTCTCGGCCCGCTTATTTTCCTTATTTTCATTATCGATTTGGGCTCCTCAATTTCTTCCCCCACCTTTCTATGTGTTAACTATGCAGACGATACAAACATCCTCATCATGTTAAAAACAAACGACTTCACTTAAATAATAAAATCAACTAAACTTCCATTGGAAGCAGCGTCTTTAGGACTAGAGAGAATAAACTATGACTAAATGTAACAAAAACTGAGTTGATATGACTTCCATTCTTGCCGTTCTCGCCCTCCTCTTTTAACCCCTATCTCAACCGGTATAGTACTGAGATCTCTCCCACGCGAGTTGTGAAATTCTTGGGCTATTGCATCCACCAAAACTTGAACTGGCTGACTCACACTAACCACTTATGCCGACGCTAGCTCCTGTTTCCTTATGAAACAACTTCAACACACTGTGTCTCATGACGTTCTTCTCTCCGCATACTACGGACATTTTTAGAGTCACATCTTCTATGGCCTGGCCGTATGGGGTGGATCACAGGGTTCTCTCCGCAGAGTCTTTCTTCTGCAGAAGAGAGCTATTTAGGATACTGGCAGACTTGTCCATACATTAGTCCAGTAGGGGCCTCTCTCTTCTCAAACTGATTTATAAAAATCAAGCAAAACTTGATGGTTTCCGATAGTTATCCAGCTTGCGATTTTAAAAGTAAACTGTAATAAAAGACATGAAATTAATCTTGGGTCATAAAATTTGGACCTTGTCATTATGTATGAAACACTATAATTTTTGTAATGGTCGTCTCAAGGTATATTGCAACAGTCGATTTTGAGGTAGTTTTCGGAGACAAATTTTGGGCGCTATCTAGGCCAAAACTTGGTGAATGTTGACTTTTAAGTACTCCAAAATTTGAAAATTATCCACGCAAATACGGTCTTTCACATAGTTTCATAAGAAAATGTCCAATGGCGGCAAATTGCATAATCTTGGTGGCTGATGGACGTCGCCGAAATTCGGAATTCGCGTCCTTGGAACTTCCCGAGCAAAAAAGCTTAAATCGGTAGTGTTTCGTAGGTAATGAAACGGTCTTGTTGGAACCATAAGTATCGTCCAAGTCAAAATATTCAATCACAGGCCAAAAACTTCTGTTATTATAAGACCATGGCACTCCGCATTAACGTTAGTCTCCTTCATTGTTCTAGAAAAAATACGTTCCAAGGACGCCTCCAGCTTGTAATGCATATCACATGATGACTTTTTGTGGGTGCCGCTCTTCCACTGTTTGTATTATCAGAGCCCCAAATGCAACAATATTGCTTGTTAATGTACCCACCGAGTCAGAAATGAGCTTCATTTCCGAAGAAAGTTTAGTTTGAAAAACTGTAATTTTCAACCGGTTGCTCTAACAATATTTCCGCGTTATCCGATGCTCAACTTAAAAACGATCGGATTTCGTAAATTCGGACAATGAACTAATGAAATGACAATGGAAATTACGGACTGTTTTAGATATCAGTGATGCCAACACTATTGTTTTGTAACCACGAATGGATAACCCATACCACGATTTCTTGTATGTCGTTTTCACATACCATTTTTTATGTGACGTTGAAATGTTTTTTCCGGAGTTTCCTGTGACTCAATCTTCATATTGTCACTTTATTATCTTTCTCTACGCCGACTTTTTTATTTTCAAAGATTTTCGGATGATTTTGATAATGAAAAGGGGTACCAGGGTTCCATATGTTACAATATGACCAATATGACTTAATACTGATGTCATTCATCGTTCGAAAAATGTTCTTAAGAATAAACTAAAAAACAGTTACCCATATAATACAATTTTGGTTTCTCGAATTTTGTTGATATTGTAACGGAGAGGACCCCGGCCCGTTCGTCTTTCGCGAAAAGCCACCGTCTGATCGTCTATTTACCTCTGGGTTTTCCCTAATAGGACCGCTGTGTTTTCCTCGTTGTGTTTTCGTATTTTTTACCGTAGTCACCCCTGCTCTTTGATTGAGGTATGCCAGGATTACTATGGCCGAAACGGATGCGCAAAAGAACCTACTGTGACTCATTGTATCTCGGTTGATTGGGATTTCTTTCGGAAAAGCGGGGAAATTTACTGAGACTTGTTGTCAATTGTTGGCTTCCTGTCAGATGTCTAAAAGCGAGTGATGAGCGAGAGAATTCGTTTGCAAGGCGTAAAATGGTGAAGGGCGAGATGGGCTGTGATTTTGCATAGAGAGTACAAAAAAATGGAAAGCGAAGAGAGATCCCTTCGATGCATTTTTCAAACTCCACTCCATTTCGGATTCCACTCTTTTTCAAACTCCAATCCATTTCGGATTCCACTCTTTTGCACACCTGTGCTTTCTTATTATTTCGTTTTGCTTTTGTTTCGTTTACGGACTACCCAGTATATGGCGGGAATGTCTGTTTAACTAGTCGACAATTTTCTTTGCCTAATTTCCTTTTCTAGTTTCTTTGATTTCATTTCAAGCAACAGCTTGAATTAATTAAAGAATACAACCATGTTGGTTACAGACTACCCGGGATATGGCGGGAATGTCTGTCTTGTTTGCATATTCAACGTTTTTCTTTGCCTTGCGAGGTTCATTCGAGTACAGGGTTGCCACTTCTCCTGAATTTTGATTTCGTATCTTTTATAAAATCATTCCTTCCGATTCTCTTTTATTTAATGATTTTATTTTCACAGTTGATTTACCTGGGAGAGTGAATTATTTCACCTCCGTTTATTTAATTCATAACCTGGGTGATACTGTATTTAGTTATTACTTTGTATACCTTGTTGTTATTTGTCTTGTTCTACCTTTTATTGCATCCATCGATGCTGCCTCGTCAGGCGACCTTTATGTCACATATGTTACCTTGCCCTTAGGCATTTGTCACTGTTATACCTTTTATTGCACCTGTCGATGCTGCCTCGTAAGGCGACCTTTATGTCACATTATGTTACCTTGCCCTTAGGCATTTGTCACTGTTATACCTTTTATTGCACCTGTCGATGCTGCCCCGTAAGGCGACCTTTATGTCACATTATGTTACCTTGCCCTTAGGCATTTGTCACTGTTATACCTTTTATTGCACCTGTCGATGCTGCCCCGTAAGGCGACCTTTATGTCACATATATTACCTTGCCCTTAGGCGTTTGTCACCGTTATACCTGATGATTTACCTTACTCGTCATTCGAGTGCTTTTCAGATTGAAATCTTAATCAACTGTATTATTGTAGATTTTTCTACACACCTTGATTTATTACTCAGAGCATGTTGGCTCCGTTCTCTCTCTCGAAGATCTTTGTTCCTCAACGTGATTATTAGCTGACCATACTACAGACCACGACTCTTTAACCATTAGTCTAGTTAATGATTTAGTTTATCATTCGTGTTTAGGCTTGTTTACAGACAAATTACTTAATCTTTTGTATCGGTACCAGCCACCGGTCCGCCAGTAACACGAGTACGTCGGCCTATCACCCCAAAGAGCGTAGATAGTATGATGAGAAACATAATGATAGCGTTTGTCACATAAGATTCAGGTGTGTATAAAATCTGGTTAGAAGAGATTCGGAAAAACGACCTTATAATGATCAATTTGGTTTTTGAATCTAAAATTGGCTTTACCCATTCTCGAGGTCGGTCTAATTTTGGTGATTTTGATTCGCTATTTGCTGATTTGCCTATCCTACACTGCGGGAATTTTATTGCCCCGCGGCGTGCTACGATTTCCACTTTAAAGAGTCATGCTCTTTTTCCGTTACCCGAGGTCTCCATATGGACATCGAGATGAATGCCTCCCCCACGTGTGGTAATCGAGTACCTATCATGAATCCTAATCGGGTGTTGTAATGGAACTGGTTTCTCCTGATAATGTAAATGAGTGGCTGGTGCTACATCTGACAACACTACCTAAGCTTGCTCTGCTATGTCTGAGGGTTCAACCTACTGTTGCGAGTTCCTGTCAATATAGCGCCATATAAGGGGAAGTATTTCTCACTTTCACTCTCTAATATCGTATAATTTAAAGGGACAACAGATGCTTGCCTACATCTGCACTAAATAAAAACTCGGACTCTTCGAAGAATAGGATGATTGAATCATGGGCCGTTTTGTTTACAGATTATTAATTCCTGACCTGGGTCTATTTTCGCTCCTAGCTCTATATCGATTTCCTATACGTGGATTTGTAATTATTTGTTGAAGTATTCCTGTTTCCTGCCTAACTTGGTTTATTCCTAATAACGTGCCGCTTTAATTATTATTCACAGGTTATTTTATTCCTGACCTGGGTCCATTTTCTTCCTAGCTCTATCTCAATTTCCTATTCGTAATTATTTGTTGTTGAGGGATTGCTTCCTGCCTCGAACTCTTTATTGGTTAACGTGATTGAGTAGGTACCTACTAGGTATTTGTGGCTGATGCCGCCTAATTCCTAGCTGATTATTTTTCTTGATTTAAAATGGGATCTGCGCTCGTGAATTTGGTGAATCTGTTTGATTCCTTATTTATGTTGATTTTGTTTCGAAGAGAGATCTTCCCTAACTATTTTCTCATTGGGTTTTCTGGGTTTAGGAGGGAAATTCGGCCGGAGTTCACACATAGGCGTCATCTCTGGGTGAATTATCGGGTTAGAATTGTGATTAGAAGTTCTGTTCGGGTGCTATTTGACCCTAACCAAATTGGCAATGGAAATTCTCAGGTAGATGATGGAAAACTCAGCCGGAGTTCACATAAACGTCGTCTCTGGCTGAATTATCGGGTAAAGAAGTGTGATTTAGAAGTTTGTTCGGGTGCGAGTTGACCCTAACTAAATTGGCAATGGAAATTCTCAGGTAGATTAAGGAAAACTCGCCGGAGTTCACATAACGTCGTCTCTGGCTGAATTTTAGGTTAAAGAAGGAGTTGCAGGCCGGAGTTCACATAACGTCATCTCTGGACAACAATTAAAGGGTTAAGGAGTCAGATGCGACCTGCTTGGAAGCTGATCTTCATCTGTCTCTGCTGCGGTAGGACCTCTGCTTTTATAGAAGCAGTCGCCCGCTTTCTAAACACCACGCAACAATGCACCTTATTGGCACTGCCCTATACCGTGATTTATTTCTTAATCATATTTCCCTAATCACGGGACTTAGCGATTTGACCTCGCGGCTACCTTACTGAATTGTCCTAAACCTGAACTACCTAAATTTTCCTTCAAATCGGCCGACGCGTTGTAGTCTTATCATTGTACCTAACTATTATAATTACACCGCGGTTCCATCTTCATTTTGCATTTTCACCTACTTGCAGTTTCGGGACCGCAGCGAATTTTCGGCTGTTGTCATTTATTTATTCGCTCTATCAATTCGTGTAATGTTCATTATCATGGGTGTAATATCGAACGAGTTACTATTGTCTTTAAAAAGGATTATTGTCTAAGTTATGATTCCACACAAATCTTCCACCCGGCGGTCTGTTTCTAGGTCAGCTCTTCTTTTCATCACGCGGGCAGAGACTGTCTTTTACAATACCCTGCGTTAACATCTGGCAAGTTTGCCGGTCCTTCGGACGTTCTTTAGGGGCTGGAATTTTACTAGAGCGAGAACTTTTATGTTATGAATATTTAATGAGCTGACGGGGATCGTTTCTATTGATGTAACGGCGCGTAGCTGTATTTAATTTCCTAACAATTTTACCTTTAGGTATTTACGTACCTAATGCTTGCACTGTTTGCTTTCTCGATTCGGGCTGATTTAATGAGGGCGATGGATATATTTTTCTTATCATCCTACCTAGGTGGGATCCATTTCAATATCAATGAACTTAAAAACAATATGGAGGTCATTAGAAAAACAAAAGCTCATTATGAAAGCTTTAGGATCTGGCTGGCTTTGAAAATTTTCCAAAAGTCAGATGGCTAGTTCTAGCAGACGACTAAAAGATCGCGCACACTCTACCTGTACGGATCGTACACTCTAACTGCTGGTCTACTGTGCAGTGTATACGGGCACCTTCATGGGCAGAGTTTGCTGGTACAATCCGTGCAGGATTTGTGTGCGTCTTTTATACGTAAAGTTAAAAAATTCAGGGTGGCTCAACGAAAACATCCCAGGCCTAATAATTTGAAAACTGAAGATGTACGCGAAAATACCGAAACATGTCGATTTTGTTATCGAGGGGACATATTTTGGTAATTTGTAACAGTTTGGTCAAATTTAACTACCCAAGTTCATCTCCTCTGGCAATCGTGCCTCCTATATAAAAATTTTCCTAAAATTCGGAGCGAGTTATAATAATCTATCAGAACCGAAAATGTTATGTCTAAAATAAGAAAGAAAAAAATTCGTTATTTCGAAGAAAAAAAAAAGTTATAGGTTGGGTCAAATGGGAAACCTTTAGGTCAAAACATTCAAGAACGTTAATAAAATAGGTAATGTACTCCCTTTATCGGCATTTTTATAAAATAGGTAAATAAAATATTATTTTGAGTCGCTAAATTTTTCCTTTCAGAATAATTAATCTCGGTTTTTCAGTTTTTCAGCATATTTCAGTATTGATTCAAGTTACCAAAAAATTTATTTCACTAGTATAAATTATTGTTTATTGTGCAACTTTTTCTCTGATTTAACTGACCCTGTATCTCTGCTACTACTTAAGATCTCCATCGTAAGAGAGGCGTATATTATACAAGCAGAATAAAGCTGCTGAAACTTTTGTAGTAAACATCGTTGCTGAGTGAGAGATAGACAGGTACTCCATGTTAGTCTATTGTTTGTTGTGTAGATTTTATTTTATTTGAAGATATTCTTTGTTGGATGTTACTGGCATTTTTATTTTAGTAGATGCAGACAAATACTCAACATGACAACATGGAGTTGACAACTGAATTGTTGCACCTCAAAAAATAGTGTATATTTGTATTAAAAAAACCCAAGTGTAGCCCTTGGGTTAGTTACCTATAGCTTTCAGTTAAATTTGAGAAAATCCAAAGTTGCAGTTTCTTTACGACAAGCCCACTTATAAAAACTAGCTGTCGAGACAGAGGATCAAGATATAAGGAGAGAGATAAATACAGTTTTCATACGGCAACTTTAATAAACATAAGTACACTGACCCAAATACGTGCCAAGCACATCTTGCAGCGCCTTCGTGTAAGTTATGTACAGCGGGAGAGATTATTCTCGGTTATTCAACGACCGCTTGTCGTAAGACATTATAATTTTATCGCAATTTGTGATAAACTTTGTCTCCAACAGCTGCCACCGATACTGGTGCTTGTGTTGCCGCTTCTCTCGAGGCAAAATCCATGTTTACTTCTGTGACCTAAAAAGTTGGAATCGCAGCAGCATCTCCACTGCAAGAAAACAATTATTATTATTCAGCAGCCGTTCTCGACTTTTCAGGGGCAAACATGACGTGTTGGTCTAGGCGTAGAGTTACAGTGCCGTCGCGATGCTAATACCAATGGTGCTGGTGCTGGTGCTTGCCTCGCTTTTCCAGGCAGAGGTTCTCTTCTCGCGCGGCAGGATCACTTATTCCACTTTCGTAAAGACAAGGCATCGAGTTCAGGTACACGTTAAGAAAATCAACCGCGACGTGAGATCGATAAATAAGCATATCGTACCTGTTTCTACTGTAGCTGTTCAGGTGTCCAAAGTCAGTCACATTGAGAATTTATATGAGAGGGCTGTAAACGATTTGTTTGTATTGGAGAAATTACAAATGTCCAAGTGTGGAATCAAGAAAATATCACCGGGTGCTTTTTGGAATGTTCCCAGGTTGTCTGTATTGAATCTACAAGGCAATTCTATAACGTCAATACCATATGGTGTTTTTAATGGTTTAAACGTGACCAAGTTATATTTACACAAAAATTCAATCGAGTTAGTTCATAAAAATGCTTTCGATGACATGCCGTTTTTGTATGCAATAAAACTGAACGCAAATTATATCCAACAGTGGGACAGTGATTGGTTCAAAAATTGTCCTAAAGTGACAGAGATTTATTTTAGAAGGAACGAATTGGATTACCTTCCCGAGAACGCGTTTAAAAATATCCTAGGCAAGCATGTAGTAGATGGAAAAGAAGTTGTTGATACGAAATTGTTCTTGAGCAAGAATTTCATTTCTGAAATTCATCCTAATGCTCTGAGTGGTTTGACAGAATTGCATCGGTTATATCTTGATAGGAATAATATAACAAAGTTGGACGTAAAATTGTTTGCTCATGTTAAAAGCTTAAGCCTCTTATTTCTTGCTAAGAACAATATAGAAGATCTTGATGAGAATTTATTTCCCGCAATGGACTCTTTAGAGATATTAGATTTAACGAAGAATAAACTCAAATGTGTGCCTTATGGTGTTGTGTCGAAAGTACAGATGATTTATCTGGAGAAAAATAAGTTGGACTGCGTATGCTTGGGAGAAATAAAGACAAAGTTGCTACTACAAGAAGTCAAACAGCATCTTATAGTTTATGACCGATGTTAAAGTGAGGTGATTTGAAAGACTTAATTATCCAAGACTGGTAAAATTTATATAAGATGATTATATGTGATCTCATTCTATTAAAAACGTAGTTCATTTTATTATTGAAGATGACTTATTATTATGTAGATTGAATTTTAAAATAAAATAATAATAACAATTTTTTTTTATTTTTTAAACATCACTGTCAACACTTAGTCAAATCTTTATAAAGTATACTGGTAAAGTATGACTTGATTGCCAAGCGACCACTAATGGTATTTAGAGCACGAATTCTTGACTGTCGGTAATATGTAGGTAGGTACCAAAATGAATACATGAACGATATTATTACGTGTTTGCTAGATTTTAATACTCAAGTAAGTACTATTATTTATAAATTAGTAGTTTGATTAGTAGTAGACTGTCCTATTATAAATGATATTAGGAATTGTTTGTTGAGATTAAAATCTAAGTTCTTGTAAATTGCTTGTACATTTATATTTCATATTTTTTACATTCCATGTCAATCTTTTTTAGACTAATATAAGAAAAAACTTATAATTTTTTTGTCATTTTGGTCAAAATTAGAATTCAAATTTCATTACTATGATTTTTTATTATATCGTTTTTATTGCTGTTAAATATTACAAGTCTTATAATTAACAATTTACAAGAACTTAGATTTTAATCTCAACTTCTATAGACCTGATGAAGAATTAAAATAAAATTCGAAAACTTGGCATAGGAAAATCAGTGTTCTTGTCTTAAAACGACTGCAATCCCAAATAATTCCTATAATCATTTACTATTATTTACATAATATTGATTACTTTTGATACGTCAAACTCATTTTGAGATTGGAAGTCAATTTTTATTTATCGAACAAAAAGCGATTTTATTTATACAATAAATATTTATTTTATACCCACATGTTCGTGATTCAAAATAGAAAATATAGTTCATGGTGATGAAGAATAGTGATTTTAGGCGTAATTTTTGGAGTTGGATTGAAAAAGAGGTATAATTGGTTTAACATGGCAAAAAGTGTCATACCTATTTGATTTTTAACCCGGCATTGGTCGCTAGGTGAATTGTATTGTAACACCAGTGGTCGCTAGCATGTAAAATCAACAAGTAAATGTGCAATAAAAAGCACTTTGAATTACAATACAGGGTGTTTGGTGAGCGGACATCTAAAATTAAATTTACAAAACCGCATTAGAAGCATAAAAAAGAATTTCCAGATCAGGCGGTTTTTTTTTTGGCTGAGTATTTCCTAAACAATGCCTACCTTGAAAATGTTATTATTTTTTAATAAAACAAATAAAAATTCAAATTTAATTAAATTTTTGATGAAGTAAAAATAAAAAAATAAAATATTTATAGATGATTTAGTTTTACATTTTTGGAAATATTTCCTGAATGAAGCCCGATCAGGACAAAGTTATTCTTTTTTATGCTCATGATGTGGTTTTGTACAGTGTGTCGCATTTAAGATGAATACACCCCTGCATTTTCGCTATTTGAAGGAGTCGAGGTTCGAAATTTTGTACAGTCATGCAGACCGATGAGTCACACTTTTTACGATAACTAACTTAAATTTGATCTTTACTAATTTGAAATTAATTTTTTTTAGGGTATGATGCAATCTTCATCCCCTAAAATGCGGTCCATCAGAAACTGGATACCATCTGCTTTATTGTGACTGGGAGGCGTCCTTCGGGGGAGGATGGCGGGAGAGGAGGGTTGTTTGATTTGTAAAGAGTCAGCGGTTGGACATGAGAACTACCCCTATCCATAGTACAAATTTCAAATATACCCTTATTGTGGGTGTGGTGAATTTGGGGTGGGGGTGATTTTCGTGTCCAGCCGATGACCCTTTCCGGACAAGACCACTTTTGTCTTTTGCAGTTTTCCTCTGGAGGCCGTTGTGTAGTCGTGGGAAAGTGGGTAAATGGATATCGAAAAATCGCGGTTTCTGGATTGCATTTTATAATCTGAGGGCTCCATCGCGTGAAGGGGTGCTTCATGCAGGTTGCTTACTTTTTCATGAGAAATCGTAGTTTACGGAGAATGGGGTTTCCTACTTATGAGGTCAAAATCACCCCACCCATAGGAGGGTGGTTGGGGGTGGGGGTGGGGGGGTTGAATGGTTTTTGTCTCCAAACGATGTCCCCCTCCAAACTGGAATACTTGTGTCTTAAACTTTTTTTTTTTTAATGAAACTCCTTCCCAATGATTTCAAAAAGGGATTGAAGTGGATATATGTATACAGTGTGAACGAGAGTGTGAATCTCACTTATAGAATAAAATTCATTATGGAATAAATTCTTTAAACCCCGCCTACTACGTCTTTGCAAAGAGAGCCAATTGTCGGTATTTTGATTCGCGTTAGAGATATTGAGAAAAGTGACTCGAAAAAGTTGTTCTAAATTGTTTTCTAACCTCGGATACTGAGTTTAATGGCAAAATTAGCCTTTTTAATTTTCCATTATTCTGGTTTCACAAGAAATTTTTGGAAAGTTACATGGAAAGTAATAATTTAACACTACTGCTCAATTATTACTTTCCATTGCACTGTAATTACCAAATTAGAAAATAAAATTTTCAAAAATTTCTTGTGAGACCAAAATAATGGAAAATTGAAAATGCTAATTTTGCCATTAAGCTCAGTATCCGAGGTTATAAAACAATTTAGACCAACTTTTTCGAGTCACTTTTTTCAATATCTCTAACGCGAATCAAAATACCGACAATTGGCTCTCTTTGCAAAGACGTAGTAGGCGGGGTTTAAAAATCAAATTTAAGTTAGATATCGTAAAAAGTGTGACTCATCGGTCTGCATGACTGTACAAAATTTCGAACCTCGACTCCTTCAAATAGCGAAAATACAGGGGTGTCTTCATCTTAAATGCGACACACTGTATAATATGAAATTTTATTTTGGCTTTCCGATCACCGAACACCCTGTATTAGCAATATTTGTTGTAGGTATTTTAAAATAAGGAGGAATAATGTTAGCTTGCCAATATAATTTTTTTTGGTATATGTATAGCTATAGGATTTTTTTACATTAAATAACACAAACTAATTCGATTCTTACGCCCGTATTCACAAACGATAATTTCCAAAATAATTACGTAATCAATTATACCCATCTCACTCTAACGCATAAAAACTGCATATCTCCATCCCATTTATTTAATTATTTTCGAGATATTACAGGACAGAAACGCTTTGTGAATACGGGCCTTAACTAAGCTAATACCATATACTACCATAAAAACGACAAATAACTTCAGATAAAGAAATTACAGCAACCCTTGCATATGGCTAGCAGACCTAAACATAAGAGCAGTTGAGTGACATGGGTGGTCGCTAATGAGCGTTTAGCTCGCGCAGCTGCAACTGCGGTGAATGAACTGTCCATAAAAAATAAATTTGCCCGATTTTCATTACAAAATCCTTTCCATGTTTCTTCTTAAGGCTATAAACTAAGCTGGAAAAATCGAAAAGATTGTGCGAGTTCAAATAACAGAATAATTACAGTTTAAAGACAATGGTGAGCTAAATGCTCACCTAGCGACCACTCACGGGTTAATGATATACAGGGTTAAAACTATTTAAAGGGCCACTACAGGGATATCCTAAACCATTGAAGATACGAGGTCGGTTAAATTAGAGAAAAGTTTCGCTATTTTGTGGCCATCTCGAATCTGTCAAAACATTCAAGATATCTGTGACCGTTCCTGAAATATCCTGAAAAAACTGATAAATCTAGATTTCTTATTTTTGCTATATCTTTCTTACAATAATTGGAATAATTGTGAGAACAATGAAAAAAATAATGGAAACCAAAAACTAATAAACTTCAAAAAATAAAAATCAAAAATTTTTATTCTTCTTTTTCCTTAAAAAAATACAACTTTTTAGATAGAATATCATAGAGAAACTAAAAAACTATAATGCAAGCAGTATGACTTCATATTGACCTATTTCAGCGAAAAGTTTTCTGTTTTGCTTAGAAAAAAGAAGACGAATATTTTCCAATTTTTTTTCTGAAGTTTATTAATTTTTGGTTTCCATTATTTTTTTCTCGTCGAACGACATAAAAAAATAATATGGCGGCCATAATAAAAACGAAAGTTGACTATGAAAACTCTGTGATCTAGTCGGCTTTGAAAATTTTTGAAACGTCAGATGAATAGCTCATAACGGCTTATGTAAGCCTACGAAAAATTATTTATTAATTTCCAAAAAAAAGATATGACGAAAATAAGAAATCTCTATTTTTCAGTTTTTTTAGGATATTTCAGAAACGGTCACAAATATCTTGCATGTTTTGACAGATTCGAGATGGCCACAAAATAGCGCAACTTTTCTCTAATTTAACCAACCTCGTATGTTTAATGGTTTAGAATATCCCTGTAGTGGCCGTTTAAATAGTTCTAACCCCGTATGTATAAAAAACAAAATTGTGAAAATTGTAATGAAGAAGTATTCAGTACTTAGTATTCAGTTACAGATGTAATATTTTATTATGTTGTGATCATTTTATAAAAAAAACGATGCTGGATGACTGATCAGTGATCATGGTCTGACTACTACCATTGATACTCAGGTGAGTCAATTCGAAAAATTAGAAACGAACATAAAATGTAGTCGAAGAAGCAATTTTCAGAAATTACTTTGTAATATCTGTGGAAATATTTTACACGTCTAAATTTACATGTTACAACAGCTCATCCACATGTAGCAGTTTATGAAATACCTAGATCTCACAATAATTATAGTCAAACAAAAAATCATCAAAAAACACAATTATTGATAGAAGCTAAATGAAGAAAACTAATAAATCTGGTAAAGAAAAATCGAATGAAATCAATATAATAATATGTATATAAATAAAAGCGAATAAGAAAATCAAAGAATGAAGTGTAAATATTACAATCAATTATTTTCAAATCAGAGAGGTATAAACACTCATACACGTAAAGCGCATCCTGAAATTTATAGAGAAAATTTAGTAATGAAAAATTAAACAAAGAAGGCAAGTTCAATCAATACTTATTTTGATGATAATAATATTAATAAATCAGATAATAATATCAATAAAAATTCGGATAAACATTCAAAATTTAATAACGAGCTTATGAAATGGGAAGGAAGATCTAATAACAATTTTGAAGAAAAACAAGAATTTGAAGAGGAAGTTAAAGAGTTTAGTTAATTTCTTGTGAAATCTTTAGATTATTTACCTGGTCCTAAACACCCTGCAAATAAATATTTTGAAGCTAGGAAAAAATGGTTTCCAAAGAAATATTGAAAGGTTTAAAGATTCAACTAATCCTCAGAGAGAGATTCAACTCTAAATGGACAAGGGAGAAAAATAAAGAGGAATATGAATACCAAGCTACACAATATCACTTTTACAACCAGAGAAGAAAAGCGGTTCAGAAAGTTTTGGATAATGGCAAGAATAAATCTTGTAAGATCGAATTAAATGCAGTTTATGAATGTTGTATATCAAGATTCGAGAAACCTAACAATAATAATTGTCGAAACATATACATAACGAGAAAGTTACAAACAGATATGGATGTTTAATAATATTTACAATTTGTTTACACCTGAAATTTCTACAGACGTTGTTAGTGGTGCTAGTAAATTTCTAAAATTTTAGTGAAATAAACATCATGTAAAAAAACTTCGAATATCTCGAATTCCTTTGAAAACTACGCTCATAAACGGTTATGTAAATTTAACAATTTTTATCCTTTTCCTACCCACGCCACTGGCTTTATAATAGAAATAATGCAAATTTTCCTTCGCTTGTCCTTGATATAATTACATTGTAGTTTCCGTGAAACCTACTCGCCAGCACGAACTTAGAGTAAAAAATTAAGGTGACTGTTATCTCTTATCATGATATCCTGCCGCTCTCGTATTCATTCCGTTTTTCGTGCTCGCCATCATCAGACTCATATATTAGTGACTAGTGTAAGCTAAAGTGACAGTGAAAACGCCCAAAAGGAAGCATACCAACCAAGACAGAAAAATGGAAATAAAGAAATTAAAAAAAGCAACTCAAGGAAATGAGTGATCAACTTAGAAAGATTCAGTCGAGCAGCTCCTCATCTTCTGACATATCAGGTATGTACATAACATAGGGTGCAATCAGGTCTTTAATGGCGGGAAGTCCTAGAATAATAATAGCTTCTCAGATCTCATCTTCAAAATAATGAGGATATACACGGGCGTGTTTTTTCCTTATCGACAATGACACATACTAGTAAATAGAAAATACAAAGAAGAGATGACGTGCGTCATTCTTTTGAAACTTTTCTCCTGTTTACTAATTTTATTTTTATTTTTTGCTTTATTTTTGGTTGAAACCCCAGGACTTTGCTCGAAGCCGGGAATAAGAATCTCAAAGTAAAATATTATTAACAAAAGGCATAACGTGCGTTATTGCCGACAAACTTTTTCAGAGTATCTACTTTAGGTGTGCACCTAATTATTAGCATGATCTATAAGATTATTGCAATATATCATATTGCACTAAGGAGAATAACGTGCGTTATTTCCTTAAAACAAAAAAACAAGCACCTACAAAATGTAATAAATTATATTATTATGTTAGATTCAAACAATTTATATTTGAATGATGAGCAATAACAGTCACCTTAATAAAAATCTGAGATAGCGAGCGTTATCACTTGAAAAGAATGAAGAAATAAAACAAGTCGGTAGGCATATATAAGACAAATAATTGCAGTCCTGCAATGCAAACTATCTATTAATTATTATGAATCTAATCTGATTGATGCTTATTATAATAAGAATATTCAGAATATCATCTGATTTCTAGTTAAAGAATAACGGGCGTTATTTCTTTTCGAATATATAAATGAAAATAATTGATTCTACCACCAATATTTTTTGGAACGGTTACAGAAATAAGTTTAACTGAGGATCTGAATGAGGTTCAGGAGAATAACACCGAATACGATTTTAGTGCCTTAGGTGCAAGGCCAAATCAAAATAACGAAACAGGGCAACCAATTCATGAGGAAATTGTAGTGCGCTGGAACACGTACCTAACCATAGGGTGTAATCAGGTCTTTAATGGCGGGAAGTCCTAGAATAATAATAGCTTCTCAGATCATCTTCAAAATAATGAGGATATACACGGGCGTGGTTTTCCTTATCGACAATGACACATACTAGTAAATAGAAAATACAAAGAAGAAATGACGTGCGTCATTCTTTTGAAACTTTTCTCCTGTTTACTAATTTTATTTTTATTTTTTGCTTTATTTTTGGTTGAAACCCCAGGACTTTGCTCGAAGCCGGGAATAAAAATCTCAAAGTAAAATATTATTAACAAAAGGCATAACGTGCGTTATTGCCGACAAACTTCTTTTTAGAATACCTACTTTAGGTGTGCACCTAATTATTAGCATGATCTATAAGATTATTGCAATATATCATATTGCACTAAGGAGAATAACGGGCGTTATTTCCTTAAAACAAACCCAAAAAATGTAATAAATTATACTATTATGTTAGATTCAAACAATTTATAATTGAATGATGAGCAATAACAACAAACACGCTAACGAACATGACAGATTCATGGTAGCTCTACAACATGGTTGTGCAGCAATTGGGGGTAGTGCTAGATCAAATTCTCCCAATCCAGGAGGAATCGAGCAACCTAAAGATACTTGCTGAGGCTTGTCAGCTGTTTACTAATGTGCATCATGCAATATCAATGCACAGAAAATATAAAATAGTACCTTATTCAACCATCTACCCTGCTAAGTACATCCAGAACTCAACCAACTCAGTCTTTAAACTAACAGCGTTATCGACCCAAGGGAAGAATAAAGGAACCGAAGCGACCAATGGGTCAAGACAGGAAGATGCGGGGAAAATTTGCGAATTACCCACGCAGAGGATACAATCCTCAATGGTAAGCCCTTATGCAGGTATACTTTCCAAATTCCTACGAGCGTGAGAAGAGTTTTTTCTCGGGACCCTGTAGTATTAAGCTGGGTAAAAGGGGTCCAAATTCCATTTGACCGAAAAACCTAGACAATTTATTGAACCCTCTGTAAAAATTCCTTCAAATCACCTTTGTGAATATCAAAAATCCATTGAAGAGTTACAAGGTATAGGTGCTATTGAAGAATGTCGCCCAATAAAGGGCCAATTTTTATCTCATTATTTCCTTATTAAGAAGAAAAACGACAAAAAAAAAAAACAGGTTCATTCTAAAAAAAAAAAAAAACTTTACAACTATATTAAGGCTCCCCACTTCAAATTGGAGGACTATAAGACAGTCCTGAAACTCTTGAGTCCAGGTTGCTATGTCTCAAATATAGATCTGAAAGACGCATATTTTTTGGTCTCAGTGAGAAAAAGGGCATCGGAAATACCTTAGATTTCGCTTTAGGAACTCTCTTTACGAATTTACTTGCCTAACATTTGGTTTAAATTTAGCCCCGTTCATATTTACTAAGTTGCTTAAAAGCCAGTAGAAAAAAAAAAAAAAAAAACTGGCACTACTGGGTATAGTATTGGTATTTTATTTGGACGACATTCTCATAATAGGTAACACCAAATCCGAATGTAGAAGAAGTACAGAAATCACTCTACGACTCCTGAGAGGCTTAGGTTTTATTGTAAATGCACAAAAAGTAACTTAACACCCCAACAACAGATAAAATACTTGGAGTTTTTTATATAATACGGTAGATATGAGCATATCACTTCCGCTTGAGAAAATCCTGAAAATTAAAGATCTAATAAATAATCTACGCACAAATATAGGTAAAGGGCAGAAAATTAAGTCTCAGGCATTCTCAGTCGAGATTTTTTCGGATGCCTCACCAACGGGCTGGGGTGCCTTCTGTAAAGAAGCCAAGAGTCATGGTTTTTTGGGACAAACGTGAAAAACAGAGACATATAAATTATCTAGAAATTTAAGCTGCATTTTTATGCCTTAAAGTCACTGCGCTTAAAAATAAACGACACGCTCGAATATTGCTCCGAATAGACAACAAAACGGCTATCTCATGTATAAATCGAGGGGGTAGCGTAAAATACTATTATTTGAATAAAGCAACCGTGGAATTGTGGCGATGGTGTGAAGAAAATGAAATCATGGTTTTCGCCACCTATATTCCTTCCTCTGAAAATGAGGAGGCCGACAAGGAATCAAGGTTATTAACTATCGATACAGAATACAAAATCAATGACCTAGCATTCCGTCATATAGTAGAAAGATTTTGAGAACCTGAAATAGATTTATTTGCGACAAGAGTTAACAAGAAATGCGCTAGACATATTTCGTGGTTCCCTGATCCTGACTCCTTGTCGGTCGATGAATTTACGATAAATTGGTCGAAATACTACTTTTACGCTTCCCCCCCCCCTTCTCTATTGTTAAGAGGGTGTTATCATAGAGGAGAAATCCCGAGGAATTATGATTGTGCCTTACTGGCGTTCACAACCATGGTATCCAATTTTTACAAAATTATTAGAAAAAGATACCATTATTCTTAAACCTGACTTAAACACTTCTTATGTCCCCTTTCAGAACGAGCCATCCACTATACAAAGAGATTTCCCTGGTGGTAGGGAGATTATCTGGAGGTCTTTTGTAAATAAAAGATCCATACCAAAATCTGCAGCGGAAGTTTTGATGGCATCCATAACAGAAGGAACTCTGAAACAGTATTCAGCCTGCTTAAAAAAGTATTGGTTCTTTTGCGCAAATAAAAAAACATGACCCATTTCTCTACAACCTGGATAGGTATTTGACATTCTTAACCGAAATGTTGGACAATGGCAGTTCTTATTCCGTTCTAAATTCCTACAGATCTGCCTTGAATTTAATATTCAATTCCATCGACGCTAACGATGAAAAGATAATAAATAGATTTCTAAAAGGAGTGTCAAATATACGTCCTCCAAATCCAAAATACTCACATATCTGGAACCCCGACTCAATCCTCCAGTTTTTGGGAAGAGGGTACCCACTTGCATCCCTATCCTTAGAAAATTTAACATATAAGTTAGTAACTCTAATGGCCCTTACATCTGCAAGTAGAGTTCAAACCTTATCATTAATAAGAACAGACAAAATTTCCAAATCATTAGACAAGGTAGAAATAAAAATCCCGGATCGAATTAAAATATCAGCAGCAGGAAAAATACAGCCAACGTTAATTTTCCCAATTTACAAAGATAAACCGTCACTATGCGTGGCGTCTACTATTGAGTTCTATTTAAAAAAGACAGCACCACTACGCAACAAAGAACAATACCTATTTATTACTCATAAAAAAAACCACACCACAGAGCTTCATCGCAGACTATAAGTCGGTGGATTAAAACATCTCTCAAATTGGGTGGACTAGATACATCCCTCTTTTCAGCTCATAGTGTACGTCATGCATCAACTTCTGCCGCCCTAAGAGCAGGCGTCAGTATAAACCAGATCAAAAATACAGCTGGGTGGACAGAGTCCTCTAATAGTTTCTTCAGATTCTATAACATGCCACTCCAAGAGTCAAATGAAACATTTGCTAATGCCATTGTTATGGCAAGTATACCTACCGGATAGGGCTCAAAATTTTTCAAGAGTTAAGTACATAGGTACTTTGACTCTGAACTAAATCAATTATCCTCTTAGGTGAGGTTTCTTTTTATAATACTCATAATTAGTATTATTCGTGAAGGTATTTTTGGAATAGATGCATTAGTTTTGATTATTTATTCACTGTACTATTTGTATTATATTAATTATACCTATAACATTATAAAATATAGTTTAGAGTACCTATATATAACAATTTTTTGTTCTTGTACATTAATCAAGTTGTTATAATGATAATTCCAGGTAATCTTTAATAAGTAAAACCTTGAGTATTTAAAAAATCACTAAAGATTCTCTAAACAACTACAATGTAATTATATCAAGGACAAGCGAAGGAAAATTAAAGGATTAATTGACTTACCTAAGGAAAATTAATCCTGATTTTCCGAGCTTGTCCGAAGATATAATTACTCACCCATCCCCACGTCAGGACCCTCCCCGGGACGTGATTTTTTTTATTTTAGCACTCCAACGGAATGAATACGAGAGCGGCAGGATATCATGATAAGAGATAACAGTCACCTTAATTTTTTACTCTAAGTTCGTGCTGGCGAGTAGGTTTCACGGAAACTACAATGTAATTATATCTTCGGACAAGCTCGGAAAATCAGGATTAATTTTCCTTAGGTAAGTCAATTAATCCTTTAATTTTATTGCATTACCTACCGCAAATTATCAAATTACCTAAAATATATTTTTTCCAATATTGTTAACTTGGTTTATTGTTTTTTTTTTCTAGCTTATACAGGGGTTCAAAAAAAAAAATTGATATCTTACTCCCAAAAATATTTCAGCCTCCTAGATTGAAAACTGCGGTAAGAAATTGAGCCTCATGGAGGTTTATTTTTTTTTGGAAATTTGAAGGGACGCCCTAGAAGAAGAAATGCGGTTTTAGGAAATTTTTTTACGAAAATCAAGCGACATCTTAAAGTTTCACAAGTGTGTAAAAATATTGTTCACTAATCTTGAAAGATGAAGCTACAGGAGCGTTTGTAAAATTTGAGAGAAATAAACATAACGTTAAAAAAATTCGAATATCTCCGCCATTTTGCTTATATGGGCTTCTTGAAATTTTTTGGGACTAAAGGCTGTTAGTATATTAACAATAATAAAAGTTATAATAGAGCCGTATTATAATCATGAAAATTAATTCTGGGCTTTGCTCTTCAATAATAAAGAGCTTTCAATGGCAGACAACACACGCAACCATCTAAAGACTCCCGAAGCTGCAGACGGACCGTTTTGGTCCAGAGGCTACCATGCTGTCCACCACTAAAAGCTAGGCCCCTTGTATTCACCGAGCTCCCCCGAACTCAGTGACTTACAAAGCCTTGCGCCATCTAACAATGGAGACAAGAAACACCAGCAATTAATGTTAGCTTATGCGACCATCGTGGAGAGCATCGTGGCCTCTAGATCTTCGGGAGTCTCTAGAAGGTTGCGTGTGTTGTCTGCCATTGAAAGCTCTTTATTATTCAAGAGCGAAGCCCAGAAATAATTTTTATGATTATAATACGTCTCTATTAAAACTTTTATTATTGTAATTACCCATTGGGCGAATGGAATGGTATGGCACCTACCGGTGCTTGTTGGCACTGGCCGACGAGTGGCAGAAACCTGAATATATCGGGTTGCCGTCTCCGATGGTCGCATAAGCTAGTCATCATTGCTGGTGGTTCCTGCCTCCATTGTTAGATGGCGCAAGGCTTGATCCTGCAACATGATCATGCCAAGACAAGTTTGCTCTGGGGCTCACGCCAAGCAAACGAAAAGATGACCATGGGAGAAGAGAGTGTCCCGTCCCGCCATTACCATATCTGGCTCCGCAACGTTGACTTTTTTGGAAAAGATTGTGTTTTCCCAGCATTAAACGTCACCTGATTTCTATCGCCCAAGTTAGAATCTCCTTTATATATTTGCCAAGTATTGAGACTTCCTGCTCGTTGCGAAAATGTGCGTCGATGGCCGAAGCTCGCCAATTTAATGTATAGGAAGATATAAGTGTACTGTCATCTACAAAACTGTATATTGGGTTTTTTGTTGTTTCGAGGAGATCGTTAATAAAAATAAGAAAGAGAGTCGGAGATAAAATGGATCCTTGAGGTACGCCGGCTTTGATGGTAAAAGTCACTGAAAGGACTTCATCGACGGCCATCCGCAAGGAGCGACCTTCAAGGTAACTCGCCAGCCACAAACAGTACTTCTCCGGCGTGCCATAAGCTTACAGTTTAGCCAACAATCCCACATGCCATAAATGATCGAAAGCCCTAGAGATATCAATTGCAACCACTCGGGACTCCCGATAGTGTTCTACTGTGCTGTTCCACACCCTGTTCACAACCTGATTCTCTGGTTATGAGCTTCCTTGATTGTTTGATGTCAATGAGAGCTGGAGTATCACAGAGTAAGTAAGACATAAAGTGGTCAAGTTGTATCCAGTGGTAGTGTTTAGTTAACAATGATTGTGAATAGTGAAATAGAAAACATGTTAAAGTGGCAAGTGGTGGAAGAGCATTTAGTTGTGTAATATCTGTGTGGAAATAAGAGAACAGCTGTTTATTTAGATTTAGAGATTATTGTTACAAGTTATAGTCGTGTTAGAGAATAAAACATTTTTACTTCAATTTGGGATTAATAAAGTGTGAGCCCCGTAACAAAATTTTTTTATTTAAGAGTCTTATCTTTCAAAAAATTTTCCGGGGTGAGACCACTTTCGCTGGGGGATACTCTGTACCACCCGGTTGTCCACCTGACGGATCCGTCAATCCTTTCATACAACACCGTGATGTTTTCAGATATCAACGAGCTAGGTACCATTGTGTAATATTTAAGAGGTGCACTTTTTCGAATGTTACAGGGGTCCAAAATTTATAGTTACGCCACCGGGGTACCATGGGTTTTTAAATTCCTGAATTAAAAGACAAAAACTTTCTACATTCTCACGTACTTTCAACAAGCAACGGCCATATTGAATTTTTTTTGGCAACGGTCATTTTTCTCTAAACTATTAGATTTATCAAAAAAGTCTCAAGGAGCAATGTTGTAGATTGATTTATACCGAACATATTTTATATTCCTAGAATGTTTTTATGTAACGTTCATTATTATAAAAATAATAATTTTTGGACAAAAAATAAGTTTTATACGACCGCCATTTTGATTTTTTTGTAAGGAGAGTTCCCCCCCCCCTCTTCAGTATTATTTAGTAACAACTTAAAGAATAGTTACCGCCATATGACGCAAAACTTTATCATGACTTGTAACTCACACTTAAGGATTCATACCTACTATGGAATGGTGAAAATTAAAAGGTAGGTATCGTAAAGTTGAGAGGGCCTGGCAAAACTTTAATATAGTTTACCTTATCCCAATAATATCTCACACTGCGGAAATTTCGAAAGTATAAGCTATATAAGCTATAAACAGAATGTTACTCTGTAGAATTATGTAGAACTTGATTGATTGATTAATTTAATCAATCATGTAAAGCTTACTCTTGATGATCTTTTTTTCCGCTTTTTGGGAAATTTCTTGTGTAAAATAATGGATAAAAAGCATTTTACTTAACAAAATAATCTAATAACTGGTCACACGAATTATTATTGTGTAGTTATTTACACATCATAACATTAAAATTAAGCATATTAGATAATAAATTTGCACTGCTCTAGAACAAATAACCTGCTGATTCTCAGCTATTTCGTATTTACATAGTTCTGATTAATAGGAATATCTGCGCTTAATAAGAATATAAATGTATTAATAATAAACATTAAAGATGTCTCTGTTAATCATAATAATTATTATAAACTAAGTTCAAATACGCTGATAAACTCTATTTCTGGGTTGTGATAACTTGAACATTCCATTCAATAGGTTTACAATGACAAATTGCTTGATGAACTGCAATGTCGAATTATTAAAGTAACTGCTTAAATTACCCGCAAGTATCCTTAATAAAATTTGGGAAACATGTCGATAATTAAAACTTTTTTTTTATCTTATTATTTGCTGTCATGCATTGTGTTTAGTGAAAGTGTCCTATTCCGAAATGGAAATATCTCATTTTCTACCGTGCAAGGTGTAACGTACTCCAAGTACTTCGATCAAGTCGATGGGATTACCGAGAGTTTAGCCGCAAACGTCAAAACTATAACACTTCACGTTGATAGAATAGATAACTTGTACCCGATGTCTGTGAGAAATCATCCCACCTTATGGCAGCTGAAGATGAGGCAATGTGGGATTAACCAGCTCTCCCCAGGCGCCTTCTTCCAGGTGCCCAACCTCTCGGTTCTCAAACTACCCGACAATAACTTAACTTCCATCCCCGCCGGGGTCTTCAATTATTTAAACATTACCAGACTGATCTTGCATAGAAACTTAATACAATCGATCGATAGTCGTGCCTTCGATGACATGCCACGTTTGCAGCTAATAAAGTTGAACTACAACTTCCTGAAGCAATGGAATAGTGACTGGTTCAAGAACTGTCCCAATCTAGCAACTCTATATTTCAAGAAGAACGAGATCACTTATCTTCCCGAGCGCGCCTTCAAGAATATCAATGGAGTCCACTTGAATGATGGGAAGGCTGTGCGCGGAGCTGAGATATTTTTCAGTAACAACGCGATTAATAGGATCAATAAAGACGTCCTGGGAGGTCTCAGTGAATTAGATCAGTTGTGGCTGGATAAGAATGATCTTGAAGTCTTGGACCTGGACGTATTTAGAAACTTGAAGAACTTCAATCACCTTAATTTGGCTGATAATTTCATTTCGGAGATTCATGGAGAGAGATTCGGAAGTCTCAGTTCAATGGAAGTTTTGGACTTGAAAAGGAATAATTTGAGCTGTGTTCCTGTAGATATGGTATATATATGTAAAAGAGTGTACCTGCAGAAGAATCCTATTACTTGTGTGTGTGCAAGTCAATTGTTCAAGCATACGAAGCAAAATTATACGTCTATAAATCTGAGAAATTGCAGACGGGATCTTACATAATTATTAGTTCTTCATTGTAAGTAAAACATTGATGAGTTTATAATTATGGATAATTAAAAAGTAGGTATCTACTTGAAGATTTAGTGCCTGGAAATACTTTAATAACTTATAGTTTGTAAAAATATTATAGCCGATCAACAATTATTATTATGTAAGTAAATATAAGTTGTCAGGACAAAGCATTCCATTCTCATCCCCACTTCTCAATAAGCCTACATCCTTCATGGGAATCTAGTTCAACGCTATCACTTTTCAATTTTTTGTGGTGCAATTTTTATTCCGTCTGACTAATGTGTTCCATGGTTTCAGCACATTTCTCAATGCCGTTCCCGAGGGTCTCCTTAGGAGTTCTCAACAACTTTCATAGTATGGTCTGCTATTTAACATCCACCATATTTTGAATTCTTTCCAATAATTTTATCTTCTTCTAAAACTTTTTACTTGACTTCTACTTTCAATCAATTTGCAGCACTATGTTGTCTCATCCTTGTCTTGAATTTTACTTGTTTTTGAAAGTTTTACACTGTTCACGATTTCTCAGTCTCAGGTGTTCCCAGACCAGTGTGGGATTGCGGAGCAGGAGCGATTCGAGTGCGGAAATAATTTGTATATCATGCATTCACAGCGCGACGATAACGGGAGTGTGTTCTCTAAAAAAAATAAATTGGTTTTTATAATAATAAATAATATTTAGTCATTCCATGAAGAGGGAGATCTTCTGTTGCTGAGGGGAAGCAGGAGATTAACCGAGGCAGTAAGTTCAAAATAATTTTCACAACTCTGTGGCATTAAACTGCCAACAACCAATAGACCTAATGTTGTGCCTATAATATTTGTATAATTTGTATAAGTAAGTTAAACTTTTTTAGGGCGATTAATGGTCTTAACACAAAATACATTAAAATTTTTTTCTTCATCTACTATATCATGTACATATAGGAAGAGTAAAAAGTTCAAAGTTGCAGAAAAAGATTATATTTCTGTTGATTATTTAGCATTTAAGCTTCTTCGTGGAAGATCTAAGTTTTAATAGAACAAAATTGTAGACAGTATGTGGACAATATTCAGTCAAGTAAGTATTTGCTCGAATCCTAAGCTATTATGGGACTGTGTGTCACATTAAAGAAAATCACAGGGTGAGCTAAACGGGTTTGATTTGAATGATGTTTACATCATTTGTAAAGAATTTGGGAGATTTGGGTGAAAGAGAGAGATTTGAACGAAAATAAAGATTTGGGAGAAGGGTGGAAGAATTTGGGAGTTTTGTGAATCATTCTCCACATACTTCTCATCCAGTATGTTCAAGCGAATGGCCCGGTTTCCATTGTCAATGCAGATGAGCTTTGTTCTGTTGGACTGGGATACTCTATTCCTCTAAATCGTATCTTGGATAAATTCAAACCTTGAAAAGTGTAGACACAGAGACACTTTACATTATATTTAGTGACGTCAGAGATAGGGGGAGAAAAGAGCTTCCAACCCTCAATATCTGCGCCACTGGTAAACATCTACAAAACCTGAAAGAATCAATTTAGAGATCATAGTTTGTTTATTGTTCTTGTAAAATTTCATCAAAATCAGTTTAAATTTAAACGAGTTGTAACCAAAAACTGTTATATTGTTCTAAACTTCGACACCCTGTACCTATCTTTAAATGGAACGCCATTTTGAGCTGATATTTATTTTTTCCATTTATATTTATCAGGGAAATCACTCCTTTAAATTTGGCCCTATATCACTGAAACACCCTGTAATATGAGAAATGTAAAAATTTGTCAAATTTAATTTTGTCTAGGCTGTATAGGTTTGTCTAAAAGACGTTTTTTTATGATATTTAAGGCAAAAACTGGAAAATGCAATAATTTGCGCAAAAAGTATAAAAAACAAAGTTCCGGTCCAAATTTTAACCAGAAAACTTCAAATTCCTGCCCAGCGACCCATAGAACATAAAGGATGAGAGAAAATCAAAACTGTAGCAAAAGTTCCCTCTGAGAATGCCTAGCCTACTTGGGTTTTTGTTTCTATCTTGTCATGATTTTTCATCTCTTGAGGGCACATGTCAATTCTATTCTTAGTTACGCATCTTCAATCTGGAATCCTGTTTACAAGACATGCTACGACAGGCTGGAAAGAGTTCAATTGCGATTCTTGTCTCGAGTGAACTTTAAATTCAGAATTGATCGAGATACGGGAACATTCTCTCATCGTTAAAAATGATGTTACTTTTTGACAGACGTAGATAGAGCTGACATAATGTTTATTTTCAAGGTTATTAATAACCCACCGTCTGTCGTTACAATACTCTTCAATAACTTTATCGACTCTATCGATATCGTGGAGTTAATTAAAATAAATGTACCTATACTCTAGTCAATGAAGACATAAAAGGGGGCTTTCGCTACAAAAGGTCATGGAAATTTTTAACTTGGAAGATTCGTACAGTTCGATATTTCAATAATATTCCGAGTTTGCGACTCGGAATATTCACTCGCGCCGCCATATTGGAAAAATGGCTCCGAAAACCAGTATTTCGTCATCTTCTTTAGGTTGAAAATAGCTATTACAAAAATTATAGAGCATAAAATCTCCTTAAACTTTTGTAGGAAATATTTTTCAATCAGACGAATAGTTCACGTGTTATAGCGCCTTTGTGGTTTTTTCGAATCTTCACGAATATCTATCAGTCGTCCATGTGCGGGAGAAATAAGTTAGTGTCAGTAAATACGCTCAACTAACCATACAGGATACTTTTTCTTAAATCGAACGATAAGTTTAACGGTGCCTCACGCGGCAGTGGGTGTCAATTATTGTTTTACTAATATTTCCTTATGCAGTGTTGATACTTTCGCTTTCTTCCACCAAATATACCTTTTAGTGTTACCCTCATACGCTTGGCGGCGCTGGTGCAGTTGTCCTAAATCGACCCAATGCATTGGCGATAGAAGTGTCCAGTATTGTTAGCTGAGCGTGTTTACTGACACAGACGTATTTCCTCCGAGCATGGAAGACCGGTACATGTTCGTAAAGATTAGGGTCATCACCCTTAAAAAACTCTTGAAGGCTTTTTTTCAACTCGTGAACTATTCATCTGATTGAAAAATTGTTGTTTTAGCAAATCCAAAAATACGATTTCGTTGAATACGACATATCGTTGAAGAAACATTTCATTTAGTTTGGTGAAATTCACTCATTATTCAATGCCTATTACCCGTAGCCTAATACCAAAGTATTCTTTTGTATTTCATGGAGAAGAAAAAAAACTCCTTTATTGATATGCTGCTTGCATATTGCAGGTTGATTTTCACACAATATTCTTATCTATCTTGTTGATAATTATTAATTAAAAAAATAATTTCCAAGTTAGGTAAGCTAAAATAAATTTTATAAATATACAGATGCCCTTTAATATGTGGGCAATCTTCCGGATTTGGGTAAATTAAGTAAAAATAGATTAGAAAAATAGCTACAAGGTTTATTCCTAAACGAGACACCCCTGGAAAGATAATCAAATTACATCAAATTAAGGGTTGAAAAACATGTTTTTGGGATAACTTTTTCATTAGTTTTTAGATTTTTATAGCTTTTGGTATAATTTTGCAATATTTTAGATAGTTTAAAATATTGTTTTCTAATCTCTTGTAGCACATACATAGATCTCGGGGTGGCACATCCTCCCAATTCACTTAAAAAAAATTACAAATTGTTTTTGCTAATTTTCTTCTAGTTTCATAATTTTTACATGTAAAATGTGTCATGATTTATTTCGTTAGAGCGAACATTATCGATATAAACATTTTTTTTGAACAGGGTGAGTCTTTATTTGAGGATCTCCTCTTCGAACATCTTAAGGGGCAATTCGTACAGCACAGGAAAAATAGTAAAAAAAATATTTCTTGTAAATTGACCGGGATATGAAGAGATAAAATTGAGAAATCAAATTATTTGCAATTGTCAGCTTATTTTTTTTTTTTTGTTATAATAGAATCCAGGGCCTCTTCTTTCAAATGTCATAGAATTTTTTTTCAAAATTACGGTTGGATATTACATGGTATTACATGGAATACCATAAAACCAAAGTTGATTTCATTCATATAAATTTAAACCATGCTTTAAAAAAAAATAAAAATTTCCATATGAAATTTGAAAGAATAGTCTCTATTTTAAGAAAATAAATTCTTTAAAACTGTCAATATTAAAGAAGGTCTGTTCTCAAATTCACCTCTTCATATCCCGATCAATTTACAAGAAATTTTATTTTCGCTATTTTTCCTACGCTGCACGGATTGCCCCCTACAATGTATTAGGAGAAAATCCACCATTAAAATCTCACCTTGTTTATGGGGTATCTATTACTTCGGCATCCTCCGGGTTTCGCTGTCCAGTAATCCTGCAGTGTGTGGAGCCATTTTTATTCGTTGCTAGGAATTCTGGTGATGCTGCAGATCTCTTCACAACATCCGCTTTTGACGCGGTCCTCAGTATTCCCGATACTTTCCTCGATCTGGAACAAAACCAGTCTTTTCAATTTATCCGAGCTACTTCACTGGCGGCAGTCTTCAAGATTCTATTTTTCGCAAAGAAAAGTTACTCTGCTGTCTTCTGCTACAATACATATTATAATATGAGCATTAACGATTAAACTCGCAGCGCTGTTATCGTCACGAACGAGGAGGAAAATGTTACATTTTCGTAAGGGTAAGGCAGTGTACCTACATCTTGGGGCTTGATTGGTCCGAGAATCTGGGTCTCCAACGACAATTTTGGCGTAGATGTCCTATCTTTCCACATTCAAAGCATGCGCAGGATTTCATTAATTTGAATAATACGAGAATTGGGTTCTTTGTAAGACTCAAAACTCAGATTATATGCAAAATGCATATTTTTGCATATTTCGCACTTTTTTCTCACGCACTGTATATTTTTAGGAAACGATTTCTGCATATTTTGTTAGTTTTACCATATTTTTGGCACTTTTTTGATGGATATACAAAAATAAAGAAAATATATGAAAACCAAAAATAAGCTTAAAATTAATCTTGTTATGTTGAGTTTTTCATTTTTTGTGTGTATTTTACTCTTTTGAAAGTGCTATTTATTCAGATATTTGTTCATATGTTAACATTTTTTTGCACATTTGGTTGAGGTGCACATACAGGGTGCACCATTATATCCTTCTCTATATTGCTACCTCCCAAACGCTAAGAGATACAGGATCGGTTAAATTTGAGAAAAGATGCGCAATTTTGTGGTCATCTCGAATCTGTCAAGACATACAAGATATATGTGCCCGTTCCTGAAATATCCTAAAAAAAATAAAGCACATAAAGTGCAATTACTAGCCTGTTAGGTGGGTTCGGAGAATTACTCCATCGCCCATAACAGTTGTCATGCTGGCAGTGCCCGAAACTCCAATCGAGAGGAGCTTCCAGTTTCCAACAGCAGAGCCTTCCATAGTACCAAATCAAGCACAGACACGTGTTTCGTTCTACTGGAACTCATCAGTGTGCTGCATCTGGAGTGTCTGGAGGATGCTGTCGGATGAACGGAAGTTTGGGCCCTCTTAAATAAAGAATTAACACGGATCTCCGTGTGGTGAAAAATAGAGCGACATCTAGCGGTCAATTCAAAGAACTAACCGTGAGTTCACTCTAAGTTAATTGCAGTTTCAGTCACTACCAATGCCGTCGATTGACCGATTCCGTTCATCCGACAGCATCCTCCAGACACTCCAGATGCAGCACACTGATGAGTTCCAGTAGAACGAAACACGTGTCTGTGCTTGATTTGGTACTCTGGAAGGCTCTGCTGTTGGATACTGGAAGCTCCTCTCGATTGGAGTTTCGGGCACTGCCAGCATGACAACTGTTATGGGCGATGGAATAATTCTTCGAATCCACCTAAGAGGCTAGTAATTGCACTTTATGTGCTTTATACTCATTGACCTGCATTTCTCCCTTTTATGCATTAATCCTTGAGTATACTTGCCTTTCCTCTTCTTCATGATTGTCAATCGACGGCATTGGTAGTGACTGAAACTGCAATTAACTTAGAGTGAACTCACGGTTAGTTCTTTGAATTGACCGCTAGATGTCGCTCTATTTTTCACCACACGGAGATCCGAGTTAATTATTTATTTAAGAGGGCCCAAACTTCCGTTCATCCGACAGCATCCTCCAGACACTCCAGATGCAGCACACTGATGAGTTCCAGTAGAACGAAACACGTGTCTGTGCTTGATTTGGTACTCTGGAAGGCTCTGCTGTTGGATACTGGAAGCTCGTCTCGATTGGAGTTTCGGGCACTGCCAGCATGACAACTGTTATGGGCGATGGAGTAATTATCCGAACCCACCTAACAGGCTAGTAATTGCACTTTATGTGCTTTATACTCATTGACCTGCATTTCTCTCTTTTATGCATTAGCATGTCATGGCTGCTCATCTTTTAATTTTGAAAATGTTTTAAATATTTTGTCATGATATAAAACTGTTAATTGGTAAGTATTTGGTATCAGCATGTTCAGAAAACAATTCTCTTTCGATAAACACCATTACCGTTCTTGTAGATAAAAGTGGTGAGAAAAAACCTGCAAATACAGTGCTTCCCAAAAGTAACGGATAAATTCGATAAAACTGAGAGGCCTGTTTTTTTGAAAAACTAAAAAAACAGGTCGATTTTGTTTTTGAGTTGTTCAACTTTCGACATAATATTGGGGTATACAAGGTGATGCGCGAAAAAGTGGTGACGTCATCGGCATCTTTAAAAATGACAACCCTTATTTTTTTTTCCATTTTTTGATACCTCATTCAATTGCCAATATGATAATGTAATCAATTTGTAACCTTAAATAAGGAAATTTCTGAGAAAACAACTTGTTAGTCGAAATTGTGCACTTTTCACTGATGTGAAAATCGGAACATTAACGATAAAAATAAAAAAATATCAAATAAAAATGACTGTTTCCATGGTAATTTTATAAGATCTGTCTATTAAATTAAGTGTATTAAATAAATCTGTTAAATTATATTAAATTAAATCTATTAAGTCTGTCGAAATTAAGTTCTTTTCTCCGAAATTTCCTTATTTAACGTTACAAAATGATTACATTACCGTATTGGCAATTGGATAAAGTGTCAAAAAATATAATAAAAAATAAAGGTTGCCATTTAAAAAAATGCCGATGACGTCACCACTTTTTCGTGCATCACCCTGTATACCCAAATATTATGTCAAAAGTTGAACAACTCTAAACCAAAATCGACCTGTTTTTTTATTTTTTCAAAATAACAGCGCTTTCCGTTTTATCGAATTTATCCGTTACTTTTGGGAAGCACTGTATGTGATTTTCCATGCTATTCGTCTATGTCCCGCTTTAAAAGTTGTCACTCGGTATGCGCAAATTTTTGTAATTTTTCTTGCATATAATCCGAGCTCTACTCATCGCACTCATCGAAACATCTAGGTCTGGCTGATATCTTTCTAGGTCCCGTTTCTCCTTTTTACTATTGTACCTATCGTGTTGTTCTGGTCGCCCAACATAAGCATCTGCCCCGTGTCCTTATTCTGCAGCTATCTATTAAGCTCTGTCTTGTTATGTCTTTCTGGATGTCACTCAGGTAGTTCGAGTACGTCGACTGATAAGCCTTTTAATATCTGCCTGGAACTTCTGCAGAGTCTCCCAGTTTTCTGCGTTATTTTACTCAAAATGTACTCGGAAGACAAGGTTCATGTGGTTGTGACCAAAACGTAGTTTGACTGCTGTAGCCAACTTCCAGGAGTCCCTATGTCCTTGTTCTGTAATGGTCTATAGTAAGTACAGTGACGCTGTTTTCAAGGCATAAGTACCCACTCCGTGGCTGTCTACCCGGATGTCCGTCCATTGACTTATGCTTATGAAGCAGCATCAAACTGTCGTCGATACATACTACAGGAGCTCTGCCCGTTGTAATTTGGAAGCTTACTATTAGATACTATCTATTTTAATTATATTCGGAGATACTATTCGTGTGGATATTTGACACATCTGCCATATTCCTTTGTTGAGGTGTCTTCAAGTCCCGGATGCGATCTCCGCTTCTAAGTCCCCGTCGACTTATTTCCTGACTTCGAGCACTTTCTGCGTGAGTTATTAAAAATGCGTGAAAAATTAAAAATGCAGCGAGCTGATTAGTGTATCTCCGCCCGTGCTCCGCTATAATCAATTGTTTTAGTGGTAACGAAATAAGTAATAAATTTTTAATTTAGACAATTGTGTTCTGTGAGGTTTGGTGAATATTCTGAGTATAAAAAATGCCTCTTACACAATCGCAATTATCCTCTATAAGAGATTTAATTGTCGAAACGGTAAAGAATATATTCAACGAAAATTATCTCAAAGGAATTGTAGATAACGTGATTAAAACAGCTGGTGTTATTGAAATGAAAGAGAAAATACGACGGCAGGAAGATGAAATTGCACATCTAAAGGATGAAATTCAGAGACTGGATCAACGGTCACGTAATTATAATGTACGTATATTCGGTATTGAGTATGTCCAGGGTGAGAGATTGGAGGAAAAGTTAATAGATGTTTTCAAATCTAAAATGGATATACAGGTGAGGGGAGAAGATTTTGATCAATGTTATAGGGTTGGCGTGGCTGCTAAATATGAGAAACAACCACCTCCCGTGTTTGTAAAATTCTCTAAGCTAAAGTGCAGGGAAATTCTGATGAAGAAGAGAAATATGTTGAAGGGTAGCAAAATAGTTATAGCAGAGGACCTGACCCAGTGTAAGCACAACTTATTCAAGGAAGCTAGAAAGAAACTGGGACCAAGGAAGGTGTGGACAATGGATGGCCGTGTATACACAAAGAGGGGACAAGTCAAGGTTGAAATCGAAGGACTGGATGATATACAGGGGAGATCGTAATGATCTCACAGTCGCGATGAATTTGTAAGTGCAGTGATATTTAATTCGTTATTGATTATTGTTAATTACTAGTGTATTTTCAAGGTGGGATTGTACGCGGAACACGTGGGGGGGTGTCTTACTTTGATTTTTGAGGCATAATTTTTGTTTTTGCTTTTTGATATTTGTGTTTTTTTTTTTGTATTTCCTAGTGGTAGGCACTGTAGACATCTGTAAGTTGATTTTGTACCTGACTTTGCTTTGGCTGCGACGGAGCTGACTAAATCTCACTGTATATAAATTAAGGTTCCTCTACTGTTATTGATCATCTTCTGTTATTCTGTGTGATTCTGTATAATTTGTATAAATTCTGACACATTATGTGTGAGCTTTGCTGTCTCGCGTGTGGGGGCCACGGATGGTGTATAGGTGCCTGTGTGTTGTACATCTGTCATTGTTACTCTTAATAAATTGTTGAATTATGCGGAAGTTAAAAGTTGCTCATCTTAACGTGAGATCTCTAGTACCACATGTGCAACAAGTAAGGGAGGTCATATTCTCAAATGACATAGATATAATGGCATTAAGTGAGACATGGTTGTTTTCTACTAAAACCGAAGATAGAGATGTATTGAGTATTCAGAATTACAAGCTTATTAGAAAGGATTTTGACCGGCGTGGAGGAGGTTTGGCATTTTATGTTCGTACTGATTTAATATGTGAAGTGTTACCCAACCCTAGTTGTAAGGAGTTGTTGTGCCTGTCTTTGAGTGTTAATGGTGTGAAAGTTGTGTTAGGTGTCACTTATCGCAATCATGCATATGGCTGTTTAGAGTTTATCGATGACTTAGAGGACTTCTTTTTAATACATTGCATAAATACTGATAATGTTTTCATGTTGGGGGATGTAAACATAGATCTGTTAAAGCAACAGGATCCCATGGCAATAAAGTATGATAGATTCTTGAAGGCAGTGGGCTTGACTCAGCTCATACGGGAACCGACCCGTGGGGATGCATTACTGGATCACATTATTGTTTTTCATGAAAATCTGGTGTGTGAATCGGGGGTGATCGATTCTGATATCACGGATCATGATATTGTGTATGTGGTCTTGAATGTTGGAAGACCTAGAAGTCAATCAAAATTTCTTAGGATTAGAGATTTCAAACACTCTTCTGTAGACTCGTTGTCTCAAGATTTATTAAACTCAAATTTAGACAGTATTTTTTATACAGATGGTATAGATGACAAGATCACGATCTTTAACAACACCCTAACGCAATTATATGACAGACACATGCCCATTAAGGAAATTAAGGTTGATAGGATGCCGACACCGTGGGTAACTGACAATGCTAAACTGCTAATCTCGATGCGCGATAAAGCTAAATTGAAATATAGGCGCACTCAGTCACCTAGTGATTGGGCAACTTACAAGGAACTACGCAATTATACTAATATAAGCATTCGCAACGAAAAAAAAGCATATTTCACGTATAAATTGGGCAGCAGGCAGCCGCGGCTCATTTACAGAGAATTGAGATATCTTGGCATCGGATCTGGTACACGGGTGGGAGTTCCTGAGCACTTAAGCAATGTTGAGCGGGTAAATGAACACTTTCTCAGTGGTATACCAGGCGAGTCATCTGGTGGGGGCAGCGAATATGATAAAGGGTTGTACAGAGGGTGCAGGGTTAACGATCGGGAACTCTTCTCGTTTGTATTAACAGATAGTGAAACTGTCTTAAGGATGCTCAGTGATATCAAATCTAATTCTGTAGGATGTGATGAGATCAGTATTCGAATGCTCAGGACATGCAGTTCAATCATTCTTGATCATATTACAAATATAGTAAATTCCTGCTTATTATTACATACGTTTCCTGCAGCATGGAAGCAGGCTCTGGTATTACCTTTGCCTAAGATTCCTGAACCGACAGAGTGGTCTCACCTAAGACCGATCAGTATACTTCCCGTTTTGTCGAAGGTCCTGGAGAAGGTGATGTACAGTCAATTGAGAAAATACGTAGATGACAATAAATTGCTCCCGAATGTTCAGTCTGGATTCAGACCTGGTCATAGCTGTCTTACGGCTCTGGCAAAGGTGAATGATGATATACTCAGCGCTATGGATGAGGGCAAGATTACTGTTCTTGTTTTGCTAGACTTTTCCAGGGCATTTGACACTATTGATCATAACATAATGGGTGATATACTTCGTCATATTGGATTGGGGGAGGATGCATGTGGTATGGTTAATAGTTACCTGCGTGGCCGCACGCAACAAGTGAGAATAGGTGGAAGTACATCTATGCCACGCCATCTCAATAGTGGAGTTCCACAAGGCTCAATTTTAGGTCCACTGTTATTCACAGTATACACTTCTGGCATGGGCAATGTTGTCAAAAATAGTAAGTTGCATATGTACGCCGATGATACACAACTGTACATTTCTTTTTATCCAGCACAAATTAATGATGCTCTAAATCAGCTCAACTCTGACTTAAAGGGTATTTTACAGTTTTCAAAAGAGCATAATCTGAAGTTAAATCCTGGAAAATCGACAGTACTCCTCTTAGGTAGCAAGGTTTTCTGTGAAAGAGTTCGTCGTGACGTTCGGCTTGTGATTGACGACTCAGAATTTACTGTTAGTTTAAGCGCTCGGAATCTAGGACTGGTCATGGATAACTCTTTTAGGTATAGGCAGCATGTTGACAGTTGTCTCCGCAGGGCCTATTCAAGTTTACGGTTATTGTATCCTCATAGATCGTACATACCTCTTAAATTGAAATTACAGCTTTGCGAAACTTTGGTACTGTCCCAATTCACATTCTGTTCTCCTGTTTTTTCTCCCTGCCTTGATTCGGAAACAATGTATAAAATTCAAAAAGTTCAGAATGCTTGTTTGCGGTATTCATATGGTATAAGGAAATATCAGCACATTTCACACAAGTTGAATGATGCTGGATGGCTTAATATGAAAAACAGATTCAGGTATCATCAAGCATGCTTCTATCATACAAAAGTAACCACTCGACTGCCGGGGTACTTATACAATAGAATTAGATACAGGACTGATGTTCATAATATTAATATCCGCAGAAGAGATGCAGTATCTCTTCCAAGATACCGACTTGCTATGTTCGAGCGATCTTTTACATTTAATGTCTACAGGATATATAATGCGCTACCTGAATGCATTAAAAAATTAAATATAAAACAATTTAAAAGATCAGTACATGACTATTATTTAGAATCACAGCATATTTAAATCATTGAAAGGACTGTCATCCTGATCGGTCGACTTGTGGTGTTCCCCCTGTAGTGCATGACGGATACCTGTGTGGTTGGTGGGGTTGGGTGAGCTTTGCGATTCTTATGGGCTTTTTAGTTATTTACTGAATTTAATAATTAACAGAGCGTTGCTGAACCTCCTTCCTGGCAGTCTGAATCGTTGATACGACCATGGATTGTCCTTGGTGTCTGCGCGCGGGATAGTGTGGCTCTGATTGTCATTGATTGTCAGGAATAGGTGATGATTATTATGTGTACTTTGGATGGCCGCGTTCACATGTTATTTTATTGTAATATTATATATATTTTGTCAGCTCGTAAAAGTTTAGCAATGTTTGTTATCAGGGGGTTAAGTGGGAGAGCAGCTGAGGATAATGTGATCCTCAAGTTGAACTTCGCCCCAATTTGTCACTGTCAGGATTAGTGTCTAGGTGAATTGTTAAATTGGTATATGGATGTATGATGATGATAAATAAAGGTGTTTATTATTATTATTATTATTATTATTCCCTAACACATCTTCTTTCACAACCTTTATTCTATCATCACATTCCCTACTTCTTCTCTTACATTTTTTTTATATTTTTACAACTTCAGCAGCGCCGCCAAGCGTATATGGGTGACACTAAAAGGTATGTGTGGTGAAAGCAGGCGGTAGTCTAAAGCATCAAGACTGAAACAAAACTCGTGAGCATAATTATACGGATGACATTAGCATTACGAATGAGTCAAACAATAGCTGACAACCATTGCTGCGCCATAGGGCGCCATGAGACTTCTCGGTCCGACAAGTAGCAGGTGTACAACAAGCAGGTGTATTGTTAGTTGAGAGTATTTACTGACACATGGACGACCGATATATGTTCGTAAAGTTTCGGGTCTTTACCCTCGAACGCGCTGTAACCTGTGAACTCTTGATATAATTTTTCCAATATGGTGGCGCGAGCGGCGGTCGCTCAAGGTCGCAAACTTGAAATAATAATTAGGATACCAAACTTTACAACTCCCCCAAATTTTAACTCTCCTTGACCTTTTGAAAGTCGTGACCCACCCCTTGCCTGGACTATATTAGTGAGTCTTATTTTTCTTGCAAACGGTTTTATTTTTCTCTTCTTTCTTTTAATTTTTCGAACCGAGTCTTTTCTCTTTCGACTTCTCTCAAGCACTTCTCCTAATGTTCTCACATCATATTCATTAATTTTTCTAATGCGTGTTGAAATTGGTTTATGTTGTGACGGTCTTGTTGCGATGGACAAAAATTATCTACTTACTTATTCAAAGTCACCAGTCCAACCTCAAATGTTTCCAATTTATCTACTTACGACACCAGTTGTTATGATTTTTTTATCGTGGGTTCGATAAATAATTTGAAAAATTACAAACAGTATACTAATTCCCTTATTTATTCAATTAATTCCACTAAAAAAAACAACACTTCTTCTAACTTTAAGTTAAACTCCAATGTACCGAATTAAAATTAGTTACAAACTAAAAGTATTTCCTTATACAATCGCTCTTAACCTATTGCTTGAACACCAGTGAGATTCGGTGTAGACTTCCCGATCTCCTACGTTTCATGAATTTACATCCATCTATAGTGTCGGGAAATTTTTTTCGAAACTATCAACTTTTCTCAAACTATCAACTCTTTACCCAAGTAAATTGACCAGATATTGCTCATCTAGTTAGATCCGCTCCAGTCCCACGTACGCCGGAGTTTGAGAGATTCAGGACACCTTATCGGTGCCACAATAAGACCGGTGTCAATTCATTTGTTATGATTAACTGAGGCGTTGTCTTTACATTTACATCCACCGATCCCAAGTTTTGTGTATTTTAGGCCATCCTTTGACAGAAAAAATAGCCGTTTCCAGACTTTTCTTCCACACGGTAAATAATTCTATATAACAATTTCATTTTACGGGGTAGAGGCAACAAGGGCAGATTAAGGTGAATAATTTAAGTCAGATTAATTATTTTGTTTAAGAATCAGAAAGCCGTTAACTAACGTTTTTATTTTTTTATTTTTTGGAATTGGAACAATGTATGGGGTGTCCTATTTAAAAAAACAAATTTTTCATCTATTTTCGGTATAACCGGGAAGGTGGTCTTTTTGAAAATATTTAAACTCAATGAATTGCAGGACCTAATGGCAGTCATCAAAATTTTAGATCTGCAGCTTTGTTGGTTCACCGTATAGTTACCACTTTTCCTAATAGACCACTATAAAAAATCACCCTGTCTTTTAGAAAAGGGGCAGTTATTAAAAACAAACGATAACATTACAAATATACATAGAAAATTGATTAATCTACTTTGCAGAAGTCTAGCAGCAAAAAAATACTTATTTTCCAACAATTCATTACAAAATCCGAATGGACATAAAACGGGGAGATCTGAATGAGGCAAATAAAGGCGGATTCCCTATGAATAATGGATTGCAATATTTCGTTCAATAAGCATTCATCATTTTAATAAAAATCATTTATTTCATACAAGCAGTGTCATTATTTCGAATTCAGGACCAAATACTCAGAGCGTGTGTGAAGAGCTCGGTGCCATCGAGTCCCCTCCGAATCCAGGCGTCTACGCGCCGCTCCAGGTCCTGATCGAAGTGTCGTCGCCAACCTCCGGCTTTGCCCTGACGGATGAACGTATTTCCCGCGACCTTGTGTCGTTCCATTTCGCTGTGGTTCACCGATGCGTTCTTCCTGAAATTATCAATATCCATATAATCCACCAAGGCGTCGATGTTCTCCTCTGTTAAGTTTTTGTCGTAGAAGGCTGCGATGTTCTTGATGGACTGTCTCTTGTCCTAAATAATAATACGTCAGTCGATTAGTAAATTATGTCTTATATTATACCGTGTTGACTGAATGATACTAGGTATAAAATTTTATTGAGTGGACACGAATAAAATATTAGAACACTGTGAACGCGAAGGAGAAGGCAATAGATAGACGATGTTGTCGAACCTGTCAATTTTTAATTAATTTGTCGTTAATTTCTATTTCAATATGTCAATATACCTACTCTAATTCTCTATCCTCTCTTAATGCGCATCACCCGTATATGTATAGCTAATAATACCCGTGCATGTCTACATACCTATAAAATAGCATTATGCATCAGCCAACACGGTATACTTGATCGAGAAAAAAGCCACTTTATAAGACTATTTAGAAAAAGCGAGAAAGCTAACTAAAATGAAAAGTTTTGCAATCACGTATTATTGAAAAATTTATGAGATCGTACCTTCAGTATATCTTCGTAAAATACGAACATAAAATTCTTTTTGCTTCTTAACTCCCACGCTTCCTGAAGATGCTCGAGGTAAGGCGAAAATGGACCTTGAGCAGTCAAATGTAGTAATAATAAGTATAATTAATACAAATATGTCTCGCTGAGACCTATCGAAATTACTGTCAAATAGATAAGTTTCTTGTTATAAAAATTCTCACATACCTACCAGAACAAACCCATTATCGAAAGGTTGTTCGGATCGGTTTTGTGTCAAATTTTAATTGTAATTTTTCGCTTAATTCTCAGCGAGGCACCCAAAGTAATATACAGGGAGTAGGCACATACCAATATTTTCTTCAAATATTTCGAAGTGTTCTGCCATCGACACCGGATAGCCTTGCGGGAAAACTAAATCGAAGAATTTATGGGTTGACACTATGACATCTTTAGGGTTCCTGGCGCAATAAAGTACCTAAAAAAGAATTTTGTTAGTTGCTGTTCACATACTCAAATGCTGTGCGCTAATTGCCTGAAAAAAATTTATTCGACCTATAAAAATTTTTTTTAAGAAATTCTGATAAAGTGCATTGTCAGGGTGGCGTAAGAGAATAAAAATAGTTATGAAAATAAAATTCCGCAGCCGGTCAGGAGAAAAAGTAATAAGTAATAAAAGCAAAAAGTAATTAAAGTAAAGTAAAAAAAAAATGGAAAGGTATATTCTGTCACCACCTCAATATAGAGAGATCAAGTTAGGTGTCAAGTTCCTACGCTCACGTGACACTCTTATCCCCACTTCATTAGAAAAGGTAAAAGGGAATGTCTTGGGATGCCAGTTATCTTTTTAATTTTTAAAATAACTGGATGACATTTCCATAAGTAATAAAAGAACAACAAAAACTCACTTTGGTTTTTAACTTATTGCTTTTCTGATTGATATTTATTTTTTTCCCTCTCTTTAAGAAAGCTTGAATCTGCCTAACAAGATTTATACTTCCTGATGTTATTTACAAAGTATTTACATATAGGAATGCTCACTTTTATAATATTGTAACGGTACTTGGGCTCAAAAATTTAATTATTTATTGACAAATAATTAAATGAGCTTCAGCAGAGTCGCCTAGGCTGTACATTTATTAAAGCACCCAACTCCAAATAATTGAGCAAAGCATTTTTTTAAACAATGTTTCATGAGATCACTCTTAACTCTCATTGATTGTCTTATTTTGATCATTTGAAACTTACAAAGGAAGCTGGAGATAGATAGGTACTAATATGCTCAAACTGTCTCATCCGCTGGAAACTTCATTTTTCCCAGAAATTGTTTAAAAATGAAAAACAGCTCTACTTACAGATGAAGTTGTAGCAGTGCACACGAATCTACCATTTGAGATGTACTTGCAGGGGATTAAATGAGCAACTTAGTTGTTTCTCTTCCACGATGTAAAGAAATAGGTACTGAACTAATTATAAATTATATTGACGGTTAATACGCTAACGTCATGGAAACACTCGTAATTATTATTTATTCTCTTAGAAGGCGAGAGTATCGGGGCTTCCGTATTCAATCGTCGACTAGGAATAGAGTACATCGAAAGTGGGTAATTTCCAAAAACACAGCATGTTTTTGAAAAAACCGCATGTTTGTTGATTTATATATCGATGTAGCAATGGCAATATGGCCTCTAATTCGCGAGAATCGTGCAAAGGACGTAATTCGCGGAACGAAAATAATAACTCGGTGCTTTCGTTCGCGGACTTGAGTGTTATTAAGATTATTATGTGGAAACAATGAAGTTTGTCGATAGGTAGATAACGTAAAAGGTATTAGATAATTAAATTGAGTTAAGGTACAGGTGAAGCTTGTCCCATTCGTTATCTCCCGTTCCATCGACGCGACTGATTTTTTTGGCAATCTAGCCTCATCTCCTCCGAGTTCTAGCTTGTCGATCCCTGATCCCGCACTCTGGATGGTTCCGCCACCCCTTTATGTCATCCGTACTTTCTTCCATTGGCTACTTCACGCGCGCCTGTCTTCCTCACTTTCTAGTTATACCACTTTAGGTATGTATGATGTTCGCTAGGTGATATTTTATTATTACTACAAAACTCAACCAGTTTGAAAATTCAAATTCAACATAGATCAAAGTTACGACATTGTTTTTAGTTATATATTTACGTTTTTCGATCTTCTAGCATAAGGGTTTCTTCTCACAGAAAAAAATTGTAAATTATACACAAGAAGAACGTGCGATTTTAGCTCTTGGTATGTTTGTCCCTAAAACCTATCACTTTGTCCCTTGTATAACAAATAACTATATTTTAGTACGTCAGATTTTCTAAAATAAAAATAAAAATCTGTATAATCATAATCGTGGTTGTCTGTCTGTGATCGCCGATTTTCTCAAAAAATAAAATACTCTTTTCAAAAAACAGGTTTTGTCCTTCGAAGTTGTGGGCAAGTGGCCAAAAAAAAACTTGATCCAAAAATGAGAAAATATGTCTGTAAATGAGTTTTTGTAAAAAATCGCTAAACCCGTTGCGAAATTCAAAATTCGGTTTACGGCATCCGAAAGAGATGCAATATCTATACAAAAGATCTCGTCAAGTCAGTTCAGGTCATCTCGACCACCGGTCAATCATTCATAGTTTTGAAACAAAAGAGGAATTTTCACTTCCCCGTCCTCTCTCATCTTTTTTTGAGGATATATTATAGAATTATAGATTATAGATAGATAGAATTTCGTATGTAACATCATCTTTTATAGTGATTCCGACTTATTCTAGCAATTTGGAAACGACAGTACTTCGCATGCTTTGGCTGAGCGCCCATCGCTGCTTCACAGATATAAAGTTTGTGAAGTAGTTTATACCTGCCAATGATTTTTCAGCATCGGAATTCATAGTTTCTTCAAGAGTCAAGTCGATAGGAGCTCGGACCAAATTTCCCTTTGTCCCCGTGATACCAAAAGCTCCCCTTTAAAAATGGACTCATCAGGTCTGAGTTAGCTGATTGAAAGTGCAGCAAGTCAGAAACGTAACTTATAAACCACGTGACTTACTTGGGCTGGTTGAATATGAAAAACAAGTTAGGAGGTAAAAAGTAGTTAACTATGTTCTATTACATTTATCGGAACGTTGCCGAGGGTCGCGGCAGAATGGGACCAGACACCGTAAGTTTTTCTTATCGTATTCATTCAAGAGGATTTAAACCACCCAGGCTGTTCGGCAAACTCTTAACTCTGAGTGGGGAGGCCAAATATCTTGGAATGGTATTAGACGAAAAACTGACCTGGAGGCCACAGATTGACAGAATTGTCACAAAAACTGTGACATCTCTATGGCAGCTAAGAGTGACAATAAGGCAAGGTGTGGGGGATAAAACCGAAGGTAATGCACTGGTTATACACGGCCATCATCAGACCGAGAATCAGCTACGGTTCAGTGGTCTGGTAGACAACAACTATAAACAAAACCGTCACAAACAGGCTAGCCAAACTTCAACGGCTCGCCAGTTTGTTAATACATGATGCAATGAGAACCACCCCGTCAGCAGCCCTGAATGTCATTCTGGAGCTGCCACCGCTTCCCATTTGGATAAAAGGGGAGGCCATGGCGGCCCATTAACAAGGCGTGATTCGGGACTATGGAAAGGCGGAGGATACAAAAGACACACAGAGATAGCCAAGGTTGCTGAGATGAAGATACCAATCTCAAACCTTATGGCTACCTCAAAAACAAGGAATAACAGAGAAAACAAGAAATTTACCCTGCAAATTCCTGAAAAGGAAAAGTGGGAAAAAAGGAACGTAGCCTTCGAACCGGAAACTAGTTGGTTTCACGACGGCTCCAGGAACAAAAATGGCTACATAAAAGCAGGGCTCTACCTGTCTGGGTAGATCCTCTCCTCTTGGGTCTACCACAACTGTCTTCCAGGCGGAGTTTTACGCTATCCTGTAAGCAGCCAAATTGGAGATATGCACAGATAGCCAGGCCGCTGCGAAAGCGCTGGGCACACACGGAACCAGCTCCCCACTGGTCCAGGAGTATGCCAAAGCGCTGAACAGACTGGCGGACAGAAAATCAGTGCATCTCGAATGGGTTCCCGCACACTCATAAATACCAGGCAACGAGCTAGCAGACCACTACGCGAATCTCGGGACCAGGAAAACCTTTACCTGAGTCTGTACTGGGTCTGACCAAAAATCTTCTCAAAGAAGCTATAAAAGAATGGACTCGCAAAGGTCTAGAGGATCACTGGGAAATAGCATCAGGCTGCAGACAGGCCATGCTGTTTCTGGCTGGCCCGATCGGAAATAGATGGACCAGCATGTCCAGAATGAACCGGAAAGAACTCAGACTACTAGTCGGGGTTCTCACCGGTCACAGCAGTCTGAACAGGCACCTACAAGTGATGGGGGTCACTCGGGACCCGGTCTGCCCTAAATGCGGAATGGATGACGAGGACTCACACCATTATGTAGGCGTATGCGAGGTATACAGCAACCTCAGGCTCAACATCTTTGGGTCTGAGGAGCTACAAGAGGAATAAATGAAACTCCTCTCATACAACGACCTTCTGGCCTTTATTAAAAGGTCGGGGAGGTTCGAGTGGCCTAGTCGCTTGGGGTGCACCACCCCAACCCACCATACTACTACTACTACTACTACTAAGTTAGGAGGTGTGGCCTGAAAGGTGTAGATGTAAGGATTCAGAAACTATTGAACTAATAATACTTGCTTTTAAAAAGTGTGGAATTTTTTTGATTTTAAGACAACAACTCTTGATTTTAAAGCATAACCTTATGAAAAGTTGGAGGATTATGTCCCCCGACCAAATAATAAATAAAGAAAGCAAATGGTCTACCGATCTACGTTGCAAGACAGGCGTTCAAGGGTCGATGGAAATTTGATGGTCTGGGCTGACTTTTATTTCAATTACGGTCTTCGGAATGAAGTATTTTTGTATTAAAAAATTTCAATTAGGTAATAAAGTAATAAGTGTTTTAAAGTTAACAAGTAATGAGAGCTCCTACAAAGTAATGACTGATTGAAGTAATGAATGATGAGATCAGTAATTTTATGAAACGAGCGAAGTCTACTTACTTTACATCCTGAATCTAGCAAATTTGGTGGCAACAGACTAAGAGGGATGTGCGTTTTTATAAATCTCCTTTCTTTAATTTCTGTCAAGTCTGAAAAATATTTCTTGATAATTTCATCCCTTTTAGGATTCTCGATCAATTTTTCTCTGCGAGCGCCAGTTAAAATAAATCTGAAAGATATTTTCTCGTTTAGTAATCAAAATTAATTATTTTGCTTTAAATAATAAATAATAATCTTACTCGAAGAATGGCACCCTGGCTGCCAACTTTTGCTCTTTAGCTTTCTCAAAATTCAAGTCGTTGCATATTAACCAGACCAGTTCTTCGGTCATAGTTGTACCTTAAATATACATAAATAATAAATATAATAAATAATATAATAAATGAAAAATTCATAAAATATCATTGCGATGACGAACCTGTCCTAGGGAATCCGGTAATCCAAACGTCATCACTTCGTACCTCGAAGTTGTAGAATTTATCTTTTAATTCTTTATATCCATGAGATAAAATGTAATTCTTTGGGCCGACAGTGACACTACCTAAAATTTAATATTGTCTATATACAATTTAAAAAAACTGTATAGGATGAATCTCAAATAATGGATTAATAATAATAAATAATAAAAGTAGGTCGTTTTGAGTATAAAGCACATACAGTGCATTTTACTAGCCCGCTAGGTGGGTTCGGAGAATTACTCCATCGCCCATAACAGTTGTCATGCTAGCAGTGCCTGAAACTCCAATCGAGAGGAGCTTCCAACATCCAACAGCAGAGCCTTCCAGAGTACCAAATCAAGCACAGACACGTGTTTCGCCCTACTGGGGCTCTTATTCATTCATTCTTCTCTTATTCATGATTGTCAATCGACTGGCATTGGTGGTGTCTGAAACTGTAATATACTTAGAGTGAACTCACGGTTAGTTCTTTAGAATGACCGCTAGATGTCGCTCTACTTTACAACTAACGGAGATCTGTGTTGTTATTTTATTTAAGACGGACAAACTTCCATTCATCCGACAGCATCCTCCAGATACTCCAGATGCAGCACACTTCAGAGCCCCAGTAGGGCGAAACACGTGTCTGTGCTTGATTTGTTACTCAGGAAGGCCTCGTGCAGTTTTATATGCTATGAGGCTCGACTTCTCGTCTGGCTATGTTGCGCAGCCAGCAGATGTCACCATCATTGCCCATGAGAGTATAAATACTTAGAAAATATTTAACAGAGCCGTTGTATGAAAACAAACCTTAATAATAATAACGGGCTTGGCTCTTCGAGCCCTCAGGCAGTCTACAAATCAGAGCCTTCCAAATAATCCTTCGAAATCACAGACGGAGCGTTTCGCTCTTATTATGAGCTCATCAGTGTGATATATCGAATAGATACATCTGGAGGATGAATTGCAGACTGCCATCGGTCTCGAGGTGTTATTAAAATCGTTCATCCGGTTCACAGTGACCCGGAGAACCTAACTACATCTACCGATGGATGACGGAACTACCGACCTGACGGCAACTCGCGCCATTCAGAGAAAGCGGCCTCGTGCAGTTTTATATGCTATGAGGCTCGACTTCTCGTCTGGCTATGTTGCGCAGCCAGCAGATGTCACCATCATTGCCCATGAGAGTATAAATACTTAGAAAATATTTAACAGAGCCGTTGTATGAAAACAAACCTTAATAATAATAACGGGCTTGGCTCTTCGAGCCCTCAGGCAGTCTACAAATCAGAGCCTTCCAAATAATCCTTCGAAATCACAGACGGAGCGTTTCGCTCTTATTATGAGCTCATCAGTGTGATATATCGAATAGATACATCTGGAGGATGAATTGCAGACTGCCATCGGTCTCGAGGTGTTATTAAAATCGTTCATCCGGTTCACAGTGACCCGGAGAACCTAACTACATCTACCGATGGATGACGGAACTACCGACCTGACGGCAACTCGCGCCATTCAGAGAAAGTGGCCTCGTGCAGTTTTATATGCTATGAGGCTCGACTTCTCGTCTGGCTATGTTGCGCAGCCAGCAGATGTCACCATCATTGCCCATGAGAGTATAAATACTTAGAAAATATTTAACAGAGCCGTTGTATGAAAACAAACCTTAATAATAATAACGGGCTTGGCTCTTCGAGCTCTCAGGCAGTCTACAAATCAGAGCCTTCCAAATAATCCTTCGAAATCACAGACGGACTGTTTCGCTCGAAGAGCCAAGCCCGTTATTATTATTAAGGTTTGTTTTCATACAACGGCTCTGTTAAAAATTTTCTAAGTATTTATACTCTCATGGGCAATGATGGTGACATCTGCTGGCTGCGCAACATAGCCAGACGAGAAGTCGAGCCTCATAGCATATAAAACTGCACGAGGCCACTTTCTCTGAATGGCGCGAGTGGCCGTCAGGTCGGTAGTTCCGTCATCCATCGGTAGATGTAGTTAGGTTCTCCGGGTCACTGTGAACCGGATGAACGATTTTAATAACACCTCGAGACCGATGGCAGTCTGCAATTCATCCTCCAGATGTATCTATTCGATATATCACACTGATGAGCTCATAATAAGAGCGAAACGGTCCGTCTGTGATTTCGAAGGATTATTTGGAAGGCTCTGATTTGTAGATTGCCTGAGAGCTCGAAGAGCCAAGCCCGTTATTATTATTAAGGTTTGTTTTCATACAACGGCTCTGTTAAATATTTTCTAAGTATTTATACTCTCATGGGCAATGATGGTGACATCTGCTGGCTGCGCAACATAGCCAGACGAGAAGTCGAGCCTCATAGCATATAAAACTGCACGAGGCCACTTTCTCTGAATGGCGCGAGTTGCCGTCAGGTCGGTAGTTCCGTCATCCATCGGTAGATGTAGTTAGGTTCTCCGGGTCACTGTGAACCGGATGAACGATTTTAATAACACCTCGAGACCGATGGCAGTCTGCAATTCATCCTCCAGATGTATCTATTCGATATATCACACTGATGAGCTCATAATAAGAGCGAAACGGTCCGTCTGTGATTTCGAAGGATTATTTGGAAGGGTCTGATTTGTAGACTGCCTGAGAGCTCGAAGAGCCAAGCCCGTTATTATTATTAAGGTTTGTTTTCATACAACGGCTCTGTTAAATATTTCCAAATATATATATACAGTGTGGAAAAGCCAAATGGAATAAATTCGATAATAAATCAATGGAGATGGGTGCCAAAAAACGCTCGGACACATCGATTAGTATTTTTGGTTGCGCATTTTTTTCAATTAAAACTTTTTATACAGGGTGTGTCGTGTAACAGTGCTCAATACCAACTTTCTTCTTTCAAATCAAACACCCTGTATATTATTACATTTTCAGATTGCCTGAAAAAATGTAATAATAATGCTGTGTATAATTCAAATTTGTAACGAGTGATTTTTGAGTTATAAACAAATGAAAATCGCATTTTTTGATTTTCAAAACAGTGTGTACACCGATAACGGCTCAAGATGTCGGAAAACGGCTTACATGTCCCTATCTTAACTTTTCATTTAGAGCCCTATTAGGTAGTTTAAATTTTTATACAGGGTCATGAAAATTACCAGATTTTCAATCACCCTGTATAAAAATTTCATCCACACAATAGGATACTACATGAAAAATTAGGATAGGGACATGTAAGCCGTTTTCCGACATCTTGAGCCGTTATCGGTGTACACTGTTTTGAAAATTAAAAATTGCGATTTTTATTTGTTTATAACTCAAAAATCACTCGTTACAAATTTGAATTATAAACAGCATTATTATTACATTTTTTAAGGCAATCTGAAAATGTAATAATATACAGGGTGTTTGATTTGAAAGAAGAAAGTTGGTATTGAGCACTGTTACACGACACACCCTGTATAAAAAGTTTTCATTGAAAAAAATGCGCAACTAAAAATACTAATCGATGTGTCCGAGCGTTTTTTCGCAACCATCTTCATTGATTTATTATCGAATTTATTCCATTTGGCTTTTCCACACTGTATATATACAGGGTGATCCATTTTAATCTGAACAGGGAAATATTTCGGGATTGTGGGGTTATTGAAAAAAAAGTTTTCAACAAAAGTTGTATGGTTGTTAGGGGGACGTAGTTTGGGGGCACAATCATCCCCCCTCTCCCCCACCTCTCGCGGGAGGTGGGGGCAAGTAAATTTTTTTAAATGGGAACCCCCAGTTTTTATAGCGTACGTCGATTGAGTTGACAAAAACGTGAAACTTTTGTTTGAAACTTTTTTTTTTTTAACGAAAACCTGTCAAGTTATCGAGATGTCAAAATTGACATTTTTAATTTTTATCATTGGGTCTTGTTAAAAACATCAATCACTCTAGTGCACAGTAATTTTTAGATCGCATTTAGTGTGTTCTTCATTATTAACTTAAGTGTCAACCTTGAATTTGGAAATAGTGGCGTGTGTGAGTCGGACGAACATGTAAATATTTTGAGCCGGAACAAGATTACTTCCCCCCTCCGTTTTCGAGGATGCTGAACACGATGCCGTTGTCAGAATTTCTCTTTGGGGTTGCGCAACCCCTCAAAACGGCCAAAAACCACCCCCTAGAGAGATAAACCGCGCTTCAATCCATTTCCCTGCAAAAAAAACCTTCCCCCCGTTTTCGAGGATGCTGAGCACAATGGAGGTGCTGGACATCGCGTGCGACCCCGACCAACCCCTCCACCGGCCAATACTCACCCCCGAAATGGGTGTTTTTTTTATGTATATGTAGGGCAAACGATGGACTTTTTCGAAAAACTTTTTGAAAATTCAAGTACAGAATCACAATGGCCATAATTTAAAATTATTTTGGAGTATAAAGAGTGTCCCATATGACAGTGGCATATCAAAGTTATGTTTTTTTTTTTAATGGAATGTTCCTATGTTATTGCATTTTTAGATTGTCTGAGAAGAGGAAATAAGATTGGCTTTTACAGTTGGTGTTTAAATTCAGAAGTTTTTGAGTTATAAACAAGTGAAAATCGTCATTTTTAATTTTTTAAAAAATTTTAATTTTAATTTTTTAATTATTTAATTCTCATTTTAACTTTTCATGTACTATCCTATGATGTAGATGAAATGTTTATACAGGGTGATAAAAAATTTGAAAAAATCTGAGATTTCTCCACGCGTCGACAAATAAAAAAATCATAGAAAGTACAAACTACACCATAGGATAGTACATAAAAAGTTAAAATAGGGACATGTAAGCCGTTTTTCTCTATCTTGAACCGTTTTCGTTGTACAGGGCCTTGAACTCGAAAAATGACGATTTTCACTTGTTTATAACTCAAAAACTTCTGAATTTAAACACCAACTGTAAAAGCCAATCTTATTTCCTCTTCTCAGACAATCTAAAAATGCAATAACATAGGAGCATTCCCTTTAAAAAAACATAACTTTGATATGTCACTGTCATATGGGACACTCTTTATACTCCAAAATAATTTTAAATTATGGCCATTGTGATTCTGTACTTGAATTTTCAAAAAGTTTTTCGAAAAAGTCCATCGTTTGCCCTACATATACATAAAAAAATCACCCATTTCGGGGGTGAGTATTGGTCGGTGGAGGGGTTGGTCGGGGTCGCACGCGATGTCCAGCACCTCCATTGTGCTCAGCATCCTCGAAAACGGGGGGAAGGTTTTTTTGCAGGGAAATGGATTGAAGCGCGGTTTATCTCTCTAGGGGGTGATTTTTGGCCGTTTTGAGGGGTTGCGCAACCCCAAAGAGAAATTCTGAGAACGTCATCGTGTTCAGCATCCTCGAAAACGGAGGGGGGAAGTAATCTTGTTCCGGCTCAAAATATTTACAATTTTCGGGGTTTTTTCCGACTCACACACGCTACTAAAAGTTCTGTGAACCGGTTCATCGTTTCTGAAGCCATAAAATGGCCAACTATCCGCCGCAGAAGATAATAGACATTATTATTTCGTACGGTGCAGTTGGCGAAAATGCGCGGGCAGCCGCAATTCATTATGCCAACAGATTTCCTTTACGGCGTCATCCCAATCATGTCACCATTCTCGCTTTACTGCAGCGGAGTCGAGGTGGGTTTCTCCACCGACAAAGAAGAAAAAGGCGGTATGATGATCCAGATGATCCAGAAATACTGACTGTCCTGGGGATGGTATTTATGAACCCCCACATCAGTCAACGTAGGATTTGTCGTTTGCTGAATATGACGTATGGGACGGTCAATCGAATTTTGAAGGCTACTCACTTCCACACTTATCACATCTCTTTGCATCAGGCATTGACCGAAATTGACGCTGAAGCAAGAGTCAGATTTTGTAGATGGGCGCAAGAACAAATTGAGGAGTTCGCATGCAAAACCGGATATATCCACTTTTAGAAATTTTTCAGGAGATGAAAAAAACACCCTACATATTAACTAAAAGAAATATTGTTATTTTGAAAAGATATGTTTTATTATAATGGGCTAACCAATTGGTTGACGTAATTTTTTTTGTAAAAATCGCAATCACATTGGCGTTATTAGCGAAAAAAATATGGATATATCCGGTTTTGAAAACAAATGAAATACATTGAGGAATAAAATACTCATTTTTCTTAAAAAAAAAACAAAATTAGTCCATTTAAGCAGTTTTTGAACAATTATTAACAAAAAAAATATTATTAAAAAACATTTAACTCAAGCAGTCTTTGAAAAATTAACAAAAAAAAATTATATATGTATTGCAGTCTCTTCGTGAAGGCAATCGCATGGCTCGTCTCCTTCTTGTGTTTCTTTATTTTCCAAAATATCTATATTTTCTCCTCCGCTACCGTCTAATAAGTTTTTAATACCACAAAAGGTCTTTCCTGGTTCTCCAATCTTCCCCAAAATGCTCCTTCATCAAATGAGTCAAACTTTTTTCTTTTTTTTTTCTTTTTTTCTGGTATAAAATTACCTAATGGTAATCTATTTAGCTGTAAGTTATCTTCAGATTTTCCTTTCTTGAGAAGTGACTCCCAAGTTGTGTCAGATGCTGCGAAGCGATAAAATTGAAACGTCTTTACTTTAATAATAGTAGTTTTATTATTTTTATTCAGAACTTTTTTCAAGTGATTTTTTTTGCATTCCGAAATTCTCTTTATTTTCTTATACACCTTGTGAAGTTCTTTAACGTCGTACATTTGCCAGTCAGGACCGAGTGCTTTGCTGCGCACAGACTTGTTTATTTGGATATATCCGCTTTTGTTCACAAAATTTGGATATAACCGGTTTTGCACCAAATGTTGAACTTTACTTAACGATTTTAAAGGGATTTATACGGTTTTGGTTACAAACGGATACATGGGCCTATAGATATCACGACGTGCATTCAGAAACCACTGAAACATGATTTTGGGTAAAAAGTGGATATATCCGGTTTTGCACGCGAACTCCTCAATTGTTCAGGATAGACAATTCTTCAATCGCGTGTTGTTCAGTGATGAAGCTACCTTTAAGAACGATAAGACAATAAATCGGCATAATTCTCATTATTATTCTCGGATGCAGCCGCATTATGTTCGTGAGATTGATTATCAACACCGTTGGAGTATCAATGTCTGGTGTGGCATAGTGAATGGTCAGCTGATCGGTCCGCATTTTTTTAGGGTAATTTTTTTCATTCAATATCAGCGATATCTCATTCTTACAGTCAAGTTTCTTCCCGTTTTGCTACCCGCAAATTTAAAATTTGTTTAAGTTTTGCAAATTCTACAATTTCTTTCTCAGGTATTCTAGATGGCCCGACGTATCTACGATTATTGCAACAAGATTTTCCGGTGCTGTTGTAGGATGTCGATTTGGACACACGTAGACAAATGTGGTTCCAGCAAGATGGTGCCCCGCCACATTATGCTTTTGCTGTAAGGAACTATCTGGAAGCTAGATTCCCAGGTCGGTTGATCGGAAGAGGATGTGGCATTCCTTGGCCAGCAAAGAGCCCGGATTTAACATCCCCTGAATTTTTCTTATGGGGGTATTTGAAAGGGGTTGTTTATGAGAGAGACCCAACAACACGGGAAGATATGAGGCAACGAATTATCGAGGCGTGCCAAAAATAATTTAGAAAATCTCAATTTTGACAGCCCGATAACTTGACAGGTTTTCGTTTAAAAAAAAAAAGTTTCAAACAAAAGTTTCACGTTTTTGTCAACTCAATCGACGTACGCCATAAAAACTGGGGGTTCCCATTTAAAAAAATTTACTTGCCCCCACCTCCCGCGAGGGGTGGGGGAGAGGGGGGATGATTGTGCCCCCAAACTACGTTCCCCTAACAACCATACAACTTTTGTTGAAAACTTTTTTTTCAATAACCCCACAATTCCGAAATATTTCCCTGTTCAGATTAAAATGGATCACCCTGTATATGGGGGATGGTGCATTATAGCTCACTCCGATTTTTGGAATTTTTTTTGCATGAGTCGTTATTTCGTTAATTTACGCTCAATTTAGATGATATCTTGAAAAAAAATTGCGAACCGTTAATAAAATATCGAGAAAATTGAGTTTGAAATATCGCAAAATTGCCCAAAAATGACACTTCATGTCCAGTTAAATTCACTAAACTGACAGATTCGTAGACCTGAGAATTATCATGTTGTGCAGCGTTGTCATATCTATTATTTATTACTAACATCTTGTGAAATAAAAATATTTGGTATAATTTGCGAAGGTTATTGTTTTAATTTTAAAATTTCAAATATTTCTATTCAGAAATACATCAAAAGTTATAAATGGTCCATGCGAGAGGGCAAGGAAAATATTACAGAAGCCGTCAAATAGATAATGGGCCATAAGACTGGTTATTAAAGTTATGTTTGAATATTTTCAGACTGATAATGTACCAATTCATAATTAACTAAATAAAACACATTTTTGATTTTGATTTATTTCCTCTTATAAAAAATCACATCATAAAACATGAGTTTTTAATTTTAAAATAATATATTATTGACCATAACAACGTGACAACGTCGCAAAACATTATATTTTATTGAAGTGTCCATGAATGGCATTGTTGACATTTCGATTATTGCCTCACGGCTTTGTTGTGAATTATTCAACTCATTAAAGGTTATGTCAGTTTAATTAATTATCATCGAAAATTAAAAACCATTTTTAGAAGTTATCCTACACATTTAAGAAATGAAACTGTTGAAACAAGTTCAGGGAATGTATTCTAGTTACTTATTTAAGGAGTGTTGACAGTGCAGCGTTATATTTTGCCTAGAAAATCGTGATAAACGATCATCAATTTGGACCAAAAGTTGAGCTTTAAAGTGTTTTTTTTTTTGTAAATTTATGGACCGTTCGCAATTTTCTTTGCTTATATCGTCTATTTTCAAGGTAATCTTGCCCCCTATATAGAAATTTTCCCAAAAATCAGAGTGATGATAATGCACCACAACCTATATAATTATGTATTTCAAAATGACCCAGATGGAAAGAGGAGAAACTGAGAACTTAACATTTTTATTCGAATTGATTTTACAACACTCTATACTTAACAATATAAGTAAAAGATTACCTGCATTCTCTTTATTGTTAGATATTAAAAAATATAGTTTTAAAAACTTACTCCTTATTTTCAATTAAAATTTCGAATTTTCTAGCATACCTTCTTATCCAAATATGTTAAGAAAGTTATTTTGATAAAACATACCTATGGTGATTAGCAGAATTCTTTGTTTCTTTTTTTTCTGCTCAAAGAAATCTTTGAGCAGAACATGAAATTACCAAATTACACATTTGCCCTAGAATGTGTAGGGTGGGTACATCTACGATCTTCATAAAAGATGATTAAATAATTTTTTATTGCATTGACATTTGATTTTTGAAATAAATATTATAATTTTCAAACTTATTACTTGCAATGGTTACCATAGATGCAGTATATAGTGATAATAATGAGTTATGTACAGGGTGAGGCGCGAGAATCTTAGGGCATTTTTATATGGAGAAGTGTTTTTTTTTTGACGAGCTAAACTAAAATATTTACAACCCCTCACCATTTCCGGTTATACCGGAAGTTGCAATCAACTGTCTTATTTTAAATGGAACACCCTGTATATTATTACATTTTCAGATTGCCTGAAAAAAAGTAATAAAAATGATGTTTACAGTTCAAATTTGTATTGACCTATTAATGAGTTATAAACAAATGAAAATTGCAATTTTCCATTTTCAAAGCAGCTTAGCTTGAAAACGGGTCAAGATATCGGAAAACGGCTTACATGTCCCTATCTTAACTTTTTATATACTACGCTAGAGAACCTACAAAAAATAAATCTTTTTTTAATTTTTTTTTTGAAAATCGCTGAATTTTCATCACTTTGTATACAAATTTCATCAGCACCATAAAATACTACGTGAAAGGTTAGGATCAGTCGGGGACATGTAAGCCGTTTTCATCTATCTTGACCCGTTTTCGACCTAAGCTGCTTTGAAAATGGAAAATTTCGATTTTCATTTGTTTATAACTCATAAACCACTTGTTCCAATTTCGAACTATAAACACCATTTTTATTACATTTTTTCAGGCAATCTGAAAATGTAATAATATATACAGGGTGTCCCATTTAAAATAAGAAAGTTGATGGCAACTTCCGGTAAACCGGAAATGGTGAGGGGTTGTAAATATTTTATCGAATAAAAATAAAAATCTAGGTCATATGAGTATAATTTATTGAAAAAAGAGCTTGTCAACCGGTTTCGGGGGTTAGCCCATCATCAGGACAACTGCAAGTGAGATTTATGTCAGAATAGAGATGTTTTATATAAAATTAATAATTAAAAAATTATTATTAGTTAATTACAATTACAAAGGATACTCACTTGTCAGTTATTGGCAATTCCAGAAATTTACAGGTGTTAACATTGCTTACAAATGTGATATATGAAGATGAAAGCTCTATTATAAGAATCAACAACAATTGTACAAAAATTTCAGTGAATTATGTTAATCACATCGATGTTAAATATAATTTAAACCTTTTCGAAGTGAAAAGGGTTGAGATTGTTTTACCTATTGAAGATAGGATTTGATATTACATATTAATTCGACATTTTTAATAGAGCAAGTTAAACTGGACCGAACCGTGAGGCCAGGAAATGAGAGAAATTAATTATTTGATATTTTAACAAGATGGAGGTCCCTTATCTGTTGAATGACATAGAATATTTTAAGGTAAGAAGAAGAAAGATGTAAAATAGAAAAGATGTAAAATGCCTCAACAATCAGATCAATTTCTTTTTCAAATTCAATCCGTTATATAAATCCTTACCTCAATTTCAAGAAAAACCTCCTGACTAGCGAGCCCCATTTCCTTATTGTTATTTTTCTGGTTTTTGTTCAATTCAATTGTTACTACATATTCTATTATTGTAATTTTAGTTTCCGTTGACCAAGATTCGTTTGTTTACATTTTTTATAGTACCAATTTATATTATAGTTTCCATATTTTTGTAAGAGATTGACGTTGACATTGATCTTACCTGACAATTGACAGCCAGTAATTTTTACTTGAAATATGACATGTTACACGTTTTTAGTTTTGACTTGTGGCTTGTCATTGTTAATGATTGATTGATTGATTGACGTCACATCTTAAAAATATACATTTTTCTTCTTCTTACCTTAAAATATTCTATGTCATTCAACAGATAAGGGACCTCCATCTTGTTAAAATATCAAATAATTAATTTCTCTCATTTCCTGGCCTCACGGTTCGGTCCAGTTTAACTTGCTCTATTAAAAATGTCGAATTAATATGTAATATCAAATCCTATCTTCAATAGGTAAAACAATCTCAACCCTTTTCACTTCGAAAAGGTTTAAATTATATTTAACATCGATGTGATTAACATAATTCACTGAAATTTTTGTACAATTGTTGTTGATTCTTATAATAGAGCTTTCATCTTCATATATCACATTTGTAAGCAATGTTAACACCTGTAAATTTCTGGAATTGCCAATAACTGACAAGTGAGTATCCTTTGTAATTGTAATTAACTAATAATAATTTTTTAATTATTAATTTTATATAAAACATCTCTATTCTGACATAAATCTCACTTGCAGTTGTCCTGATGATGGGCTAACCCCCGAAACCGGTTGACAAGCTATTTTTTCAATAAATTATACTCATATGACCTAGATTTTTATTTTTATTTGATGAATTTGAGTATACTATGTCCAACCTATATGATGTAAATATTTTAGTTCAGTTCGTCAAAATCGAAATTATATACGTACAATTTTTAGACTTCTACTCCCAGGACTTCTCCATATAAAAATGCCCTAAGGTTCTCACGCCTCACCCTGTATACATTGTGTTTACTTACAGATATTTACCATATCTACACAAAGCTAGAGTACCTATATTCATAAATATTGATAAATTTTTATTGTAAATAGGAGTTAGTATCATTTTCATCGAACGTCTTGTCTTACGTTGCAGATACTTTCTCGCGTCTAAGTTGGATTACCTGTTTTACCAGCTTTGAAGAAACAAATTCTTAAGAGTGCATAATATAGGTAAATGATTAAGGTTTATCTAAATATTATTGTTTATTGAAGATCAGTAATAACAAGATGGTAAACACACATGTTTGTGGTATCTGTTATCTACAGTTTGTATAACTTTCCTGTCTATTCATTCTCGGTCTTATGAGAAGAAAAGAAGTGTGCAAAAATACCTACCTATTGTTTAAAATAAAAAAAAACGATTAGACATTTTCTTCACTAAAAAGTCACTACCTAGCGGAAAGAGGGATTCGAAATTCGTTTCCATATACTCTTTTTATATCAAGGTATACTACGCGAAGCTACATACTTAAGCTCTCATCACAGTTTCCAAATAATTCTAAAAAGAAATGAAAGTAGATCGATATTTTTAAACGATTTTCCCAGCGCTCCACTAATTATTTCCCATACACGATTATGCTTTATTCTATTAATTCTATTATATGTCGGGTCCGCGATTGAAGATTCATCCTGTATGGTCACAAATAAATTTAAATTAACTAACTGATAGAAGGTGGATAAAAGTTGTTCAACCTGTCGAGTGTAGTAGTTAGATAAGAATATTTTATAGCAATAAAAATGAATAAATAATTGTTATAAGAGCAATGTAAAGCATGTAGCAATTTGAGATTAGACTCACCTCCAAACCAAGATTGGAATTTCTCTGGTATTTTCGCAGTCTGTACTTTGTAGGGAAACATTGATTTTTCGTTTTGTTTGCTGATTTATGCGAAGAGAGAAGACATCTACTGAATTATGCACTAGTTTTGTGAATTCATACACAAGAACAATCATAAATACATACTTATCTTTGGAGAAAGTACAATGAGAATAAGCTGCTTGTTTATTCGAGTATCTGGTTGAGTATGAGCAAATAACGTTGTTTGAATTGTTTTAATAATTATTACTTGGATGCCATGTTGTATACCTAGCATACTCGCTTATTTGTTACAGCTAATTTAGTAATTTTCACTGTTTTCTTATCTTCTGTGAATATACATTCCTAAATGAATTGTTGAAATGGTTTTTAATATTATATTAACGAGCGATGAATGATAAATAAAACACTAATGTTTAAAAAAATTATGCTGTATACTGATGGATAATATAAACGTGTTTCGCATTATGAAGATGCTACTTTAAAACTAGCGAAACAGTAACGTTTATATTATCCATCAGTATATAGTAGAAATTTTCAATACATTGGTGTTTTATTTATCATCCATTAGTATGCAAAGTAAGGAGTAAGGGTTGAAAACATAAATTTCATACTAACGAGCATAATGACAGCTATCAATATTTACTAGGGTAAAACTTACAAACCGAACTCGCTGGGCGAGTTTACTAGATTCCAGCAGTGACTAATTAGCTTTTATTATGCTAGTGGAATGATACTTTACTTTGTCCACGACTATATTACTTTAATCGTAAAAACATAATTTAATTAAAAGAAATGACTAGTGCCTACCTAGGTACTTAATTTATTTGTTAAAGTTCATTTATTTATTTATTCAATTTATTTATTTATATTCAAAGGCTTCTCGTAAATGTCTGCTCTGATGCTGACCAAGTTGCTTTCAGACATTCAGAAATAATAGGTACTAACTTGGGAGTATTTACTACACTGAAGTTTTGCTTCTAGCAAAAATTAATTTGGCTTTTCCGTCTTCCCTTTTCCTTTCTCTTTTCTCTCTTGAAGTCATTTGTTATGCAAATAAATAAGCTCACAGTTACCACACGATACCACTAGCATTTTTAATACGAATTCAGCAGAATTACCTGTGATATTTTACGATGTGATAAACTACGAGTAACTTATTAATTGCGTGAATGCCTAAAAATCTATTGCCTTGTTTCTCTAACGTTTGAAATAAAGGACAGGGTATATTTTCTCAACGAACTACAAAAAATTACACAAAATGCCTGGGAAACGATTGAACTCCCTAGGACGTGGTCTTGTCGTTAAATTTCTAGAATATTTTACTGCAGAAAAACAAAACGGAGGTAGTATGCTTTCTTTTAAACGCCAACCAGAAGGTAGGTGACATGCTATTTCTATCATGATGATAACAATAATTATTATCATTCTTATTTACTTGCATTATATATATTTGTTATCAAAAAGTTGCAAGGCTCTACTTCGTCAATAACTTGTCGAAATAATATATTTGTAGGATATTCATTATTCCTCAACACACGCCACTGACACGAACTGCGATACCACATCTGGTTCGACTTAGAAATAAGTGTATGAATCATATCGAATTAAATGAAATTGTTAGTCAGAATCAGTGTGGCATGACAACGGACAACTCTCACTAGACAAATTATAGGAATAATGATCTATAATTTGTTATTAGGCCAAATGTTCTGATTTATTATTGATGGAAAAGAACACAAAATGTTATTTGCGGTAATTGTGGTATACATGACAGTAGAGATCATTATACGGATGTTTAGCTTGTAACTTTTTGTTCCGTCATCTAGATGCATATTTTAATTTAATCTTTCCTTACGGAATTTATCATTTTCTTGTTGCCCATCCCTATAACATTATGGTTTTTCACGGCAAGAGGACACTCGTAACGCGAGTGGTGAAAAACGACACCAAAACCAGTCGCAGTTACGCCGTGTCCTAGCTGCATCCGGGGACTGCGTTGCGTGCGATGCGGGGAACGCACGCAACGCAAAATCGCACGAGAAATTTTGAGTGTGTCCTAACTGAATGCGTGCGATTCGTGCGAGAAAAAGGTTTCCAGTCCAACTATTTCTGGTGCAGCTTCAGATGAAATACGTTTTAATTTGGAAACCAGTAGGTTGTTGGAGCGTGAAAGACTTAAAAATCACAGAAAGAAACATGTTACTTAAGAGAAAGAAACAATAAGACGGAAGTAATCTATATAAATAGGTATAGATTTGATAGATAGATAAATAGCAGGTAGGTTAAATATAAAAAGGTCTACGATAGAAGTTAATAGACCTCATACTTACTTTAAAAGCCTAAATTCGAGACATTTTCACATTCCCAGTGTACCTTGACTCTTGTTCTTGTAAAATAGATTTCTCTTATTGCACAAAATGTTTCGCTTTGGCACGAAGGCAATCGAAATTTAAAAAATTTCCTGCCCGCCGCAAAAATCGCTGGATTTTGACAGATGAAAAAACTAAATATTTCAATTTAAAACAATGCGTGCGTTGCGGTGTCGTTTTATCGTACGACTTTGCGGGCAAACGCGTCTACTGAGGACACTCCCATTGCTTTGCATGTGTTTTATTTTAATCGTTCCCCGCAACGCACGCACGCAACGCACGCAACGCAGTCCCCGGATGTAGCTAGGATGCGGCGTTAGAGTCTGGAGTCGGAAAGTACGCACTGAGACAGTGCACAGTGCATAGTGAGCATCCCAGTACCCTTCATTAGATGCTGTGGTCCGTCGCGACTCCCGCATTAATATTCATCATTATCGCGTTTTATTAAAAAGACCGATCGCAATTCTTGGTTGTGTTACAAGCAGTACCCTGCCTCCCTTCGCAAAAAACGCATTAATTTGAAGACTTCCGAATCTCCAGCACGGGTCAGTGGTTCGCCCAGTGATACGGAAGTAAACAGTTACTACACAATAATTAAAGCCATATACAATTATTAATCCTGTCTATTATCTCCCGGTGTATCCTGTACCCTGGTCCTTCGTCCAGATTTCCAACAAGCTTTCGGTCTTACAAACCGATCTATTAAAAATTCCTAATTAACATCAAACCGCACCAGATTGGTTCCCCATTAAGGAAATCATTCATTTTAGTCCTAAGATAAGGATTGGTTCTCCATTAAGAGCGCAATTCATTGTTTTGCAATTCATTACTAATAATAATAATTTTTTTATAAGGGCTATAATAATGAACGAAAGAAAACTCAAAATATACCGTTAAGTCGAAACATATTTAAGTAACAACTATCGAAAATAGTAATACATTATCAGAGTTGAAAATGACATTTTTCACACAAGCGAAAAACGTTAGGTAAACGGAAGAAGTTAGGTACACACGAGCTGCTTAGAGCGAGTAGGTATGTGATTCTGCAAGTGCGAAATTGTCTTTCAACTCGAGATGTTGTACTATACTTTATCTACTCCCAATAATACAATATAGGAACAAATGATTTTATGATGCACCCACTTAGGTACTACCTAACTTTAGTACCTTCCTACTTCTCAAATTGAATGAGACGTTTTACTAATATATTTATTTTGACTTTTGTGATAAAGTATCTTTTTTTAGCCTTTTTAGCTTGCGCCTATTATGTGTGTGGTTTTCATTTCAGTTTTACTGTCACTCATATTATATTTGATAATAGCAAAATTAATAATAAAATACGTCAAATAAGCATCATAACTAGTTCCTAGCCTAAATATTAAATTTCAATTACACTTTTTCAATCTTCGAATATAAAACATCAGGACACAACACATCCAGTATTTAAACCAATGATATGACGTACTGAACTAATAAAGAGTAAAATTGTGAAAGTCTAAACAACAAGAAGCAGGTATCTCATTGGATATTTCAAAATGGCAGTTTCCATTTCATTCACCAGAGCGGTCAATTGTCGTTCCTGATGTTTTATGTTCATAGATTTCAGTGAATAATAAACACCACCAATAATAACATCATCTGTCAAGAAACAATATCAATAAATCAAAAATATTATGGTGTTATGGTGTGCATTTTATACGTGTTCCCTCACGAGGTTAACTTTACATTATTTGACATATTATTAATGAGTATATCTACTAATTTGTTGTACCATATCCGATAATCTTGACTCTGAAGTTTATGAAACTGTGTTGTAAGAAAAAAATTACACACCATTTTGATTCTCATTACACAGCAAGTAGGTATGTGTTGAGGCTCACTTTCAGATGATGCAAGGTGTTTTGTTATTGACAACTTGATAAAATTATGTGTTTAACTAGGCAGCAGATAATGCAGATTGAAATCCATGGTTGAATTTTCATATTGCCTCGACTAATCCGCTGCATTCAATCTACAATTTTTCAGTCTAGATAACTGTTATTTAGGTATTTAGCACGTCATCTCAACGGATAATAATCCATTTTATCAAGGGAGTGAAAATCACACACATAACAAGTATGCTACAGTCTATTCCAACTCTATTCGGACCCAGTTGGCTTGGATTATGAAAATGAGCAACCATAATATATACATTTGACAGCGCACTGACAAGTAGTGTTAATATTCCAGTATATTGTTTTTTTTTTTGATAGCGTCATTTTCAGAATAAACTATTGTCAAACGTAAACATCAGAAAACTGCCATTAGATTCCAATAAGTAATTATATTGCGTCTCGCTGCAACACTAGATTATATAAGATGAGATTTGTCGCACCGCTACTGCGACTGATATTGTAGCTCACATCTAATCGGGCTACATTAACCCCATCAGATCAGCTTCTTTGAGAAAACTGACTGTCTTAGCTATTGGCAATGTGTCCTTCCTTCGGTGTGAGAAAGTTCCTTCCGAAGGTTTGTGGTCTGATTGTTCCCAAAAAGCGGGACACTCGCATTGTATGCGTTTTGCTGTTTTGTAATCCTCCAAGCATAGGCGCGGCATTCAGCATCGATCGCTACACCCATCCTGTGCAGGGGCTGGTTCAAATTTCTGTGCCTAGTATACTCACTGGGTGTCCCACACTTAATGTATCATTCCATATCTCATAGACAGGTGAAAGTAGATAATTGAATGAACGGTATATTATTATTATTTTTGAACAACCCCCCAACCTTAAAAAATTAATATCACCCCATATATGCAGTATATGTTTATACAGGTCAGATAAAAATACCTATTAATGAATAGGTGTTACAAATTTGAAGGGCTTGTTGTAGAAAATGCAAAAATTGGCGAAAAATTCCCTGCAGGCATGGGTCGTTGGTGTTTTCATTTTCGAGATACAGGATGTTGAAGTGGGGGTTGTCTGCATACTGCCATCTTAGATAGGTTCAAAAATTATAATAACAAACTTTTTATTCGGTTCGATTATCTCAACCTGTCTATGAGATATGGCTTGCCAAATTAATAGGCCTATAGTGAAGCTTCAATAGTTCTTTGGTCCTTTTTTTCGACGTGCCCTGTATAAGAGCCTTGGAGTGGTTCAATCTTGGCAAGTTTTTCCAGTGCTGGAACATTTCACCTCAGCCCCATTACATATTGTTGATTTGTCAATATTCGGTGATATGCTAAATGCTGCTTCTGGTCCGATAATTTTCTTCACCTTTCCTAGCCAGAGAGTGCAAATTCTTCTCTCCATATTCAGTATGTCTAGATCAGAGTAACTTCGTTGCTGCTTGCTAGGGCATCAAGAGTTAATTGTCAGTCCCAGACCAACTTCGACTGGCAGTGGCTAGAACTGCGGGCTTTTAACCACTTGGCTGTCTGAAAATATGTTTATTGATCTACGTTGACAGTGCATCTTTTTCTGCATCTTCGCACAAAGCTCTATGGCAGAGATTCCGGCCTGGAAAGTTGCGTGAAGGCCCAGGATCGAGAAGACTCTCTCTTCTTCGAGCCAGCGCTACACACCCCAGCTCCAGTTCCTATAGATATCTTGAATCTGTCGGTGAGCCATCCAAAATCTGCTGTAAGGAGTTTATTTCGATTGTCCTCCCACACGCTTCTGCCCGGGACATAAACCTTAAAGTCAGAGCGGTTCATGATGGTCTTAGGAATTATATCCGTGGGCATACCCAGTAGACTGTGACTTTCTGTATCATCCAGTAACTGGGTTGGCTCCAAGTTATAAGCCTTTGGCAAGCTTCTTGCCATCTACAGAGTTCTGTATGTAGTCCATCTTACCTCTCCCTCCAAATAAATATGGAGAGGTGGTAAGTCCAGTAGGATATCCAAAGCTGCCGACGGTGTGGTGTTAATAGCACCACAGATCACCTGACAAGCTTGTCTCTATAGGCTAAAGAGCTTTGATTTGGCCACGACCTGCTGGCCTTTTGACCACCAAGGAGTCCTGTATACGCAATCATAGTTCTGACGACCAGTACATAAAGCCAGTATATTTTATTTCTTCAATTTCCCATGTTTGGCCACTGATTCTTTACACGTTCACAGGGAAAGTTTGGCTCTGTGTATTACTCTTTACAGATGACATTTTCAGGGAAACTATTTATCCAGAATGTCTCGTAGATACTTAGCCTCATCTGAAAATGCAGTGATTTATCCCAGAAGGGATTTCCGAGGGTTGAGTGACATGTTTCCCTCTTGCTCCACTAAAAAGTCACCTTGAATACTTTCTGAAGGACCCTAAAAATTGTAGCCTCAGAGATTTCTTCGATCAGAATGATCAAGCCATACGCCTGGAAGTCGACACTCCGTAGTGAAAGAACGGCATGAAGGTCATCGACGAGAAGGGACCAGATAACAGGGGAAAGGATTTGTCCCTGCGGACTGTCCCTTGCGGGCCTAGTCGATATCCACTCTCCTTCTTCCCATTAAGGTAGTTATAGCTGAAAAAGTAACGATTATGTTGAATACTGGAACGCATATCCATAAGGAAATTATTAGGTTCAATTTTAATGAGTTACCATAGGTAGCTACTTTATAGTTGGTATTAATTGTTATACACAATCATATTTCAACAGTTCACCATAGCAACTAATATTTATAATTAGCCTATCTATAAAAACTGAGTACTCATAGGATATTTATTTTGAAATTTATGGACACTAGGCCATCATATCTCTCACTCATCCAAATATCAAATATAACATCATTCAGGATAGCGGAGCGTTTCAAATCATTTTTATGGTTGTACTTATTATAATAGCTCAAAGGAAACATATAGAAACTGCTTATTCTCCATTAACTTCACTTTAATGATTAGGGACCGAATGGAAAAATAAACGAGAAATTCATAACACGGAAATAAAGATGTATCATACCTAGCGACTTCCGTATCTCGTATATCGTCCGATTCTAGAACGGCCAAATGGAAACGTTCAAAGGGAACGGTAATCCGGTGCACGTCTCTCCGCATCAGTACGTAAGATTGGAAACGGCATCTCTGGATTTACCGGGAGGCAAGTCGACGGTGGCACTGCCGGGAATGCTCCCAGGAATTACGTGTATTAAAATTTAGGATCGGCCCGAGCGGCGACCGACCACCGGGTATTAAACTAAGTAACTCATATATTGCGATTTCCTCTGCGAGACCAAACACACGGATTTGACCAGAAAAAACGCCCATTTCCTGACCTCATACTCTTCTCCTAAAATCTTATTTTCGTCGCAACACTCATGCCTGTTTTGTTCCGTTCAATACAGACAGGGACGGCACATTTACACATTTTATTACAAAACAAGTAAACCAAAAGTGAAAAATATTTTATTTAATTTACGCGAAATATATTTATTTTATGACGAGAATTTTATCCCAATTTCTTTGAGATTATCTTCGATCCACTTGTCGGATTTCTTTTTAATATCCTCGTCCAAGTGATAATTCTTCCAGTCTCCGACGATTCCTTTTCGTATATAGTCCAACTCTCGGTTCTTGTTGATATTTTCGAAGAAAGTGCGCAGAGGACGCTCGTGAACAGCTTTATTCTTTTTAAAATTATTAATATCGAAGTGTTCCAGTAGATTTGCCATGTCCTGTTCTGTCAACTGCGTTACCAGGAAATTTGCAATGTCTTCAATTGTTTCTTGCTTTTTCTGTAAATTATATTTAAATAATAGTATTCTAAAGTATGAGTGGAGTGGATAATAAGGTCTTCAAAACACGCGCGATTTTTCGAGCGTGATGGCGAAGTGCTCGAAATAGATCGAGTGTTTTTAAGACCCGCTATCCAATAATACTTTACGCTAGGTTTTATTATTGATAAATTTTGATGCTAATAATATTAGCAATTTATATTATAAATTGTCGACTATTTGAATTAAGATTTTCAAATATCTGCCATTAGTAAATTTATTTGACGTAACAATGTACTCCAACCAACAATCCAAAAGTTGTCATTTAAACTTCGTTTCTAGGGTTACGTTGATGTTCTAGGGCAACTTTCAAAATACGCGGGTGTTTTAATGTTGGGTTTAAACACGCTCATGCGGTTTTTAACTAGGCATCGTAGCTTACCAATGATAAAAAAATATAAACACCGATTTATAAATAAAAAAGTAATCAGACTCTTTTAGAGCAAGAGCCCGTGACTGCCAGACCTTCCAGAAATTGTATAAAATCGCTCTTCAAAATCTTTGAGATATAAAGTTTAATTTTTTTTCAACTAAATGGGCATATAGAAAATGAATAAATAGGCGAAGAATTTCCTGCAGGCATGGGTTGTTGGAGCTTTAGTCTTCGAGATACAAGGTATTAAAGTTCTTCGAAAAATTTTATATTTTTTGAATGTCTACAAACTGGCTGATCAAAATAACTCGAAATTTTTTACAGTTGTTACTTTTTTTTAAGAAGTTATACGCCACTGACTTTAATGGAAATGCGACATTTTTGACAGATACCTAACTCGTGTTCTTACTTTTTGCCATATGACGCACTGTTTAATTATTAACTTACGAAAATCCTACAATTTTGATTGAAAATCTAAATTTTAGAAATTTTTCGTAAGTATCTGGAAATACCTTCGCATTTTTGTCCGTCACCCGGTCCCACGATTCCTATTGAAAATGAGCGAGATCCGTTCCCGGGAAGTGTAATTTTTTCGGGAATTTCGGGATTTTTCGGGAATCGCCTAGGAAACACTCTAAGTGTCTGAAAGTTATACCGATCGGGACGAAACTTGGTAGGGACGAAGCTCGGGACCCCCAAATACGACCTATTGAAAATGGGCCGGATCCGAGAATTTTAAGGCCCCCGTTCAGGGCCGTATTTTTTTTAAAACGTCCCGACTTAAATAAGGATTTGTTTCTCGGTAACGGTACATAGCGGGAAGATTCTGTTTGCACAGTTACTTGGGGAAAGCATAGACTTACAATCTCTGTAGAGATCGTTTTTCGAAAAAAAATTGAGCGAGCGGAAAATTAAAAATAAGTGAAAAATTGGAATGTGGCTTCACTTTCTGCGCATGATTTCCATTTTTTTTTCGAAATTTCTCAAATCGATCGGAAAAACGACAAAGCAGTGTGTTAGAGTCGTTAATTGCATACAAAAAAGATAATATTGAAATTTCACGTGAAAAGTCGACAAAAGCGACTTATTCAAAAAACAAAAAAATCTGTTGCTTTTTCTAAACACAAAACATTTTCCCGGAAAATTCGTCGTTTGTGAGCGGCAATAGTCTTTTTAAAAAACGATTGAACAGATGCGACTTTTAAACGCAAGTTTTGAAATTTTTCTCGAAATTTTTTTGACCGATCAAAAAGATAACAAAACAGTATGATAGAGACATTATTTGTCTAAAAAAAAGGTAGATACGGTTTTTCACGTTAAAGGTCGGCAAAAACGACTTATTCGAAAAAAACTCCATTGCGGATTTTTTTTTCAAAATCATTTAAAAATTCTTTTCTCGGAAACGGTGCTTCCTAGCGAAATATTCAATCAGAGCTTTTATGAGGAGTACACCGAGTACTACTCGTTTTATTTGAAACATTTTCCCAAAAATTTGCGGTTTTCTCGTTATTTCAAGAAAAAGGCCAAATTTTAGCTTAAACGTCAATTAAGCCTAAATGGCTATCAAATTTTGTACGTGATGCAAAAAATTTAAAAGATTGAACACTTCACAACAGAAATGCATATAAATAGTTTTTTCAAAAAGAGCCAAATAAAAAAGTTATTAAAGAAAATTCGGACCGGTGTCTGATTTAAAATAATTTTCCTAGTTGTGACGTCACAAGTAAATTATTGGTATTGGTATTGGTATATTGAGGGTGATCTAGTTACTGCGACCTAAAAGATCTATTGTATCCCCTCTACTGTGCTTCGCCTGGTGTGGAATCCCTTTAGTGAAGCACCCTCTCCAGGTCCGTTTCCTTAAGAAACTTCAGGATTTTGAGAGGATCAAGGTCGGGTAAGTTCCCGGCCTCTAGCTGGTGACGGCCCAGAACATTACTTCTTTTCAGTTCTAGCGCATCGCAGTTGAGCAGTAGGTGACGTGGTGTCTCGTCTCCTTTCCCGCAGAATCTGCAGACGCCATTCTCTTCTATGCCTAACTTCCTCAGGTGTTCCTTGAGCTTACAATGTCCCGTTAGGAATCCCGTCAGTGTTCTGAGACGTTCCTTGTTGAGGTTGAAGAGTATCTTCGACCTTTCTCGGTTAAAATTCCCGAGAAGTTCTTTGGCTTGTCTCAACCCTGAGAGGTTCCTCCAATGGGTTTCTCTCAGTTTTTCTTCTTCCTTTTGGAGTTCTGCTTTGAAAAAAGTGTCTTCGAAGCCACAGAATGGTTCTGGTCCTATGAAGGGTGTCGATGCTCCTTTTCTTGCCAATAAATGGGCACGTTCGTTTCCCTCGATTCCGGAATGACCCGGTATCCACTTGAGGTGAATTCTATTTTTCTTGCCTAGTTCGTTAAGTTTTCCTAGGCATTCCCAAGCCATATTGGAGCTGATGATCGGAGAGCTCAGCGTTTTTATGGCTGCTTGACTATCCGTCAATATTTCTATTTCTTTGTTTTTGTAGTTTCTGTCGAGGTTTATTTGGGTACATACTTCTATTGCGTGTAATTCCGCTTGAAGTATGGTTGGGGATTTTCCCATTGGTTTGGAGTACATGGTGCGTGGCCCATAGATTCCTGCCCCAGTTCCCTCGACGGTCTTAGAGCCGTCTGTCACAAGTAAATTAATTGATTCAGACTCGTACCCGCACAGTTTTATCATCAGTTTCAGCTCAGATTTCGCGATCGAATCCCCGCAAAACCTACTTTCACTTTTTTTTTTTTTTATTTTTTTTTTACAGGTATATAGATAATTTTTTTCTTGTTTTTTATTTAATTAAAAAAAATGCTGTCAGTTTTGAGAGCTGTAAAAAAAAACTCACGCTTCACGCCGCAAGTAGCCAAACTTTCGGCATGACTTCAACTTCAAATTCGACATGTTTGACAGTTGTCAGATTTGACATTTGACAGCTGTCAAAATTTTTCGCAACCGCGTATAGTAGCCGAACTTTCCGCATGTGCTGAACTCATAATTTGAATAAATGCCGGTCAGATTTGATATTTGACAGCTGTCAGTGTTGTAGCTTAGAGTCTCTTCGTTACGTCAAAATAAAAACCGCCATCTTGATTTTTCGAATCATTAAAAATTATATCCTTAGGTCGCATTTACGTATTCTCTGCATAATTAGATACCTATTCGAACGCCATTTTCTCCAAAATTAAGAGAGTAAGCGAGAAACGGTATTCGGTTCGAGACTCTTTACGATTCAAACGTACCGTTCTGAAATTTTTAACCGTTTTTATTTTTTTTTTATTTTTGTAGAAGGGATCCCCCCTTCCATCATTTTCAGAAAAAAAACTTTCTCGGCCATTTTCTCCGGAACGGTGGGTGCGTCGAATCGACGATTGTTTTTCGTCGATAGGTTATCTGCTCTGCAACCGAAAAGTTAAAATGCGATCACGAAATCTTCCAAAATGGCCGCTACAGGCGCTTTTGAAAATTTGCCAATTTTTTTTTTCCAAAATCAACTTTGACAGCTTATAAATGACAAACTATTGGATCAATTACGACGATATTTTTCAGTCGCCCAGCACCACTTTTCGCCCACACGACGTTACCTTTGCGATCTTCTTACGATAATCGAGGCCGAAGTTACAATAAAAAATATCAGAAATACACATTTTCTTTTTGAAAACTTCGCCGATTTTCATGCAAAATACGAGAAAATTGGCAAAAATTCGGAAACTTTTTTCTTCGCAATTTCCGGGTACAGAGACTCGGGGATGACTTGCGCTTGGTAGTCGAAGTTCTTTTGTCATAATTTTCATTTTTTTTTCGCTGAAGTTTCAAAAATGGCGACGCTACAACGGATCGAAAATGGCCGAGTTTTTTGACGAAATTTCAAAGTTTACGTTCGCAAAAATTGACTTTCCGGTAAGATTTCAAATGTCGTGCACTAATTTGTTTTAGTTGCATAATTATATTAACTTCTGTTTAATATAACCGCCGACTTTGTTTTAACGATATTAATAAATTGGAGTGCGATTTAGTCGGTCGGAAGCGAAAATTTTCAATGGTCATTCATGTTCTCAAAGGAAAAAGTGTTTTTCGCACATTTTTCAATGTAAATCTGTTCTCGGTGATCCAAATATGATCACGGAGGTACTCGCGTGTGGCTAAGAAAAGGGTCACGTCCCCCACCCTCGACTCAAACTAACACGAAAGTAACTTTTTACGCGAATCTATAACTTCTACGCGAATTTTCGTAAGTTCACATATTGGTCCTTCAGGAGCGATATAGAGAAAATAGTAACAAAAAAAGAGGTGACAGGCGTTAACTTTGACTAGGAATCTACTGTTTTCAGGACCGTAGAGATATAGTAAAACTGAAATTAACAAAAAAAAAACAAATGATGACAAATTTCAACTTTGACTGGGATCTACTGACAATACGGGCCGAAGGACCGCAAGGGAGGGCCGAAGGCCCGACGCCGCCGGCAGGCCAAGATTTTCGTAAGGAAAATTTTGTTATTTCTGAAAGTACCTACTCATTATCATTGATTTTTATTATATTTTACCTGGTGCGGTTTCGTACATTGTAAATATCATGGAAATAGTGCGTCATAAGGCGAAAAAATAATGGCACTTTCCGTCTCTAAATAACACGAGGTATCTATAAAAATTTTTACATTTCCATTAAAGTCAGTTGCGTATAATTTATTTAAAAAAAAATTAACGACATACCCAGCTCTCCGCTAGTGGATTGAAATTTTTTGTTGGAAGTATCAAATCATGTGCTTCTAGTACCAGTACAAAAACTGTAAAAAAAAGAGTTATTCTGATCAGCAGGTAATAAAAAAATATTACATTTTTCGAAGAACTTCAACACCCTATATCTCGAAAACTAGAGCTCCAACGACTCATATCTGCAGGAAATTTTTCGCCTATTATTGCATTTCCTATACGCACTTCAAGTTTAAAAAAATTAAACATTATACTTCAAACATTTTAAGGAATGATGAAAGCAACTTCATAGTTGCTGCATCGTTCCTATCTGGGTTCACTTATTTACCTACACGTCATTAGATAATAAATAAAAATCTGTTACCTGCACTAAATCTTCGTAGAAGATGAATTTTAAGTTCTCCTCATTTCTCGCATTCCAACCCTCCTTAATGTTTTCGAAAAATGGACTATAGGCAACTGTAAAGGTATAGTTTGAACCAGTGAAGTAATTTATCATGGACACTTACAATATCCTCTCATGAACAAATCAAAATGTTCGCTATAACTGATCTTGTATCCATTTTCTCTCATTAGATCGAAGAAGTTGAAGAGTGAAGCGGCTACGTCTTTAGGATTTCTTGCTATATAAATCACCTAAAATGCAAATAATTTTCAACAGAGTAATGGCCCGTAAAAGAAGTAGCCTAACCTTGCATCCAGCAGTGAGTAAATCCCTTGGCAATAAGCTAATCGGAAGATGTGTTTTAATACACCGCTTCTCTTTGATCTCTTCCATTAGTTTGCTTGAATCTTGTCCAATCATCTGGATCTGACTAGCAGTGATGCTGTCTTTGTATTGCCTTGGTCGTAGCATTGTCCATCTGAAATTGTAATTAAAATATTCTGTTGACAGAAAATTATATAGCTTTATACCTACTCGAAAAATATTGTTCTGTCATTGAGCATTATTTCTTTAGCTTTTGTGAAATTCAAATTGTTCTGGAGGAGCCACACCAGTTCTTGCAACATTGTAGTGCCTGAAAATTATTTAATTTTTACGTTAGCCTGTTATCAAAATGTTGTTGCGGCTGCTCAAAAAGTAAAGACATCACAATAGAATATACAGAAAATAGTTTTCATAATTTATTATAGAAATTATTATTATTATCTATCAATTTTAGCTGGAGGATTACAATAGACGAGTTGCATTTCTGGGATGATACTGTACATCGTCACAATTGCCACTATTAGTCTAGAGAAAATCGTCATTAGATTAGAGAAACGCATTTCAAAATACAAGGAGCAAAAATGTTTGATACCGCACTAGTAATTATTGTTTCATTATTAGAGCAACATTTTTCGTGGCTCACTTCATATTGTATAGGGTGTCCAAATTTTTTTTATCAAGAGATATCCGCGTGATTTCAAAATCGAAACAAACGAAATTTGGGAAATATCAAATAGGTTTTGCGACTGCACCCTTAATACAACTTGACATCTTTCAACTCACAAAAACATCCCCTACTTGTTTATTGCATGTTAGACACCTAGTTTTTTTTGTCCCCAGTATTACTAACTTTGTTCTGAATACAATTACATGCGACACTTAGGGTGGTATGCTAGAAACTAAATTTCGCATTTGACAGCGCTGTTAACAACGGCACTGTTGTTAAAAATCACTTTGACATGGTCACGTGACCATGTCAAACTTCGCCATGTCAAATTTCATGTTGACAACGGCGTTAAAGCTGAAATCACCCAATTTGGTATGCTAGAAAGGAAAATCGAGTAGGAACAGTTGAATGTCAATGTTAAATGGCCATGTTACAATAATCACAGGGTATGGATCGATTAATTATTATTAGCTGTCAAATTTTAGGAAGATTTTTAATAAATCCAGTATTATTCCAGAGGGAATTGTTTTTTCTATGTTTATTTACAGTGTCATCACAACTAAATATCAACAATCTTGTTCCATAAATTGAAAATTAACCAAACAGGTACCTACCTAGTATTTTTATACTATAATTTCAGTTTGAAGTATTTTATATCCCCTTCTATTATACAAGATCTTAATTAAAAATTGAATACCTGACAATGGTGGGCATCAGATCTTGAATTTCCGAAATTTTTCTTCCAGAAAGTACCTATAGTAACTGTATAAACACAGCAGGGACGCATATAGATTGAAAAAAATAACGTAATGTGTGAACATACTTTACCATGGACGGAGTAGTAGTAGTAGTATGGTGGTTTGGGATGGTACACCCCAAGCGACTAGGCCACCGAGGGCCCTTTTCGCCTTACCCGAACCATGGTGAAACTCCTACTGGAACCTCCTCGACCTTTTAATAAAGGCCAGAAGGTTGTTGTATGAGAGGAGTTTCATTTCTTCCTCTTGTAGCTCCTCAGACCCAAAGATGTTGAGCCTGAGGTTGCTGTATACCTCGCATACGCCCACGTAATGGTGGGAGTTCTCGTCATCCATTCCGCATTTAGGGCAGATCGGGTCCCGAGTGACCCCCATCACTTGCAGGTGTCTGTTCAGACTGCTGTGACCGGTAAGAACTCCGACTAGTAGTCTGAGTTCCTTCCGGTTCATTTTGGACATGATGGTCCATCTGTTTCCGATCGGACCAGCCAGAAACAGCCTGGCCTGTCTGCAGCCTGGTGCTATTTCCCAGTGGTTCTCTAAACCCTTGCGAGTCCATTCTTTTATAGATTCTTTGAGAAGATTTTTGGTCAGACCCAGGACGGGCTCCGGCCCACAAAAGGTTTCCCTGGTCCCGAGCTTCGCGTATTGATCTGCTAGCTCATTACCTGGCACACCTGAGTGTGCAGGAACCCACACGATATGCACCGATTTTCTGTCCGCCAGTCTGTTCAGCGCCTCGACACACTCCTGGACCAGTGGGGAGCTGGTTCCGTGTGTGCCCAGCGCTTTCGCGGCGGCCTGACTATCCGTGCATATGTATATCGTCCGTTCCCTGGCTTCTGTTATCTGCTCCAATCTAGCTGCTTGCTGGATAGCATAAATCTCCGACTGGAAGACGGTTGCGGTGGACCCAAGAGGAAAGGATCTTCCCAGTTTCCGTCCAGCCAGGTAGAGCCCCGCTCCTATGTAGCCATTTTTGTTCCTGGAGCCGTCTGTGAAACAAACTAGTCCTCCTGGTTCGAAGGCTATCTCCCTTTTTTCCCACTTTTCCTTTTCAGGAATTTGTCTCTGTTGTTCCTTGTTTTTGAGGTAGATATAAGGTTTGAGATTGGTATCTCCATCTCGGCAACCTTGGCTATCTCTGTGTGTCCTTTGTATCCTCCGCCTTTCCATAGTCCCGAATCACGCATTCTTAAGTGGGCCGCCATGGCCTCCCCTTTTATCCAAATGGGAAGTGGTGGCAGCTCCAGAATGACATTCAGGGCTGCTGACGGGGTGGTTCTCATTGCACTTGTTATTAACAAACCGGCGAGCCGTTGGAGTTTAGCTAGCCTGTTTGTAACGGTATTGCTTGTGGTTGTTTTCCACCAGACCACCGAATCATAGCTGATTCTCGGTCTGATGATGGCCGTGTATAACCAGTGCATTATCTTCGGTTTTAGCCCCCACACCTTGCCTATTGTCCCTCTTAGCTGCCATAGAGATGACACAGTTTTTGTGACTATTCTGTCAATCTGTGGCCTCCAGGTCAGCTTTTCATCTAGTACCATTCCAAGGCCTCCCCACTAAGACTTAAGAGTTTGCCGAACAGCTTGGGTGGTTTGAATCCTCTTTTTTCCCTTTTCCTTGTGAAGAGGACCATGTCGGTCTTTCCGGGGTTAATGGTCAGCCCCGCCTCTTCACACCATTTTTCAATTATCTTACATGCACTCTGCATGCGATCGCAGACCACGCTTAGGAATTGGCCGGTTACTAGAACCAGCCCGTCGTCAGCGTATGCCTGTGCATACAGTCCGTCATCTGTCAGGCGCTTTAGGAAGCCGTCCATGATCAGGCACCGCAGGTGAGGTGATAGGCAGCTGCCTTGGGGGCATCCACCACTCACCGCAATGCCCACTCGAACTTCTCCCGCACTCGACGACACCTGCCTGCTTTCGATCGCTGAAGCAATCCAGTTAATCAGAACCGGGGGGGTACCCCTGGATTGCAGCTCTGTGCATATGGTTTTTGTTCTTGCCTTGTCAAAAGCGCCTTCCACATCAAAGAAAATGGCCAAGGCCCAGTTTCCGTAGATCTTTGCTTCAGGTAAGCATGTTGACCCTTGTGAAACGATGGACGGAGTAAATAGGGACAATTTATTATTTTTCCTGCTTGATGTGAATTTTTCATTTAGATTCAGAATAAAATTAAATAAATAAAAAAACATTTAACCATGGGCAGACCAAACTGGGTTGGTGGAAATGCTATTTAATTAAATTGTTTTTCTTGCTTGATGTTTACTACTTTGAAACGTTTACGTTTGTTATTAATTGTTACAACACAACACAACAGTATAGGCCATGCGCATGCGTTCAGTAGGCACTAGCCAACATCTAACAACGCGAAACCAAAATCGACCTCGACCATCTCGGATCGCCGATTAATTACGAAATTGAACTTCGGTTCGGCTTCGATCTAGCTCGTGAATTGTTCTTAGCCTGTAATCAGCGAATATACAACGTTGCCGCTATTGTTCACGTTACATTTTTAACACGATGATGTTACCTAACAACAGTGTCAAATCATGAATATTTCTTTCTAGCATACCGAATTGATTTTAACAACAACGTCAGATTGACATCGGTGTTACGTTAACAACGCCAAATGCAAACAATCATAGCATGTTAGCATGTTAACAATCATAATCGCGGTATATTTTGAAAATAGTGTGTCAAAATTAATCCAACTTAGATTTTCCAAAATCGCATATCTTTGTATTCATAATTAATATTCAGTAGTTGTATTCAATAGTTATATTCAGTATTCACAATGTATTTTTTGTAGCAAATAACTTGTCGTTTTAGAGCCAATTTGTGGGCCAATACGAGTGATACCAAGGTGGCGATAAAGCTTGTCGTTAGAATTTTTTCAGGATGTGAAATCATATTATTTTATATGGAGAGAAAGTGATACTTTTCATGGTATTTTTTCATGGCCGTGTTTATCAGCCGAACGAAGTAGAACTGATAATAAAGAGCGAGCCTTCTCCTCGAAATAAAAATATCTTGTTTTTTCTTCAAATGTGGGCAAATTTAAGTGAAAACATCATTTTTAATTGAGGATAAGAGGATTTGCAAAGAGGTCTGGAACGGTAAATAGGTAGGTATGGACTGTTTCAATAGTAACACGGCATAAATAAATAAATATATATTATATGGCTGTGGTAAAGCCCAAGTGTCAGAAGTTTTCAAGTAGCCTCAAGGGCCTCTGAAGTAACTTAACGACTGCTGTGAAGCAGCCGGGACCCTCTTTTTTAACGTACCTCCCGGAGCACGATCGGTCACGGAAATTTTTTTCCACTATAGTATGTCACCCATCCAAGTAGGGACCAAACCAAGCCATGCTGCACTTAAGAGATCGCTTGACCGAAACTTTAACAGTTTGACTATCGTAACCGATAAGTAACGCTAAGGTGTAAATGGAGACAACGTCAATATTGAAATTATAAAAAAAATATAAAGAAATAATAATTATTATGTAGATATATTATTTTACAAATAGGTTACTATCATCGTAAAAGCAAAATTTAAATTATGTGTCATATGACCAAAAAGTAAGGCGACTTTTCTTCTCTAAACAACACAAACTATATCTAACAAAAATGTCACATTTCCATTAAATTAGGATTTATTAACAGGTAAAAAAAAATACACTTAGACTGCAGGTGAAGATCTACAAGGCACAGATCTGATCAACAGGCGAAGACTGTTCTCATGTATGGGGTTCTGCCCCTAAATACAGTCTGAAGTTCCCAGACTCCCATTCGTATCCAATACCTAAAGTTCCTATCCAAAGTAGAGAAATTCGCATCATCGACGTTAAGTCTCTAACTGACTCACTAACATCCTTAAAGCATAGGTGGTTGGTGGGTGCCTCTCCCTGTTCTATCAGTACTTCTATGGGAACTGCTCTATGGAGTTTGAAGCCGTGATTCCTTCTGCTGTTTTTGAACTCTCTACGCGTCAAGCACTGGGTGCGCACCAATATGCATTTGGCCTTCGCAAGTGTAGAACCACATTATACCAAATATCGTTTCTTTAGCTATTGAATCAATGATACCCATTTGTGATGTTATATTTTAATAAAAAGCCAAAAAATAAGAGAAAAACCTCCAAGAAAGGAAACCTTCAATAATAAGAGATATGAGTATATGAGTTATATTTTGAGAGTTAAAAAATCTATATATATTCTCTGAGATCAAGAGTTCGTGATGGTTGTGTATAGACAAATTATTTTTTTTCGAGGAATTAGAACCTAGTAAGTTGTAATTTTACGTGGGTGTAAGGTACTATTGAAAAAGCTAAACTATGAATTTGCAGCGTGCTTATACTTTCAACTTCGATGCCATTTTAAATCAAAGGGTTAATTTTGAGTATAGTACGAGTATATTCAGGTTTAAACCTCAATTACCTACTAAGAAAAAAAAACTGTTTTATATTTATAACAAATTGTTCATAACCCTTTCCTTAAGCTACGGTAACAAGTCACCAAAATCAGTAAGGCTTTAGGAGAAAGGGAAGGGGAATTGGGAAAAAGATGATTTTTTTCGAGTATCTCGACAACTTAGGAGTTTAGTACCAGCAAAGCTATATAAAAAATTTAAGTTTATTATGTACTTAGTTCTGAATAAAAATGATTATATTAATTTTTGTGCTCAAGTCAATAGATGCGTTGATATGGAGGGGGTGCAATTCATACTTGTACCATGTTTTGAAGAAATCACTTACACACTTTCAAAGTTCGAGTCTATGGTGTAAATTTAATCATTGTCGATCAGTTTTACAGTTTGACATGGCATAAGCAATATCTAAAGGTTATACATTCACAGACTATTCTTCCAAGTACGAGTACGAGCTACTCTCAATACACAAAGTGAAACTTGAAAAATCAAGAGGACACGTTAGCTTTGGTTGCGAAGGGGCCACCCGCTTTTACAAGCAAATTCGCCCCAAAATCACTTCACCACTGTATTTGCAGTAAACCTCCTAATTTTCGAGATATACGAAGAAAATCTCTCAATCCATTCTCCTAGACGCGACGCGGAAAACTGTACCTACAAAATACAACCGTCTCTCAAACTAAGGATTCTGTACAATTTGTTACCAATTTCCAACTGTATTATTTGGTTTTGAGAATACGTAAATTTTGATCTAATTTTACTGTAATATTTCCACCTCCTGAATTTTCCTGACAAGCATACCGAGAAAATATTCAGGAAAACTGCGACGTGATCACATATTATTCAGTCATCACAGTCACATGCCTGCAAGAAAAATTTCACAAATCAGTCTTAGTGTAAATAAACCACGAACAGACCTTAAAGGTAAAGTGATGACGAATCCTTGAGTCAGCGATTCGCATAGAGTGTATATATGCGACCTGTTGAGTATTGTAGAAAGTTCCAGAATATTCTTCAATGTTCGTGAATCTTCTAGAAAGTAATAACATTATCTGAAGAGTTCTAAACTATTCTGTAATGTTTCTAGAATATTTCATTGTGTTAGAGTATGTTCTAGAATGTCAGGGAAAGTTCTAGAATATTCTATAAGTTTTAGGATTTTTTATAATGTTTAAGAATGTTTTGGAAAGTTCTGTAAAGTTCTAGAATATTTTAGAAAGTTTCTAAATGTTGTAAAAAGTTCAATAATGTTCGTGAATGTTTTATAAATGATCTGGAATGTTTTGTAGTGTGTCTAGAATGTTTTATTTTATTCGATGATGTTCTATAATGTTCTTGAATGTTTTCAGCGATTCCTATAGAGTGCATGTGCAACCTATGGCGCGTTGTAGGCCGAAAAGTAATTCGATAACAAAAAATATGGTCTTCCAATAGGGACGCTCTAAGTTTGACAGTACATAGTGGCGATGCTGATCAAGCTACAACTGTAAAATTTTGAGGTTAAAGTAGTTAATGTTGGACAAATCATCATGGAAAGTTACATTATTGAACAACGCGTGCAAATCTTTAACCTTTAATTTCAAAATGAGTGTTTAGTTCGAGCTGCGTTCGGTGCGCTACGTGATTTTTGCGGTGGACACGATTGTTCTCTTGAGTCGACTATTCGTCGTTTGGTGGCAAGTATGAATTACCCGGTTCAGTCAACAATCAAGCAGAACCCGTACGTCGTCGTAATGTGAGTTCTGAAGCATTGCTGCAGTAGACGAGAATGTGAGACAGTCAATTCCTCGTCGCGCCCAAGAACTGGATCTTTCGCAGACCACAACTTAGCGTATTTTGCATCGAGACTTGGGCCTGCGTTCTACAAAATTCAATTGACCGAGGAATTAATGGCCGACGACCATAGACAGCGTCGAATATGTGCTACATTTTCAAGTGGGAGGGGTAGGAAGCTGTGCAAAATTCAGAAGAGAAAGAAAAAAATATAAATAAATGAAATAGAGGAGGGAAAAAAACATCAACTGAATAACGATAGTAACAAAACAGAACAGTGAATTAAAAATATAATTACGGCAAGTAAACGAAACAGTATATAAAAAACCTTCTTGCGCATCAATCGCAGAAATAGTGTATTTTTATGCGATTCAATTATGAATATTTTCACCGCTTTTTAAATTGGATTTCTGAAATTTTCCATAGTCAGGTCATATTCGCGTAGTGGTTTACTGAGAAAATTTCATTTCATTTAGTTTGAAAACGTCCCTTAGAATGGATTTTTAAATTTAACAAAATAAAAAAAAATGGCAAATTTAATTTTTTTTTTCCTTTTTCTGTGTCCGCCACTGGCTAACTTTACTTAAAAAATACTATTCTTTACACTACCTTTAATAAATTCGCAAAAAGTGAAAGGGGAATTTTGAAAACCGAAAATTTGAAATTTTAGAGGAATAAACATCATGTAAAAATATTCGAATATCTCCGCCATTTTTATTATTTGCTTCTTCAAATTTTTCAGAGCTAGGGGTTATTCGTATAGTTGTCTACTGGAAAAACGTCAGCTCAATTCCTTCAAAAAAGGCTCATAAACGGTTATAGAAATTTAGTCATTTTTACCCTTTTCCTACCCACGCCACTGACTTATTAATGAAAAATATGCAAATTTTACTGCATTAACTCAAATTTAAAATAATTTTCTTCCAATCGTGTTAATTTGGTTTAAATTTGTTTTTCTAACTTGCTTATAGGTAGGTAGGTTCCAATACTGGCAATTTTTTCTAAAATTGAAAAGGCCGCCATTTTGAAACGGTTCGATTTTACTCAAATACAGTACCAGACGACTTCTTGCGGCTATCTTACTCATAAAAAAATTTCAGCCCCCTAGATTGAAAACTGTGACCAGAAACCGTGCCTCATAGACGATTTTTATTTTTAATTTGGAGGGACACCCTGTAGAAATAACGCAGCTTTAGGAAAATTTTTTTACGAAAATCAAATGTCATTTTGAAGTTTCACAAGGGTAAAAAATTTCGTTCACTAATCTTTAAATATGAAGCTACAGCACCGGTTTTGAAATTTTAGAGAAATAAAAATCATATGAAAAAAATATTAATATCTCCGCCATTTTTCTTATTTACTTCTTGAAACTTTTAAGGGTTAAAGTATATTAGTGTACTTGCCTACTGTGAAAATGTCAGTTCAATTTCTTTAAACATGAACTCATAAACGGTTATAGAAATTTAGACATTTTTACCCTTTTCCTACCCACGCCACTGGCTTATTAATATAAATAATGCCAATTTTATTGCTTTAATTCAAATTTCAAATAGTTTTCTTCCAATCTTGTTAATTTTATTTTAAAGTTTTATTGACATCTTGCTCATACAGGGACTCAAAAAATAGCAAATTTCCCAAAAATTCAAATGGCTGCCATTTTGAAACGGCTTGGCCGATTTTGCTCAAGTGCAATACCAGACCACTCCTTGTGGATATCTTACTCCCACAAAAATTTCAGCTTCCTAGATTGAAAACTGCGACCTGAAATGATACCACAACAACCAGATTTCTGGAATTTTGAAGGGACACCCTGTAGAAGTGTCTCGACTTTTGAAAATTTTTTCAACGAAAATCTAACATCATTCCAAAATTTTTTAAGGATCCAAAATTTCGTTCACTAATCGTCAAAGATAAAGCTACAGGAGCGTTTTTAAAATCGTAATTTCGCGTTTTTGATGAAATATATAAATACAGGGTGTCCCACCTTATTCGAAGCGGTCTCTGTAGGCCAAACGATGGATTTATTTTTTTTTTAATTTGCAAAACGGCTTACATGTTTCTATTTTAACTTTTTTTGTACTATCCTATGGTATAGAAACATTTGTACTTTCTTTGATTTTTTTATTTGTCGACGCGTGGAGAAATCTCAGAATTTTTCAAATTTTTTATCATCCTGTATAAACATTTCATCTACATCATAGGATAGTACATGAAAAGTTAAAATAGGGACATGTAAGCCGTTTTTCTCTATCTTGAACCGTTTGCGTTGTACAGGGCCTTGAACTTGAAAAATGACGATTTTCACTTGTTTATAACTCAAAAACTTCTGAATTTAAACACCAACTGTAAAAGCCAATCTTCTTTTTTCTCCCCAGGCAATCTAAAAATGCAATAACATAGGAGCATTCTATTTAAAAAAAACATAACTTTGATATGTTTCATGCTTTTGGGACATCCTGTACATTATGAATATAATTTTAAAACGTACCTCTGCCGGGTCTCTATCCACTGCAAAAATAAAAAGTTCCTAAAATCCAGAGACACGGCCATAAACTTCCGTGGCGTATACCGTGAATAACCCTGTAGAAGAGTAGGTACCTAAATGAGTTTAATTTTTCTAACGTTACACTAAAAATTCATAATAAGCACCAGCCATATATTTCAAGGAGAGATAATAATGCAAAAGCGGTCTGCAAAGCAGCTGTTGAAAGGATTCACACATAATATTACATAAATATGCAAAATCATAAATTATTTAATTGAGGCAATCTTCCATAATGCATCAAATTTACGTTTAAAAATAACAATGATCGAGGGCTAATAATGCTATAAAATCCTGGCTGCAGTAGTCATTCCTCTACCACTGTGATTGCTCCCAGCAGGAACAGCCCGGAACAGCAGGAACAATGCGGCTTCCTATCAGAAAGACCAGCAGAAGCGTCGCCTTGGGCTTCCCAAATTAGATATTCAATAGGAGTAAGAAAACAACACCTCCCCCTCCTGCCAGTAATGATGACAACAGTTGTAAACGGTGTTGGAATACAAAAGCTCTGAAGAAATAAAAACAGTAATATAGGGGAAAAAACCTGAAACAAACATCTCCCTAAGAATTTGAACGGCCTGGCAATTGAATAATGTGGTATAATAATGATAATAATAATATAATAATAACTTACCCTGCTCATATGAGGGTTTTTTTTTCTTTCTTTCTGTCCTGTTTTATGAATTGGGGAGAAGAACAAAATAATTTTTATGATTTGATCCGATGTACTTGAAAACACGCTTTGACCGGAACCACACGCTACATAAATCTTTATTGTCGCTACCCTAATCCACAATAATTATTTTATTTGATGACTCATTCACCCTAACAAGGAAGCAAAAACCAGTTCCCAAAATAATTCATTCCTCGTCCTAACTCAACCCAGGAATTGCTGACCAGAAAATTTAATTTTTGATCATTCTGTTATCAAAGAAGAAAAAGAAGGCCGATATTGTGTCCAATGTCGTAAATTTTAAGGTATAACCCGCTCAATGCTAAAATCTCTGCCAATGGCACATGAAAAAAATTCATTGATTGATATTGAAAAGGTAGCTAATATCAATCATATGTGACATGTACAAAAATCGAGTTCTGTATCTCAAACGGTTCCCGAAGTATCTCAAAAAATATGGAAAAATGCCCCTTTTTTGACTATTAAAATCAGTGCATTTCCGGACACACGTTAATAGGAAGTTTTTGGTTTGTTTTTGACCAAAAAATCTGTCTTTGAATTTTTTAACAATATTCAAGATACCTGCACACTGTATAGTAGGTGATTTTTTTTTTTTTTTTAGCAATGTCACCTAAAATTATCTCCTGGCGTTTGTAAGAAGAGGAATCATAAAGAGTACAAATGTCCAATTAGGAAAATAATACAAAAAAAAATCAGCTAAAATTGCAAAAGTAGTCGTAAATAACATGGCCACGTCACAATATTATCTGGTAAAGCGTCATTGGAAAATTAGGTTAGTTACCTGATCTAGCGTATCCAACCACCCACACATCATCTTTTCGTAACTTTGTGCTGTCATAGGTATTTTTGAGATCAACGTAATATTTTGGAAGACACCATTTCTTAGCTCCATAAAGTATTAAATCTAAAAATCAAAATATAGCTGTATCGTCATTAAAGATCGTTCGGAAGACTTACCAGCGCAATATTCTTTGTATTTCTCTTCAACATTTATTTCTTCCACGTCTTTAAGACTGGAATCTTTATTACAAGACATGATAGATTTCACTTTTCTGAAGCCCTTATCTAGCAATAATTATTAGCAAATATTAATTATTATTAAGTTTCCTGTAGGTGCATTAGTACCTACTAGAATAAAGTTCTTATTGCAGTTTACACGAATAAATAGTTAATGTCGGTACCTATCCAATATAAAGCATCAAGTATAATTTCATTTTAATTATTCTTAAACGACAGTAAAGATAAAGAAGTGAAATTATTATTAACGATGTCGCCAGGTTGTCAGAAGGTCAAACTAAAAACAAGTAAATAAAAATTTTAACAAATATTTTGTGTTGGAACATCATTACCCGATAAATAAGAGCACAGCGTAACTATTATTATCAAAGACACTCAAGTTATACAACCAAATAGCGAAACCAAAAATCGGTGTTAATGTTTTCTCTTTTCAATCGTCGGACGTTAATTTTGTTTTCGAAAGATAATATAAAGGAATTTTACATTACGAGGTCTAGAGGTGCACCAAAGACTATATTCTACTGAATAACAGATAAGGTATCATGCACATTTGAACTTATAATCATTATGAAGAATAAAAGGTGTCTGAATAGTGAGACGCGATTGTCTCACCGGGGACCTAAATCCCAAGGAAATCGACACATTCGAAAAATGTATAGGCACCTACATACCAACCAAACTCTTTTTTCGATCATCACTGGCAAAAATTTGATTCAAATCTAAAAATTATAAATCTAAAAATAGTTTGCCAATTAGTTTATACAGGGTGCACCATGTATCCTTCTCTATATTGCTATCTCCTGAACGCTAAGAGATACAGGGTCAGTTAAACTAGACAAAAGATGCGCAGTTTTGTGGCCACCTCGAATCCGTCAAGACATGCAAGATATCTGTGACCGTTCCTGAAATATCCTGAAAAAACTGAAAAATCGAGATTTCTTATTCTTGCCATATCTTTTTTATTACTGGAGATTAATAAATAATTTTTTGTGGGCTTACATAAGTCGGCAAGAGCTATCCATCTGACATTTCAAAAATTTTCAAAGCCGACTAAATCCCAGGATTTTCACAGTCAACTTTCGTTTTTCTTATGGCCGCCATAGTATTTTTTCGATATGAAAAAATACTATGGCGATATATCGATAGTATAGTTCGATATGAAAAAAATAATGGAAACCAAAAATTATTAAACTTAAAAAAAAAATTTATTTTTATTTTTATTTTCTTTTTTCAAAGAAAAACCAAAAAAAAATCGTCGAAAAACGTCAACATTTGTAAAATACGCCGAAATAGTGCTTGCCTTATGGTTTTATAATTTATCTATGAAATTCGGTCTAAAAAGCTGTCTTTTTTTAAAGAAAAAAGAAGAACAAAAAAATTTTTAATTTATGTTTTGAAGTTTAACAATTTTTAGTTTTTATGATTTTTTTTTATACCGAACAACATAAAAAAAAACAATATGATGGCCAGAAGAAAACCGAAAGTTGACTATGAAAATCCTGGGATTTAGTCGGCTTTGAAAATTTTTGAAATGTCAGATGGGTAGCTCTTGCCGACTTATGTAAGCCCACAAAAATTATTTATGAATCTCCAATAATAAAAAAGATATGGCAAAAATAAGAAATCTCGATTTTTCAGTTTTTTCAGGATATTTCAGGAGCAGTCACAGATATCTTGCATGGCTTGACGGATTCGACATTGCCACAAAACTGCGCATCTTTTCTCTAATTTAACCGACCCTGTATCTGTTAGCGTTCAGGAGATAGCAATATAGAGAAGGATACATGGTGCACCCTGTATAATTCTATTTCAGTAACCTAAATGGCTTACGATAATGATTTTAAAATTCACGAGAATTTTTACGAAAATGTATTTTATAACGTAAAGTGAGATATGTACTCATATTAGTAGGTACAGTCACTGAGGCTTTACCCTTTGAAAAGTTTAAACCTCTATCGATTTGAGAACTTAAGATAATAATTAAATATAAAAATAGTTATTTATTATACAAGAGAAAAAAGTGATAGATTTTAGCTCGAGATGTGATTTCGTCCCCGACGCGTTTAGCGGAGGGGACAAACACATCGAGAGCTAAAATCGCACTTTTTTCTCGTGTGTAATATACAATTTTTTTCTGCGAGAAGAAATATCAGTGTTAGAATGTCGAAAAACGTAGTTAGATAACTGAAAATTATGTCGGAAAAATGATTTATGTTAAACTTGGATTTTCAAACTGTCTTTTAACGTAATTGACGTTGCCTGGAAACGAAATATTAAAAATCCTTATAATGTTAATTTAATTATTCATTCATGACAGTTTATTTCGCAATTAGGTATACATATAGTCCAATAAAGTCTAAAAAGTCATACGTATCGATTAAGAATACACATCTTTTTGATAGTTCGATTTATTTTGTTTCATGTACGTGTTTTTATAGTAACCGTCCAGTTTGTCTAAACACTCCATCCCGCATAAATAAGTATACGTCAACATTGGTTTTGAATGAGAATTAAATGCACAACACAGATGATAGAATGTCATTACGTGAATAAATTTTATGTAGTTGTCAGTGGCTCTCAAACTGACGTAAGCGGTTCAATTCATTTTTTGAATGATTCCTTCAATAATTACGCTCGTTCACAACTTGACAATTAACTGTTTGACATTTTCTGGTGAAATTAAAAATATTAATTCGGACGGTTAGTAAGACGTCACATCTGATTTTTTAAAGTTAATCCTACTATATAAAGTTTTAAATGGATGAGTTTGATTGTTCAATGGATAATAATAGTGATTGTTGTAAAAAATCCTTTTCACTTACACCTCCAGAACTAATAAAATTAGCAGAAGAGGCATCGGCCAAATTACTACCAAGTAAATCACAAAAAGTTTATGAAAACGCGTATTCAAGACTAATGCAATGGAATGCCAAAAAAAATCCAGCTCTTTCTCTGATACAGTGTTATTGGCGTATTTTAATCAAAAACGATTTAATTACGTAAACGTCATATTAATGTTATTAAAATTTTAGATAGTTTTGCAAAGATTCTTGTAAGGTCTCAATGAGTGAATTTATTAATATGGATAGTGATGTTATGAAAATTCCCTTAATAATTGCCATTTGGATAATAAGGTAACTTTCCTTTACGTATATTTGATATAAATTTAATGATATCTGAGTGTTAAAATACCTAAGCCGCCATTTCGGGGAAATAAGTACTCATTTATTTCCCCGATAAGATGCAGCTCATAATAATGAGGCATTTTTCTACCTGTTAACGGGGAAAAAAGGTCACACTTTTCGCCCGTCGCAGAAAAAATAAATTAAAGTTATCGTAAGCAGAGAAAAATATTCTGATCTATTGAATTTTTTTTTAAATAGTGAGCATCTATATCTTAACTGTGTGGTTCATAGTCGCTCCACTCTGGTGATTTGATAATTTGGCTTCGACATCGATCTCATATAGCTTAGAAACTTCATTTATTTATAAGCAATAAGTAATGAAACTATAGCTCTTTCGATTTGAGGTGTTGTTTCTTGAATTGGAGTGGTGTGGGCCCTGATATCCGGGGGTCTTCCTCTCAAGTAGTCCGAACTGATCGGAAGATTGTGTTAAAACTTGAGGTGTTGAAATTTTCTAAAAGTTGTCGATCCTCGTGGCGGTGTCTTGAAGGGAATACGGGTATTGAGCTTGTGTTGTCGGTTGTGGTGATGTGTTGTGATGTTAAGAGACGCACGAGCTGCGTGGTGTTTTGAGCCGATTAATCTGAGAGGTGGGTTTCGAGGCAGCAGGTCGCACACAGAAACCTGCCTCCGATATGGTGTGGTACAGTTCGCTTATCATCTCCGACGAAACTCCTCATATAGCCACAGACACATTTTTATTATGAAAATATTTAAATTAACGAGCACGAACAACCATGCCGAGCTGGGATTCGAACCCAGACGGTGATAGTGTCAACGGCTTAAGCAGTGACATAAACTGCTCCCATACCGCCCGCGGTCAATTGAATCTAGAGGGTCGAAATGTCACAATACTTAAATAATTTTTTTCATAATCAGTAAATACGATTTTATTTATAAATGCACAATTAAACGATTAAGGCTGCTAAAAAATAATTTTTCCATTTAAGGAATGGTTTTTTTCGGGTTGAAAATTCAGTTCATAAGCAGTTTACTTGAGTTTTTATCAAATAAAGTATATAACAACTTACTTTAGGGAAAAATAATTCTATTTTATTACTGTTGAAAACATCACATCAGCTTATCAGAAAATATAAAACAAATTTGAAAAAACATTCGTTTGTTTTTATTAAAAGCACTAATTTGTAAACATGCCGAGTCCTTTTAGCAAAAAATCGACAGCCTAATAGCAAATTTAAAAACATATTTTGAAACGGAGTTGTTAATGGTGGTCTACTTTTACAAAATTTCATAGATAATAAACTGGCTAAAGAACTGCAATGACAGGGAAATCTAAAGAAAATATCAAAATCAATTTGACAAGCGTGCATGCCGATCAAATGACCTTGCAAAAATTGCAAACGAATTTTTTAAATAATCCACCAATCGTTAATTAATTTAAACTACAGGTAATTGATTATTGAGGAAAAGGGGAACGAAAAAGACCTAATTTTGGAATAACTCCCCCTTTTTTATCGCTATCGAAAAATCGTTTTAAAATCGTTTTTTAAGTTGTAGCGCTGTTCAAACTATGAACATGTTTGTAATAATAGCACGCTAATGTTTATTGGTTATTTATGCAACAAGTGCATAAAGTGGTACTTTTTTACGAATGGGAAGTTTGACCGCACAACCGCAGGCGAGTGCGTCAATCCCAGAAGTGAAAAAAAAACTTTGTGCATATGTTGCATGAAAAATTTCATCTACGAGTGACTTAAATTAGAACGAAAAGTTATAATTAAAATAAAAAAACACTTTCGATGTATTGGTATGAGTGTTCGTTTTTCTGTGAAGCTATTAACGAATTTTTCATCACGTCAGTTCATAAAGGTGACATTTTGCTCAATATACACACCTTTAGATTTTGAGGTAACAGATTTTGGGCAGCCACAGTGAATTGAGTAATAATTTCTTTGGGGGTACATATACATAGATCTGCCGATCTGCGAATAAAATATGACGTTTCTCTAGTAGGTGCATCGTGTCACAAACTTTAGGGAGGGATCACATGAACGCACAGACAAATGAACAAACAAAAAAGACAATCAGACGACCACCAAAGACACAAGACAACCATCGACAAATTCAGGTAAGTCACCTCACATTAAAACAATAGACCCCATAAAAACGGGGGCGTAAATAGAATAAAAATATATAAAATTATATAAAATTGGGTCTATGCTGATCGTCTGATTGTCGTTTTTGTTTGTTCGTTTGTCTGTGCGTTCATGTGACCACGGAGCCACGTTCCGGTTCCTGAAGCGAAATTTTTAATGAGGTGCAGCTGTTGCCCTGATTGATCTCTGATTCCGAGTTGGTGATTATGTGTGAGATCAACCTGCCATCCCTTGGGACTTTTGAAGCAGATCTGCTTTCAGCCGTTCCTTGATTTTTTAAATCACTTTATGGTCAAGATTCACTAAATTGCTACACTTTCCACCTAGAGTCGATATACCTTTTCTAAAAACGGCACCAGAAATCTACCCGTTAACTTAATGAGCCTTTATAATACTGGCTGTATACGTTTAATAGTCCAGTAAAATTAGACGAAAAAGGCATCGAATTATGCAATTAATGCGGAAAAGAAAATATTTTGTGTGGGGGTTGGGTGGTCAATGGAGAGTCTAAATCCAAAAATGCGACCTCCTATCCTTGTGAATTAGCCGCCATATTGGTTTTAGGGGTGGATGGGGTTTTTGCACTTTACGACGACGTTAATTCGCATTTTACCGAAAAAAATGTCACTACTTACTTTATTCAGAAAAAACATTCTCCACAAATTTGCATATGCGATTTTTTCGTATTTGCAATATTTAATGACTTACAGGTGATTAATTAAGAACAAGGGGGATGAAAAATTGGTATTTTCGGAATAACTCTTTTTTTCAATGGCAATCAAAAAATTGTTCCCACAAAACTTGTAGCGCTTACAATTACGAACATTTACATAACAACATCTCATTAATCGGACCAATTATTGTCGCGCAGTAGTGCGTCGAAGTCATTAAGGTGAGATCGGGCCCATTGGGTCTCTCAGGTAAGCGATAACCCAGGCCGACTCGCTCCAAATAGGGCTGCCGAATATAGATAAGATTTGTCTGAGATGTTAAACGAATAAAAACGTGTCTAGACAAGACTAGAAAATATTTATGCTCTTTTAAAAAAACATTAGACTGTCCGTGAACATTGGGAAACACATCCCTAAAAAAAGTTATTCGATCAGTTGGGAAACGACCAGTGTTCCAAAGTGAGTGACTGCTTCGTCTGTAAAGAGGCCTTGGACCTCGGCGAAAATCGCGTTATTAAAGAAAAAGGGGTACAAACTCTTCGGAAATGCGCGAATACGAGGGGAGACAAAGAAAATGAGCTCATGTTAAACGACGTTTCGACAGTGACTGTGCACGTGGCTTGTTACAAAAACTACACCAATCCAAAGCTGGCACTAGCTGCAAGGTACGTTGATGAATTTTTCATGCTGTAGAAATTGTTAAATGTTATATTTTGTAAAAAAAAAACATTTATATCATTTTGCAAGATATTCACTAATTTCATACATTATTATATATTTTCTCATATTTTATACACATAGTTGTGAATAATATTTTTCACGGCGCTAGGGTACATTTCAGGAATAGATAGTGATTGTTAATAATTTCTCTAAAATTCGAATTTATCTCATACCTATCTGTTGACAGTAATTCAATTTTTACTGCTACTGGCCTTCAACAACTCTCATTAATTTCTATCCATATTTCCGTTAATTCCCAAATATTCCTATTAATTCCGATAGATTCTCAAAAACTGCTATCCATTCTCATCAATTTACGTTAATTTCCAAATATTTTCATTAGTTCTCATAGATTTTTTATGATTTCGATAGATTCTCATAAATCAACTTCTTTTTATTCCCACCAATTCCCGGAAATTTTGATAAATTCCTATAGATTCTGAAGTAGTCTCATGATTTCTCATCAATTTTCATTAATCCCCATGTGCAACTATAAATCCCCATAGATTCTCAAGAAGTCCAATCATTTCCTATCAATGTTTATCAATCTCCATGTGCAACTATTAATTCCTATGGATTAAAAAAAAATCTATAGATTGACATGTACGTTTTTATCGATTTCATTCATTTCTCATGCATCGATTTCCAACAATCCCTACGAATTTCCAACATTTTCCGTTGATTCCCAAATATTTACATTCATTCTCATGGATTCTCATTATTTTCTATAGGCTCCCATTGACTCCAGAATCAACTTCTGTTAATTCCCATCGATTCCCATGAATTCCCGAAAATTTATATGAATTCTCATAGATTTTAGAGGAGTCCTATAGATTCTTATTCAATTCTGTAGATTTCCATACCATATCTTACATCGATTTTTTTTTTCATTCCCATACAGCTCTATCAATTCCCATCGATTTCTATCAATTTCCATAAATTCTTATCAATTTGTAATTTTCAGCCGGAGGAGCTGCAATCCAACTTCTTCATCGACATCCGACTTACCAAGGGTGCTGCGATCATCCCCGTCTTTTGATTTTCAACGCCTGTATCTCTTTTGTGGGGAAATCGTCGACGACGCAATTCACCGCAGCGCGCGACTTGATGACTTCGACGCAGTACTGCGCAACAATAATTGGTCCGATTAATAAGATATATCTATGCAAATGTTCGTAATAATTGTAAGCGCTACAAGTTTTGTGGGAACATTTTTTTTATTGCGATTGAAAAAAAGGAGTTATTCAGAAAATACCAATCGTTCATCCCCCTTGTTCTTAATTAATCCCCTGTAAGTCATTAAATATTGCAAATACGAAAAAATGTCACGTATGCAAATTTGTGGAGAATGTTTTTCTGAATAAAGTAAGTGATGACTTTTTTTTCGGTAAAATGCGAATTAACGTCGTAAAGTGCAAAAAAAACATTCATCCCTTAAAAACAATATGGCGGCTTATTCACAAGGGGTAGGAGGTCGCATTTTTGGATTTAGACTCTCCATTGACCACCCAACCCCCACACAAAATATTATATTTTCCGCATGAATTGCACAATTAAATCCTACTTTGACTGGACTATAAGGTACCTATATTTTTATCTCTATTCCGTTTCGTGATACCTAAAGTGTTGATTTGAAATGCATAAGATATTGCACAGGACCGCATTGGAAATGTTATTTAAAAGCCTTCAATTCTCCATTAATTTTTTCACTAACCGGTGAAGGAAAGTTTTGTGTTTGCTATTATTTTTTACTTTGAAAATCATGAAAATGAAACATAGCATGCAGTCACTTGACTCCACTTTTAAGTGTCAAATGTTAAATTTTGTGCAAAAGAATGCAATCAATCCCAAAATGCCACAGGAAAAAGTTATTTGTGTTGATATTATTACCACAGTGATATTAATTAAGCAATAATAAAGGTGTCATTTAAAATAAGATAACTTTGTTACACAGGGTGAGCAGTAGAGCTAACACACTAAGAATACAGTTTAATATAGAGCCCATTAAAATGAACCATAACCTACAACAAAAAATAAAAAAATTGAATTTCATGTTTAGTTTTTGAGTTACAGAGTTCCCCTCATTCAAGTTTGAAGCTAATTATTTTAGTAAGCACGATGAAAATAGGTGATTAATAATCTCTGTATCAAAAACTCTATGATTAATTTTTTTTCCACAAAACTTCTAGTACAGAGGTTCTGAAAAAAATTTTGCAGTTTGACCACCGCTCAAACTCACCTTACAATATAAAATATCAAAATTCGTTCATTTCCATGGAAATCCTTTAAAAAACGTTAATGTTTTCATATTGGGATTAATCACGCTCAGGCGTTTTTCAACTGACCACTATAGGTTACCAATATTAAAAAAAAAAATTAAAAAGTACCAAGATATAGAATTCCTTCTACATCTGAGGAATGGTGAATTTTTGTTTTAGAATCATACCGACATTATTTCGCTGTGAATTGAAACGTTACAGTTTCTTTTATTTATCTCAATTTTGTTTGCTCAGAGTCAGCTTTGACATGGCTTTAACAGACACTCTAGATGTGAACGACTTTGTCTTTGTTGCAAACAGCCCCAGGTCCTGACTCAAAGAACTATAACGAAAGTAGCGAGATGAAATGAAATGAAATATTGTGTAATTTTTACACTACTTTTTGTGATCAGAAGGTTGCCGCTGGCTATGAGATTTTTTATATAATGTGTTTTTGGTTGGTGGTCTCATATAGTGGGTGATTTATTAGCTCACCATCAAGTTACGGCAACTGCAAAGTGAGTGATGAAACGATCTAGTTCAATTTATTACATCCCAAGACTGCGTTCACTGCAGGCTGACCACAGTCCTGATGATGGGTTACCTACCCGAAACCGGTAGAGAGACTATTCCAGATATACAGCGTGTTCAGTTAAGGGTACGGAGCGGCCATATCTCAGTAACTATTGGTCCTAAAGCCTCAAATAAAAAATTTCCCAGACATAAGTGACCATGAGAAATTCAAGGAAAATATTTTCAAGATGGCCGCACTTCCGGAAATACCGGAAGTTGATATCTAGTTCGTTATTTGAACGGGAACACCCTGTAAAATATTATATTTTTTAAATGTCTGAAGAAATCGCATACAGGTGGTTTTCACCATTGGAATTTAGATTGAGCGGTTTATGAGTTATAAGCAAGTGAAAATCGCAATGTTTCAACTTCAAAGCAGTGTAGAACTAGAACCGCTCAAGATGTCTTAAAACGGTTTACATGTCCCTATCCTAACTTTTCACATTCTATCCTACTATGCGGTTTAAATTTTAATACGGGGTGATGAAAAATCGGATAATTTTCATCACCCTGTATTAAAATTTACTCTACATAGTGGGATAAAATATAAAAAGTTAGGATAGGGACATGTAAACCGTTTTAAGACATCTTGAGCCGTTCTAGTTCTACACTGCTTTGAAGTTGAAAATTTTCGATTTTCACTTACTTATAACTCATAAACCGCGCAATCTAAATTCCAATGGTGAAAACTACCTGTATTCGATTTCTTCAGACATTTAAAAAATATAATATTTTACAAGGTGTTCGCGTTAAAATAATGAACTAGGTGTCAACTTCCGGTATTTTCGGTAGTGCGGCCATCTTGAAAATATTTTCCTTGAATTTCTCATGGTCACTTATGTCTGAAAAATTTTTAATTTGAGGCTCTAGGACCAATAGTTACTGAGATATGGCCGCTCCGTACCCTTAACTGAACACGCTGTATATTTTATTTTTATTTCACGTTATTTATTGTTTTATTTAATTCCATGGCCAATCACATTCATAATAGTATGTTATATAGCTAAGAGTGGTCGATGGTAATTTATCCATGCAAGGGCGGAAAGATCAACTCACAAGAGCTGCTTTCAGCGAGTGAGTAATTCCGCGAGGACGTTTGCCTTACAATTTGAGCTTTGTTCAATATTTTGTTTTCGAACAAAGTTAAAACTACTAATGTTACTTTTTATGTTTTCTTAAAGTTAATAAACAATAAATTTTCGACAGTTATTCTAATGGAGATGTTAACATTGACCAAGTGTACTGTAATAAATTTGAACTCTCTGATATAAGTTTTCCATACTAATCAAAGACATTGTACAAATAATTGTACTAATATACAAGGTGATTCATTGGTATGAACGTAAATGACTAGTAGATATAAAGCTAAATATTGAGAAAATTCAATTTTTTTTTTCAACCGAGATACATGCAGGGTGTTTAAGTGTCATTTACAAAACAGGTTTTTCAATACCGTGTATATCGGTTGAAAAATATTATCGGAAAGAAATTTATGTGAGTTTTCTTAATATTTTAGCTTTATCTGCAAGCCATTCAATTTATGAATGTTATCTTAAGACTATTAAAATAAAAATAATATAAATTAAGAAAACTGTTGAAAACGCTACATTTGGATTTATCTCTAAAACGATGCATCCTAACGAAACTTTATAAGTATGTCTTTTTTATATAGCAATTTAAACTGACATTTAAAAAAAAAACAATAAAAAAAATTAAAATTTCAGAATTTTTTTACGGGATAAAAGATGTCTTGTGACCCGGCATTGTACGCCACTGGCTTATTCGGTCATACCCACAATTTTTCCAAACTAAACACCCTGTATCTTGGCTGAAAAACATTTTCGGAAAAAAAATTATTTCAATTTTTTTATTATTTTAGCTGTATCTACAAACCCATCAATTTATGGTACCACCACTGAATCACCATGTATACGTAGAACTGTCAGAATCGGTAATGCATAATTATTTATTTGGCATTTCGGACCCTTATGATCTCTTGCTCAACCAAAAACAATAAAGTCAATCATAATTATTATTATTGTCATTAAAAATTTAATTTTAACCTGTGGGTAAAATACCGAACAAGTACTGAGTCTTTATACATACTTAGACAAATTACAATAATTATTAGTTGCTATGGTAAATTGTTTCAATGGAGTTGTTTGTAGCAATAATAAAATTAAGTAGGGGTAACTCTTTAAAATTAAATCTAACAATTTTCTCTATGTGTACACGTTCAGTATTCACCATAATTGTACATACAGGGTAAATTGCCTATTCAGGCTGTATACAATTTGTTCGTTTATTGTGTGAAAAAAATTAAGAGGATGATTTTACTTGAAAACATATTGCCAAAAGGTCTGTAACTTTTTTTCGAGAACTCTGGGTCAAAAATATTTAAAACTCGTCAAAAAATCACACAAAAGCAACTAAAAAATTTCAGTTTTCATTTCAATTTCAGTTCAAAAAAATTCAGAACTTTACCAGTAAAGTTATCAGAACAGCTTTATCGGTAAAGTTTATTCGAAACTGTTCTCCGAACCGTAAAAAGAATCATAAAACTTTTATTATTCATAGAAGTTTTCAGTAATTTATTTATTTGGATATATAGAGGGTGATTCCCATAAAAACCGACACAGAGCAGGGGCGTGTAGGGGGCTCCAAAATATGATGATTTACCGCAACTTATCTCTATAGTAAGTTGTACCCGTAAGAAGTTATTTGGGCCTTGAAATATGGAAATAAATGAAAGACCCGAACCCACCGTGCCTTTTTTCTTTCATTTACTTTCATCATCTTTCTCACTATTTAAGTAACTAAGGTTGTGCTGTGTGTTAGCAAGATACATTGTACTGAAGAGTCCCAAATAGGACGAAACACGTGTCTACAATTTCCACCCCTGACTCACAGCATGACATCAATGAATGGCATATTGTTTTGCCATTATATTGTTCATCTTTTGTCTTGAAATATGGGCTTAAAATTTCGAAAAAAAAAAACAATATTTTAGTTATACTTGAACTTAGAAAAATCAAATTTTTACAGGCTGTGAATAAACCAAGAGCATTCATTAACAGTAAACAGAGTTAAATAGTAGCCTTATAAAGGGTTGATAAGGAATAATGCTCCCCTACTTTTTATGGAGAATTTAATTCTAAAACTTTTATTTCTCCCATTATTTTTTCAAAACGCTTTGTCGTTTTCAAAACAAAAAAATCCGAATCACAGAGCACTGCAATTCTGTTATTATCATCGAAAATTCAAAAGTTAGTTATTAATATAAATGCTACAAGACTTTATTAATAGCAAAAATAGAAAAACTTTGAGAATAAGAAAACAACTTTTAAAATTTCGATGATTAGATTATAGGTACATAACTTACAATATTTTTTTTTAGTTTTTCGGATTTTTCTGGAAAAAAAAAAAAAAGTGTTTGGAAAACAATATGGGAAATTTAAATTTTTAAATTAAATTCCCATGAAATTTCTTAAATTGGCCGACAAGTTGAAAAGTTATGTAGCATTTTAAGGGCGAATCATCCCTTATAATCTCTTTAAAATGCTACAATTTACTTTTTAATGACTGTCAATGAATGCTCTTGGTAAACACACACAGTGCGCAATATTTGGTTGTTCTAAGTACAAGTTCAACTGACATATTGATTTTTTTCTAAATGTGAGACCCCTATTCCAAGGCCTATAAATTCTCAGGAGTGCAACTTTGTATAGAGATCCTCTTCTTATTCTTCTTCTCCAGCCTTCACTCATCCACTTCTGGACAAAGATCTCTCAAGATCTATCATCCATCAGTATCTCGTTCCTAACTTTGGCGCTCTTCTTCTTCTTCTTCTCCAGTCTTCACTCATCCACTTCTGGACAAAGACCTCTCAATATCTATCATCCATCAGTATCTCGTTCCTAACTTTGGTGCTCTTCTTCTTCTTCTTCTCCAGCCTTCACTCATCCACTTCTGGACAAAGATCTATCATCCATCAGTATCTCGTTCCTAACTTTGTGTCGCAAGGAAATGCCGAGCATCGCGCATCCCGTCGCTCTCTGCGTAAGTCTCATACGGTTATAGCTCTTTTTCGACAGGCTTATGGTTTCTAAGTTATATGTGGCAACCGGCCGGATACATGCGTCATATACCTTTCTTTTTAGATGGGCGGGTATATCTTCATTTGATAAGATATAACGGCGTTTGTCGAACGCTTTTTTTATTGAAAATGCACATGCACTGCAGGGAAATCCCTATGACGATCTGGGAGCGGTGCATGAGCGGAGATGTCGATTCACGTTGGCTTTGAATCGTTGCAGGTTGTATTCGTCGGGAAACATTTCCTTTGGAATTCTATTCCAAAGTGATGCTGTTTTATACATAAAAAAGTCTGAAATAATGTGGTACGAGGTGTAGCGAGCTGAACCTGATACGGATGAGCGTCTGCGGCTCGACGTGTATTTTTTTGCTCGGTCTTGTTCTAGGTGGGATCAAGCGGGCCACGTCTTTTGAACACTTTCCATAAAAATACCTGTAAAACAGACTTAGGTCAGCTACTTTTCTTCGATGTTCGAGAGTGTCTAAATTTTTTGTTAAATCTGGGTCTCCAATCAAGAGAATGGCTCTTTTCTGAATGGAGGCGAGTCACTTTTCATTGCAACATCCTTTACGTGTCTTACCATCTAGCAAGCATCGGTTAAGCAAGATCTGTATAGCTTTTTCCACTGTGCTTCCCCCAAACTTTAGAATTTCTGACGTTATACGGTCTTCACCCGGACATTTTCCATTTTTTATTTTCAACAGAGCAGCTCTTATTTCCTGAGCCGATACATCGGGTATATCCTCTGATTGGACGTTCGGTATTTTTACCTGTGGTTACCTTTCTGTGCCCGGTGCTTTCGACGAATATAGGTAAGGGTAGAAGTCTTCGGCAATTTGGGGTATTTGCTGTAAGTTTGAAACCATAATAATTCCTTGTTTGTGTTTCAGCTTGATTAGTCTTGCTTTCTCGGTTGACGGCTTAGATCGAAGCACTTTCATATTGGAGTTGTTCTCAATAATAGTAGTTTGGATTTCCTTGGCCCTGTATTTGCGTCTGTCCCTTCGTATGTTTTTCTCGATTAACTTGCTTAACGCTCCACACTCATCGCTTCCGCTTTCCATGAGTCTTCTCTGATCTAGCAACCCTAGACTAGTGCCTGTACTTAGTCTTTGTCCTCTTTGAAGCTTTTCCCTTGAGAAAATTTTCTTTGTGGCCGTTTGGATGCTAGTCTTAATTCTCCGAGTTAGCTGGTTCATGTTCATTTCTGTTGAACAGAAATGAACGTGTATAGAGATAAGTTGCTTTAAATCGCCATATTTTTGGGTCCCTTACAAGCTGCTCTATGTCGTCTCTTATGCGAATCACACGGTATTTCTCACGTAACAATAACTGTTCAAACCCTAAATTGATATATCATTCAGCATAATAACATTGTACTAGTTAACCGCATTATAATGTCGTATTTTGTTATGTCAGGTATCAGCAGCGTCATTGGTCTGTTCCCTTGTGGCTATGAACAAAAGTCTAGTTCGTTGACCATGCTTTTGTTCTATCGAAATACGTCAGGAGTTGAAAATGGCCTGCAAGCTTGGTCTCCTCAGTGTAGCTGACATGGGTGCAACCCCAAGGTGCAATTTTGCGGCCAGTCCAGAACTATCCGCTTCGTTTTGAAGCCGCTCAGGCGTGGAATTGGCCCGCGGACACAGCTCTGCATTGGACCGCAATTTTGCTGCCTCTGGCCGAGAATTAATAAAGCTCTCCGCACGCTTTTGTCTGCAATCTCCTCATGCACAGAAAATAGCTTGGCTTATCGTCGGCATCACCAACAGCAAACCAGTGTCAACGCGTTCACAGGTCTATATTTATGAATTATGAAAAATGACCTTATTCTCTTAGAAGGTACTGGTATTTACTAATGGCTTAAATAAGAGCCGAAATAACGTAAGTTTTTTTATTATTAATTAACTCAAGATAATCTAAAACCCCAATAATAACAAAATACAGTCAAATCATTAGAAAATTTAGGTAGGAATCTTATCGCACAAAAATTTAAAAGAACCTGTTTTAATGTGCTGTTGAAAACTACCTGAAAAAAAAATTCTCCTGAAAGAGACCTGACAGAAAATGATCTCCAGAACTATAGGTACAGTGTCCGCCAAAAATTTGGCATCGCATGGAGAATTTTTTTTTTTTTATTAAGCAAATAACTTTGAGGGTAAAAACTATCTTCTTTCTTAAAATCTTACTTTGCCCTAATCTGTGTAGAGTAATTTTTATTATACAGAGTGGTTACTGTAAGGTTGGTCAAACTTCACAGGCTGATTCTTCAGACTAAAATAATGAAGAAAATTTATATACAGGGGTGTCACCCTGTATATACAGGATGTTTACTTCTTGAAATTTTTAAGGGGCATATTTTTCTTAGGAAGTGATTCCGGACTCCCCTGTATATCAATTTTCTTCAATATTTTAGTCTGAAGAATCAGCCTGTGAAGTTTGGCCAACCTTGCAGTGAACACCCTGTATAAACCCCTAGTTTCTAAAAACTAAGCAAAATTTTGATTTAATTTTTGTGTGTTTTTGAACTTTACTGTAGCGGTAGCTTTAATTGTGACGTTATACAAAAATCCAATCGAAACCTTGTTTAACTTTAGAGTAATAATAGTAGTTTAGTTTTTTTTTTTTATATTATTCAGCCACACGTAAGTTTTAATTGATCATAACTTATAATATTCTACGGAGGAATCCTATTCTTAATCACAAAATGTACAATTAATTAAGTCTTATCATCTTTATCATTTGTTGCTAATAGGACATGGTACTATACTGGTAGGTAACTGAATTTTTAGACGAATAAGTTTATGAAAATTTGCGTTTCTTGTAAGTAGTTTCCACAGTTGAATAAAATATGGTTTAGATCGGCTACTACGTTAACCCTGACCAAAGACCTCTTTTTTGGGCCCAACTCGGTATCGCTCAAAAAAGGTACTAGTTTACACACACAGGACACATAAGACACCACTTGCTTCCTTCGTTTTACAAAACTAACTGAAATAACAAGTTGAAAATTGCACAGACAGCGAACACTAAACCGGGCCTACTTTGCGATTAGTTCACTAAAAGGGAAGTTATGTCGTCACACTCTGCTAAGTGTGTGTTATGGAATATTTTACAGTCACCTCCAATCTAACATACCTACTGCTATGGGGTCGTTCACCACATGCGCACAGACTCTTCCTCACCCAAAAGCGAGTTGTTGGGGTGATTTTTGACATGAAAACTCGCGAATCATGCAGGACCATTTTCAAAGATAATAGGATCCTGACTGTTGCTGGTATATATTTATATAAAGCCCTTGTATACACTGTGTCTCTTGAATTTCTGGACATAGGGAATTCCCATGTTAAAATAAACTATTGTAAATATTGGCTCCCCTAATTATTTTACAGTAAAATGTCAAATGTAAAACTTCTTAAGGAAAAAAAGCTGCTTCTTATGCTATAATTGGATTTTCATTTGGTTCATCCGTTTTCAAGAAAATCAGGAAAAACTGAACGGTTTTTCGCAGTTTTTCAAGGTTGCTTTGCTTTTGACAGATAATGCTAATAAGATAATAATAAATCTCTAATATTTCTAAGTGCAATTGCCAGAATAATGTCAATAAATTTTACTTTTTCTTCAATGGTGTTTTGGTGCAATATGGTTTTTCTTCAATAATTCATTTTTATAAACAAGTTTTCCTTTAAAAAGTAATAATTTGCCACTTAAAGTTTTAATAATGAATGAATTACTTTTAAACAATCAGTTATTGACAATAATTAATAATTTTTAGCATTATCTGTCAAAAGCAAAGCAGCCTTGAAAAGCTACGAAAAACCGTTAAGTTTTTCCTGATTTTCTCGCAAACGGATGAACCAAATGAAAATGCAATTGTACCATAAGAAGCAGCTTTTTTTCCTTAAGAAGTTTTAAGTTTGACATTTTACTGTAAAATAATTAGGGGAGCCAAGATTTCCAATAGTTTATTTTAACATGGGAATTCCCTATGTCCAGAAATCCAAGAGACACAGTGTATGTGCATACGAGGGGGTCGCGTCTCTCTAGTAGATCCGATGTACATAGCTATAACACTAGATACAATGTGTGAAATATGATTCATTTCATACATTGCCTAGGTATTGTATAGAATACCGGAAGCGCATCAGGCAATGTGTATAATGAACGACAACGGGCAGCGAAACGCGTGCGGGGCGGAGAAGTAAACATGCTGCAAGCTGCAACTCGTTCGTTGTAGAGATGAGCAAAACTGTGATTTTGTGCCCTACTACTAAGGGCTAATCTTAATAATTCCCTTTAATAATTCGTATTCGTATAGGTGTTAGGTAGCAAGTTTATATATATTTTTTTTTAAATAATAAGTAGGTAGGTAGGCACCAGTTATTACAACAGGTATAGGTACCTACTTCCATTACGCAGTTAGGTACGCGAATAACGCTTTCCTGATTGTTGATATCATTATCTAAAGGTACAGTCAAATGACCTGGCCTGACCTGACCTGACCAATTTGTAAGATATGTATACCTACTTAATTGTTTAAAAACTCTATTTCATACATTTCCCATGGTTCAACGGGCATTCTATACAATGCCTAGGCATTGTATACATTACCTAGGTAAAGTATGAAATAGTTTTTGAAATTAAAATCATTTCATACATTGCCTGAACGATCCTGGCATTGTATACATTGCCTAGGTATTGTATAGAATCCCTGCATTATACACATTGCCTATAACATATACACTTTGTGTATTGTGTTTTAGTTTTTCTTTTTTTTTTGACTTTTTATATTGTATTGAACGTGTACATGCTCTCTACTGAGCTTGTTTATTGTTATATAGGCTAAATATTGACATGTCCATACAGTAGAGTGTAACTGTTGCCGGATGCAATAAATCTATCTATCTATCTATCTATCTATCTATCTATCTATCTATCTATCTATCTAACACGTACAACGTATCGGGAATTGCTCATTTCTAAATTGCACAATCGGCGAAATGCTAAACTAAAAATGATAATCTGCCGAAATACATTCATATTCAGCATTTGAGCAACTCCGGATAGCTCTGTTCGCGGAATGAGCAAATCAGTGCAGATTCCGAAATAGGATCTATTTTCGGCAATCGATCATTTGGCTTTGATCATTTCGCGAACTGAGTAATTATTTCGGAAAAGGGGCCACAGACTTTTATTGATTTAAATTAGGGTTCCAGAAGGCCGGGTAAGCAAGTATGACATCTAACTCAAAACTCAGTGTGCAGATGTGCGGTGTGAGTTACATACCTGTATTTTACTTACATATATTTTATTATTATTATGATTTTATATTTTTATTTATTATATTAATATTTATGTATTTATATTAATATTTAATACAGGTGGGGCGCGCTGAACTCCTCGGTCTGTGTAGTCTAAATCGTGCCCGATTTAAAGTTTTTTTAAATTGGGTCTTATATAGGGTACCTACAACTTAAAATTATTTGGACTATACAGCATCTCCCATATGAGAGTAACATATCAAATTTATTAATAAATAAAATAACGAAGGTAGGTCGAATGAGTATATAATAAAGCACATAAAGTGCAATTACTAGCCTGTTAGACGGGTTCGGAGAATTCCTCCATCGCCCTAACAGTTGTCATGATGGCAGTGCTCGAAACTCCAAGGTATAGAGTTTTCCACATCCAACAGCAGAGCCAGCTAGAGTACCAGAACAAGCACAGATACGTGTTTCGCTCTACTGGAGCTCATCAGTGTGCTGCATCTGGAGTATCGGGAAGGATGCTGCTGGATGAATGGAAGTTGGCTTGTCTTAAGCCAAGAATTAACACGGATCTCTGTGTAGTGTACACGGAAAATATCAAATTTAGTTTTTTTGTTTAATGGAATGCTAGGCTAGTTATTTGTTTACCGCTAAAATGTTGTTTACCCATTTAAGAAAGCTTCGGGAACTTTACATAAAGTAGAAAGTTTTTTTTTTAAATCCATCAAAAAAAAGTTGTTGAGGTGATTCCATCTACAGTGAAACACTCTGTATGTAAAGGTATATTTTGGTTTATTTTTTTTGTTTAAGTTTTTATCCACACATTTTTCTTATGCATTCTCTCTCTAATTTTTCTTCTTTCAACAATATTGTGAAGAAGCAAGGATTCATGCACCCAGAGGCCCGTCAAGATAACGTAAGCACAAACACATATATGCCGTTCACATATTAAAAAAAGCATTGGTAGGCCATGAACTTTTGTTTTTAGGTTTACAAAAATGAAACTCCCTAGATCTTGATTGACAATATCAGCTGATCGAGGTATTGAAGGTTAAGTAAACACCGACACTTGTCAAATCGCTCAAATTGCCTCAGCTGATTAACAGCCTTGTTGTCTAATTGAAGTTTTAGTAGATGATCTAGGATAATTTTTATTCGGACAAATTTTTCTCGAACTGTCAAATAAATATTAATTTTTTGACATTATAAATTTCATAATGCCGAAATTAATATCGATTGAAGAAAAAATTCGTATAAAAAAGGCAGTTATTTAAATCTGAAAATGACAACCTAAGTGAACGACAAGTCATATTGAAAGTAAAACACATTTGGGGTGTAAGTATTATTAAGTTTGATTATTTTTATTGAACCTTGTTTCTTAGTTGTTGTTAAATGTTCTTCTTTGTTGGGTTTTAGGTTCGATTTTAAAATACTATTTTTCAAAAATATTTTTATACAAATGAAACGTTTCGAGACCGATTGGTCTCTTGTTCACTCATAAATAAATGTAAAAAACATGTAAAAACTTAAAAATACTTAAAAAAATCATAATTATTATATTAAAATGTCGAAAATGGTGTGTTTTTAAATTTAAACTTTAGAAAAAATATAAGTAAATTAATTTTGATCTTGATTTTGACATTTTATGTGTCTGCTTTTGTTTATTATATTTCATTATTGTGTTTGTTACGTGTATTTTATTGTATGATAATATGATTTTAAAAGTATTGTTATTGTAATGGTGGTGAATAGTTATTGTGGGGAGTAATTGTTAGTTTTCAGTAGTAGGTAGCAGGTTTTTTTTTTTTTTTGGGTGTGTTTTTGTTAGGAATCAGGTTTTTAGTTCATTTTTTTTTGTTTATGTAATTTTTTAATATTATAATTTCAGAATTATTATTAATTTGTTTTTAGGTGTGTGAGGGAGGTATGTTGGATATGATAGTTTGATAGATACGTGATAGATTGTTGATTTCAGTTCGGTCATTTACGCTGGTTTGATTACTTTGTATGTGGATCATTTCTAAAATAGTTCTTTTGTATGTGTTTTGTTCTCTGTCTATGATGTCGGTTTTGTCATAATTGAATTGATGTCCTGTGGTTTGTTTATGTTTGTTTAGTGCGGTGTTTGCAGTTTTGGCGTATTTGTGGGCATTGATGCGTTGTTTTAAGTGTTGTTTTGTTTGACCTATATATTGTTTTTCACAGTTGTTGCAAGGTATTTTGTAGATTATATGGGTTTGTTTTTCTGTTGGGATTTTTGATTTTAATTTTGTATGAAGGTTTTGAATTTGGTTGTGACTTTTGTGAGCTATTTTGGTATTGGATTTCTTGAATATTTTTTCTATTTTTTCTGATAGTTGTGATACGTAAGGCATCGCTGTGTATGTCGTTTTTGATGATGAATGTGTGTCGTTCATATTGGTGTTATGTGTAGTTTTATTTGTATTGTTGTAGTATAGGTAGATTCTTTTAGCTGTTAGTTGGTTTATTAGGTGTAGTGGGTAGTTATTATTAAGAAGTATTGTTTTTGCTTTTTCGATGGTTTCTGGTCTGTAGATTGGATTTGAATATTTTTGAAAAATAGTATTTTAAAATCGAACCTAAAACGCAACAAAGAAGAACATTTAACAGTATTATTAAGTGTACACCTGTTAAAATGATGTTACGTAATTTTCCTCTTTTATAGTATTCAGTAAGTGCGATTGAAACAATAATTAAACAGGATAAATTTGAAGTTAAGCTTTGGGCAGACGACCTAAACCAGACAATAATCATGAAAATTTTACGTTTCGGAAAGATTCGCAACGACTGATTTGGCAATATAACTTGAAAAACGAACATTTTACTCTAGGAAAACTTTTGTAAGACGAACGTAAACATTTGGATTTTGAAAAGGGGAGAACTAGTTTATTTAAAATTCTTAAATATCTCAGCTATAAATATGAATATGTGAACGGACCCAAAATTCTTTGTGAACAAAAGCATGTCGTTGCATCCAAAATTACCTTTCTAAGAAAATACTTACAATATCAAAATTCGAGTGAAAATGTAACGTTCGTGTACCTGGACGAAACATGGATCTACCAGAATGGATCCAAACAGCCATCACCAATAATAAGATCGCCAATCACCATGACGTAGCCGATTGGCCGATTCAGTACCTACCTAATGTTCTATTTTTTAATAATAAATAAGTAATTACTAATTTTTGATCTATTTTATAATTAAGAGTTCCTTTAATTGGAGCATTGGTCGGAGTAACGTTGTAACTTACATTTTTACATGAGACTCAAAAAATGTACCTTGCAACATTATTAAATGGAATGTTTTTTCATTTAGCGATTCTTGAAATATTGTTTAAATATTATTTAAGGTAAATTAGGCAACAATTAAAGCTTTGTGGAAGCATTCTGCCCATTTAAACGTGCTGAATCGAAAAAATTACTCCAAAAAATTATGTAAGTTACAACGTTACTCCGGCCAACGCTACAATTAGTTCCTTTAAGATATCAAAATACAATAAAACTTTTTTCTCGTGTTATAATTTATAGCAAGCTTATTAGACTTGACGAGTTTGCTTTCTAGATAAAGATTGCATTATCATAAAATAACGTGACTAAAGGTTCCAAAATAAAAAGTCCATAAAGACGTAAAGATAATAAGAAGAATAGCAAAAATATCAAGAATCCATTTTGCAACTATGTCCTGTTCGTTGTCATAAAACTTCAACCTCATAAAAAAGAGACATAACCCAACTCCAGCAAGTGATTGACAGCGGTTATACCCAGTGATTTCCATCACTCTACACCATAACCCAATTCTTTTATAATAAGTGAACGGCATATAAGCACAAACAAATAAGCACACATAAGCACAAACATTCACTGGACCCTCGAATTGTACGGTTATTGAAACACGGGAATAGTAAACAAAGGAACTAAAAGTTATATCAATGTAGTGCATTTATTATACTAAGTAGTGCAAACTTAGTAGGGTTAATAGGCAAATAGGGTGTTTAATAGCTATCTTCTTTAGGTGATTGGAGAAATCTTTACGCTGATCGTTGTACTTATTTCAGGAGAGAATTATGTGATTGAGATCTGCTGTTGAATTATTGTCACATGTGCAGTGGCAATTTCCAATTTAAACAGGTAGGATTTAAACGCCCAATTTAAACAGGTAGGATGCAAATCTACCATTATTGGTTTTTGATCTAAAAATCGTCCTAGAAAGCGCTGTTGATTTTATGTATAATCTGACTTCAAACTTAGAAGAACTTTGTGGATAGTAAAGTACGGATTGTTATTGACGCTGGCCATCTTTTCCCACCTCCCATTCCATTCACGAGACATATTTTCCTTGAATGCAGGAAATAGGTCTAAGAGCACACTGTATCAACAAAGGTTGATGAAAAAGTCACAAAGGACGACCTTTGTGCTTCTTTCGCGGCACTTTAAGCCATTTCATTACCTACGATCGCATAGTCACCCTTTGACTATATGAAAATGGTAAGTATGACATCCGTTTATCATCAGCAGATAATACTAGTTTTATAATACTAAAATTTGAAAAAATGCTAAATTCCAGATAAATAAAAATCACTTTGTATATCTGATTGGGGAAAAACAAGACAAAATTTTTCCCCACGATGACAACTTACTGGCGGACACTCTACATAATAGAAGTGTTCGTCGTCTGTCGTCTGGATTCCTTTAAGTTCTTGAAAATGTGAAAATCATCAGATTTCAAATGAAACTAAAAATCCTTTCCAGCGAGTGGTTATCTGGATTGACAAATCGAAACCTACCTTTAAACTCAATCGATGAAAACATATCGAAGCGACACAATAATGACAGACCGCTCCATCGATATGGCAGTCGACGCCCTTCGAATTTGAAATGTATGAAAAGTTTTCAGGTCGTTGTAGATCACTTCCTCTATCAATTTCTTTCCTTCCGCTTCTCTTCCTTCTTTGACTTAAAAGTCGCGCTCCATGAATAACACATTCGGGTTGTCATCGTCTCTAATTTTTTTTTTTTTCTTGTTCAAAAGTGTCTTGTGTTGGGAAGAAATGTGTTCGAAATCAAATACCTAGTAAGTAAGATCTGTTTCAAGATATAAGGAAAATTGTAAATTATATTGCCATTATTGAGCTGTCCACAGATAATCCCTCAACAATAGAATAGTAATAAACACCCGAATGCCAGGCTTGCTGAAGCCGGCCATCAAAAATGCCCTGAATTTTACATATTTTTTAGACTTCATTTCGTTTTTTTTTTTCAAAATCTCATTTAAACATTATTTCTAATTTCTAATTGGACCGGGTTTGGCCAGAAATTTTTAATAAGCCTAAATGCCGGGTTTATTTTAATCGTTGATCATAACTTCTCCATAGTACGGTCTCTTGTCGTCATAAACCATACCTGGTGACATGTCTACAGATATTCTATAGGACCTATAATTTACGAGTTTTCTAATATCTTGAAACAAACTATACCTACATAATATCAAAGACGCTCAACTAACTATACCAGACACTTCTGTACCTATAGTCCAATAAAGTCTAAAAAGTCATACGTATCGATTAAGAATACACATCCTTTTGATAGTTCGATTTATTTTGTTTCATATACGTGGTTTTTATAGTGACCGTCCAGTTTGTCTAAACACTCCATCCCGCATAAATAAGTATACGCCAACATTGGTTTTGAATGAGAATTAAATGCACAACACAGAGGATAGCATGTCATTACGTGAATAGATTTTCTGTAGCTGTCAGTGGCTCTCAAACTGACGTAAGCGGTTCAATTCATTGTTTGAATGATTCTTTCAATAATTTACGCTCGTTCACAACTTGACAATTAACTGTTTGACATTTTCTGGTGAAATTAAAAAACCTTCTTGCGCATCAATCGCAGAAATAGTGTATTTTTATGCGATTCAATAATAAATATTTTCTTCCTATTTTTTTTTTATAATGAATATAATGAAAAAATAATCCGATTTTTTTGGGGGGAAAAGCGGAAAACCACCTACCTACCAAAAAAAAAAAAGAATAACCATCTCGCTCGTGGTTTCGAACCCGCATCAACAGTTTACTATTTAGGCAAGGGTACACGTACACCCTTGCCTAACTAACTAAGCTAACGTGCCTTTCAAATTTGTAGCGATGATCGAGTAGGTATATGTAGTACGTCAAATACTTACACCTACACATTTTATTTTTTAAACTGGTCGTATCTTTGTTATTAAAAAACCAATTTGAATACTTTTTTCACCTGCATGTAGGTGATTTAATTGTTGTTGCGTTTGCTCTTCTAATTTTCAGAACCATTTATAATTGAATGTAGAAAAAAATAAAAAAGAAATTGCGAACCCTTTCATTGATTCAATAATTTTATATAAGTGTAAGCTAATTTTGCACAAGCGAAAAACTTTTTTGTTTTTCGTTTAAAGTGCTACATTAATCGAGGCGAATTGAAGCTAAGACATCAAATTATATGTTAAAGCAAAAAAAAATGGAAAATTTCGGTTCAACTTCTTCAAAAATGGACTCATAAACGGTTATAGAATTGACACATTTTCACCCTTTTTCCTACCCACGACACTGGCTTATTAATGGAAAATATGCTAATTTTATTGCATTAACTCAAATTTCCAATAATTTTCTTCAAATCCTGTTAATTTGATTTCAAAGTTTTTTTGCCATCTTGCTCATACGTGGGCTCAAAGAATTGGAAATTTTCCGAAAATTCAAATAACTGCAATTTTGAAACGGCTCGGCCGATTTTGCTCAAGTGCAATACCAGACCACTCCTTGTGGATATCTTACTCCCACAAAAATTTCAGCCTCCTAGATTCAAAACTGCGACCTGAAATGAGATGACAAAAACCGGATATGTGGAACTTTGAAGGGACACCCTGTAGAAGTAACGTGACTTTTGGAAATTTTTTCAACGAAAATCTAAAGTCATTCCTCAGCTTTACAAGAATCCAAAATTTCGTTCACTAATCTTGAAAGATAAAGCTACAGGAGCGTTTTGAAAATCGAAATTTCGCGATTTTGGAGAAATATATAAATATATAAATGGAAAATTGTTAAGGGCTATAGGCAAAAGTCTTTTTTTTAAAGTGTGGTCTTTATTATAATATCAACGTTTCGACCGAACAATTTGGGTCATCTTCGGGATTCTAAAATGACAAAAAGGAAACAGTTAACGATATAGCAGGTACTTACTAAAGATTACTTACAATAATTTGACCAATTCAATAGGTCTGGAAACATTTGGTAATTAAAAGAATTAAAAAATTTGTAATTTCTCGTCAACTATTTTCTTTGACAGATGTTTTGTCATTGAAAATTTATAATAATTATTACATAATAGTAGGTATTAAGACTAGGAACAATTGAAATAATATAAATATAATAATTACAGAATTTTTGATTGATATTATTGTTTAAAAAATTGTAATTGTAAATAAAAGTAAAAATTAGCTAGGTAGTTAATTTTTGTTCATTGTTTTTTGAGAATTTTTGTTATGTATGTCTGTTAATTTTGTTGTCATATAATAATATGGAGTTGTAAATAATGTTAAGGTCGTTTATATCTGATTTGGTGTTAATGGAATTACTATCTTCATTTATATAACACATCTCAAGAAAAATTCTTTTTTGAAAATGTTTTTCTTCTGTGAGTACAGAAATGTCTTCAAAGTTGGCCTCGTGATTGTTTTCTCTTTGGTGTTTGGCTAAAGCACAACGTTGTGGTCTTAATTTTGTATCACTCTTGTGTAATGATATTCGTTGTTTTAAATAGGTGGAACATTGTCCGATGTAAGTACCATTGCAATTTTTACAAGGTATTTTGTAGACGATATCTGATCTTAAAAGGGACGGTAATTTATATTTGAGTTGTGTAAAAAGAGACCTATTAGTAATTATGTTTTTTTTGGCAATTTTTATATTTAATTCTTTGAAAACGTTCGAAATCTTTGGAGTGAGATCTGCTATATAAGGTAAAGACATGTGTTTTGGTAAATTAGGTTGTTCTAATGTATCTAATTGATGAGAATTATTCGGATTTATTCCAATAATCTCTTCTTGATTTTGTCTTGTTTCGAAACCTCTGTTTTGGTTATTAATGCTGTTATAAAGAATCCTATTAAGAAAAGTATTGGAATATCCGTTAAGTAATAATAATTTTTTAAGTCTCCCAATGGCTGCATTGTATAAAGAAGTAGGTGTGATTTTTCTTATTCTATCTTTCATTTGAACTATGACATTAATTTTCATGTGAAGAAAATGAAAGATCTATACCTTTTCTTGACACTAAATTAATCAGAGACATTAATAATAAGATCATCTTAGATTGGTACCAAAAACCTTCACATTCAGGAAAATATATACATAATTCATCTTATCATCATCTTCACATGAAAATTAATGTCATAGTTCAAATGAAAGATAGAATAAGAAAAATCACACATACTTCTTTATACAATGCAGCCATTGGGAGACTTAAAAAATTATTATTACTTAACGGATATTCCAATACTTTTCTTAATAGGATTCTTTATAACAGCATTAATAACCAAAACAGAGGTTTCGAAACAAGACAAAATCAAGAAGAGATTATTGGAATAAATCCGAATAATTCTCATCAATTAGATACATTAGAACAACCTAATTTACCAAAACACATGTCTTTACCTTATATAGCAGATCTCACTCCAAAGATTTCGAACGTTTTCAAAGAATTAAATATAAAAATTGCCAAAAAAAAACATAATTACTAATAGGTCTCTTTTTACACAACTCAAATATAAATTACCGTCCCTTTTAAGATCAGATATCGTCTACAAAATACCTTGTAAAAATTGCAATGGTACTTACATCGGACAATGTTCCACCTATTTAAAACAACGAATATCATTACACAAGAGTGATACAAAATTAAGACCACAACGTTGTGCTTTAGCCAAACACCAAAGAGAAAACAATCACGAGGCCAACTTTGAAGACATTTCTGTACTCACAGAAGAAAAACATTTTCAAAAAAGAATTTTTCTTGAGATGTGTTATATAAATGAAGATAGTAATTCCATTAACACCAAATCAGATATAAACGACCTTAACATTATTTACAACTCCATATTATTATATGACAACAAAATTAACAGACATACATAACAAAAATTCTCAAAAAACAATGAACAAAAATTAACTACCTAGCTAATTTTTACTTTTATTTACAATTACAATTTTTTAAACAATAATATCAATCAAAAATTCTGTAATTATTATATTTATATTATTTCAATTGTTCCTAGTCTTAATACCTACTATTATGTGTAAGTCTCTATCGTAGAAACTCAACAAATAATTATAATTCAGGAACGGGTAAGACTGAGGTGGAAAAACCAACACGTATTGTTGCAGTGAAAAAATACTGTAATAAAAGAAATACCCAATATATACAACTATATACAACTTATATAATTACACAGGTTTACCTGAATCAACACAATTGTCGGTTTTTACTGATAAATTATTATCAGTAAAATTACAAAATACTTTAAGCGAAAATTAATAATAATAATTTTAGGTACTATGGCGCAGCATAGTTTATTAGTGCCTCCTGGTTTATTAACAATAATAATGACACTGGCACTGGCACTGGCTCCTCTCGAGGCACGTCGTTGGTAGCGAGTACGCACGCTCAACCACCCCCAACTCTTAGTCATGTGACCAAAACCTGAAGGCGGCTAAGTTTGGACAGTCGTCAAACTTACATCCCCCCCTTTTAAAGCTGCGGGCTCTGGTATGAAGGATGGAAAATAAGGGATTAATTTACTAGCATGGAAAAGATTGGATTCATTTTTTCTTAAACCGCTGTCAATGACAAATATCACATCTGATACTTTCTTTTTTATTTTGTACGGACCTATTCTAATTGGATCTAATTTATTTCTATTTAGTTTATTACTATTTTGTATGTACACCAAATCTCCCTCATTATATTTTATCGCTACTGAATTTTTATCATAGTATTTTTTATTTTTTTCATGGATTTTCTTCGAATTTTCACATGCTATTTTTCTGTTATTTTCTAGATTTTTTTCATTATTTTCATTTAGTTCTTTCGGTAACATAAAGTCATCTACTCCAGTTAATAAATATTTCGGAGTAAACCCCGTTGAGCTATGAATCGTATTATTATATTCATTTACACATTCTTGTGCCAATACAGTCCATGGTCGGTTTCTTTCATTGTAAATTTTGCACCTTATTCTATTTATCAAGGTTTGGTTAGATCTTTCATTCAGACCATTAGAGAAAGCACAGTCGACTGCAGTGAAAATTAAATTTATCCTCTCTGATTTTAGATATTGTTTGAATTCTTTCGAATTTATGCCTCCATATTGGTCTGTTAACAAAGTTTCTACGTCGTGTTTATTTTTTATCGATTTGATCAAATTTATAAAATCTCTAGCACTTTGAGTTTTCGAAGTTTCAATGAAAGCAAATCTTGTAAAATGGTCTATGATTAGATGTAAATATTTTTTTGTACTTTTGTTGCCTGCAAAACCTCCTATTGTGTCAAGAGAAATAATTTCGAATGGTTTTTTCGCGGGTCCTAGTTGTGAAAGCGGAGCTTTGTAATTCGCAATTCTGGATTTATTTTTTATGCATGTCTCACATGTGCGGCATATTATTTTTATATGTTTATGCATATTTTTAAAGTAAAATTTTCTTGTTATCGTTAGTGTTAATTGTTTTACTCCCACATGTCCTTGTTTTTCATGTACTTATACTTATAAGTTTTATGCCGAATTCTTCAGTTACCCAAATTTTCCTCTTGTTATTTAAAGTTATATAAATTATGTTATTCTCGAAATCACACTTTTCGTTTATTTTCAATTGCGTTTGATCCTTAATTATATCAGTTACATTGATAAAGTTTACGATTTTAACTATGGAATGTTCGCAGGCATCCTCTTGATCCTGTAGGACTGGATTCCTTGATAGACAATCTGCCTCCAAATTTTCTTTGCCTGGGTTATATTTTATTTCGAAATCAAACTGGGATATGTAATTTAGGATTTCTCGTAATTCCGGATCTTTACAATTTTTAATATTAAAGTTTTCTAGCGGCTTATGATCCGTATAAATAATAAATTTATGACCCATTAGGTAATATTGCCAGTATAAAATAGCCTCTTTAATTGCCAGGCATTCTATATAAATAGCTTTTTTCGTTTTTTGTCGGTCCGTTAATTTTCGAGAGAAATAAAAAACAGGTTTTAATGATTTGTCTGCTTGTGGTTGTTTTAAAATTGCACCTACACCTACTAGGCAAGCATCAGTATAGATATGAATCTGGCTATTCGGATCAAAAATAGCTAAAATTGGTTCCGAGCACAAACAATTTTTGACTTTCTCAAAATTTTCTTGGCAAATTTCTGACCACTTAAACTCCACGTTTTTCCTCAGTAAATTATGAAATGGTTCTAGCACTATTGAAGCTCTAGGAATATATTGTAAATAAAAGTTTAGTTTTCCCAAAAATTGCCTGATATTTTTTTTTGTTTTAGGTGTAGGAAAGTTTTTTATTGCAATTACATTATTGTTTAGGGGCTTTATACAGTTAAACCCTATTTCATGTCCTAAATATTTTATTACATTTTGTGCGAATAAACATTTGAATACGTTTAATTTGAAACCATTACCTGATAACATTTTCAAAGCCAATTCAATATGTCTCAGATGATCTTCGTAATTTTCTGAATAAATCAAGATATCATCGATATAATTTACAGCAAATGTTTCCAAATTATTTTTCCTTATCATACCAGATAAAATTCTCTGAAATATCGCTGGTGAAATTTTCAGTCCAAACGGTAAACAACACCATTGCCAATGACCGTGATGGGTTACAAAGGCTGTTTTGTATTTATCTTTACTGCGTAGCGGAATCGACCAAAATGCCGAGTTCACGTCAAACTTCGTAAAATACCTACAATTTCTTGCCCGTAACACTAATTCATCGATTCGTGGGAAAGGTTGACTCTCCGGTACAACAATTTTATTTAATTCTCGATAGTCAATACATAATCGAGACCTTTTTCCCTCTTCTTTTTTAAAAGCTAATGTTACAGGTGCTGCATTAGGACTATTTGATTCTTCAATTAGACCTGATTTTAATAATTCTGCTATTTGCTTTTCTATTTCGACTTTATCTTGTAACGAACATCTATATGGTTTTTTAGCTATGTATTTATTTTCCGTGAGTTTTATCGTAGCCTCGTAATTTTTTACTGTACCAACATCAAATTTGCCTTTCGCAAATACCTCATCGTATTTACTTAGTATTTTTTTTATGGGATCAATTTCCCTCAATGTATGCGAATTTGATGTTAGTGTGTCTTTGATAAAATTTATAATTGGTTTCTGATAATTTTGACTTATTTTCAAATTCTCGTCTTGTCGTAATTTAAATTCTTTAATACTATTCAATCCTAATAAAACGTCATCCTTAAAAGATTCGCTTTTTATTATGAACAAATCAAATATTTTCGTGATGCTAAGAATTTTCATTTCTACCGAGACCATACCTTCTGACTTTGAAGTTCCCGATAATGTTCTTATGTTTCCCCCACTTATATTTCTTTCTACATCCAGCTTCTTCCAAAAATTATAATTAATTAATGACACATTCGCTCCTGAATCATAAATGGCTATAGCTGGATTATTATTTATTAATATTTTTACTTTTATAAGTGGGGTAACAGTTAGTTTTTTGCCTCTTCGGTGGAAGAGATTAGGTTTTGTAGTTCGGTATTATTCGCTATTCTAATTTTTTCATTTTTCTGTATGTTTTTGTTATTTAATTTTGTTCGACATAAATTTTCAGGATGATATCTGTTCGGATAACCTATGCTTTCACAATACGAACAAGGAGAGTAATTAATTATTGTATCCGCGTTTTTCATTTGACTTGTTTTGTTTCGGTTTTCCGCTGTCTTCAATTCCCGCGTTTTTAAATCTATTTACCATAGGCTCAATTTTTTTCAAATTTCTCATTAAAATCTCAATTGTTTCTATTTTTCCGTGTAATCTTGATCTAACGTAATTCGGCAAAGCTATTACTATTAAGTTTATCTGAGAATTTATTGTCAATTCGGGATCTACATCGATCAATAAATTCCGTTTCTTTAATGCAAATTCAAAAAATGCCCCGTTCAAATATTTATACGTGTATGCGTATTCAATCTCAGACCATGATTTTTGACCGAAAGTGTCAATAAAAGAATTATTCCAAAATTCCCATGCGTGGTTCAATGAATTTATTTTCAAAAATATCGAGTGCCACTCTAATGCACTATCTTCTAAAAATAATCTCATAATTTCAGCGAATTTTGCTTCTCCTACATTTAGACGGTTGCATTCACTTATAAAAATTTTTAACCATGACTCCGCGTTAAAATTTTTACCGTTAAATTTTCCCATCACCATATTTTTCGCGATGGAATGCATTGAATTTTCAAGTGGAGGACTAGGTACTGGGAAGGGTTGAGGAGGGGTGTCCCCGACAACCTCCAAATAATACTCGTTAAAAACAACGTTACCTTCCTCGTCCAGATATTCGTCTCGGAGACCATCCTGTGTTAAAGTGATGACCACATTTCGGAATTTATTTCGTTCCTTCAAACTTTTGACGACTCCTTTTACCACTGGATGTTCGAAAAGATTTTTGTGATAAGCGCTCGTTTGTTGGTCGGCCGGGAAATTGAAAACTTCTGGTTGTTCGATCAGTTGAATCGTTTTGACCTTGACCACCGTTGTTTTTGTGTTAAATGCTTCTGATACGAAATGAAATCTTGCTTTGATATCGCCCATATTGTGTTGATTTGTAAGTCTCTATCGTAGAAACTCAACAAATAATTATAATTCAGGAACGGGTAAGACTGAGGTGGAAAAACCAACACGTATTGTTGCAGTGAAAAAATACTGTAATAAAAGAAATACCCAATATATACAACTATATACAACTTATATAATTACACAGGTTTACCTGAATCAACACAATTGTCGGTTTTTACTGATAAATTATTATCAGTAAAATTACAAAATACTTTAAGCGAAAATTAATAATAATAATTTTAGGTACTATGGCGCAGCATAGTTTATTAGTGCCTCCTGGTTTATTAACAATAATAATGACACTGGCACTGGCACTGGCTCCTCTCGAGGCACGTCGTTGGTAGCGAGTACGCACGCTCAACCACCCCCAACTCTTAGTCATGTGACCAAAACCTGAAGGCGGCTAAGTTTGGACAGTCGTCAAACTTACATAATATGTAATAATTATTATAAATTTTCAATGACAAAACATCTGTCAAAGAAAATAGTTGACGAGAAATTACAAATTTTTTAATTCTTTTAATTACCAAATGTTTCCAGACCTATTGAATTGGTCAAATTATTGTAAGTAATCTTTAGTAAGTAGCTGCTATATCGTTAACTGTTTCCTTTTTGTCATTTTAGAATCCCGAAGATGACCCAAATTGTTCGGTCGAAACGTTGATATTATAATAAAGACCACACTTTAAAAAAAAGACTTTTGCCTATAGCCCTTAACAATTTTCCATTAATATATTTATTTGGCAATTACTTCTATTATTATAAATATATATATAAATATATATAAAGTTCCTCTGTAGTCATCGACTAGTTTACAAGACGAAAATTAGGATAGTGGGGGTTGCGATGAATGGGACTAATAAAAGTAAGAACACTCTTTCTTCTAGTTAGTTAAGCTTTCTGCCTTTATTTAGGCCATCTTCAGAACCTACAAAATATATAAAATATCCCATTACAAGCAAAATAGTGAACGGATAAAGGCCATGTATAATGACTTACTAATTGAAGGTGAGATTAAACTTAAAGTTGTTCAATTCACAAATACTAAGCAGTTCCATGTTAGGTACACACTTGTGCAAGTTTCTCCTAGTTGTTACTACCCCTTATATTAAAATTATGTTAAAATTCAAGTTAAAAACTATCAAAAATTTAAAAAACAATCACTGAGTCAAGATCACATTATAGAACTAGTTTATCACAGTTACATCACATCTACAATGTGGCCAGGTAAGATTTTACATTTCAGTTACATTAATTTGAGGAATTAATTCACTAGATTTTACAAATTCAAGACATTTTTATGAGAAAGCATGAGGGAGAAGCCATTTTCTCTATGAATTAAAATCTGAATAATTTTTATCTTCCAAAAAGAAGAATTCACTGTCTTCTTGGATTATTGAACTGCCAGTCACTTGTCCTGTCATATTTCTGGACATTGTGAAAAATATTAAAAAGTTGGGGTGTGTCAGCTGTCCGTCAATCTAAGTACTGTTCACTCAATTTGTCCTAAAAGCCACTATTAACTTTGTCCATTGTTGTCAGATTGTTTTGTTTTTCCGAGGTACACAGAATTTTAGTTAGTAGTTGTAAGAATGTGTCATGTTACCTGTTGTCTTCTACTGAGTTGTCTCCACTGTTGTTAGGGTTGTTTTTTACTGTTCTTTCAGAATCCAAAGCAATCAGGTAGGTGTAAATTTGGCTGAGGCCTGAGATGTCACTCCGTTTATTAATGGCATTTGGTTCTTGTGAAATTCTGCACATTTCTTTAAAGGTTCTTCTTATCAGGGATCGGTCTACGTCTATGACAGAAGCTGCCTCGTAGTTGGGACTGTGGTTTTCTTTGATGACATGTTCTGCTAATGCGCACGAGTTCTTCAAATTTCTGCAGTCGGTTTTGTGTGAGCATATTCTGGATTTCAGGCTCCTTGTGGTCTGGCCAATGTAGACTGCCGTGCAGTCCCTGCATGGTATCCTATAAACTACATCACATTTGTTGTGTGGTTCTGTCTTGTCTTTAACCCTCGAGAATAGTTGATTTATCGTACTAACATTTTTCATAGCTATCTTAATTTGTAGTGGTCTTAGCAACTTCATGAGGTTGTCAGAAACTGTTTTTATGTAGGGCAATGTACCAAATTTTCTTCTGGTTGTTGTTTCTTGGTTGTTGTCAGTTGGTTGCTGTGAGTCCCTGTTTGTCAATACTTCGTCTACGATTGGGCTGTTCAGGATGCTGTTCAATAACTTCCTAGGGTATGAATTACTAATTAGGGTTGTTCTCAATTTTTCTATGCTTTGGTTATAATAGTCTGGATGGCAAATTTTATGGATGCGGTCTCTTAAGTTCTTAATTACATTAATTTTCATCCCTATCCTATGTGCAGAAAAGTAATTCAGGTATCTACCCGAGTTGGTTGGTTTTACATACCAGTCTAAGTTGATTGTTTGCGTTGTTGTTCTGATTACGAATGTATCCAGGAATGTAACTCCTTGTCTGTCATTCTCTCTTTCTACCGTAAACTGTACTTTGCTGTTATAAGAGTTGAAAACTGTGACTATCTCTTCTATTTTTTCTTCAGGTACTGCACATATCAGGTCATCTACGTATTTTTTAATAAAGTCCGGTCGGAAGGTCAATTGTGGGATACATGTGTCTAGTAGATCGTCCATAATGTATTGCGCTAGGATCGGAGAGTTGCTGCTTCCCATTGGGGTGCCTAGAATCTGTTTGTAGTATACTCCCTTGTATGTAAAATATGTAGTGTCAAAGACAAATTCAACTGCCTCGATGAACTTCTTCTTGGGAATCATTGTATGTTGTTCTATTGTGCTCCATCTTGTATTTATACTATTTATGACCAGTTCTTTGGGAATATTTGAGAATAAAGACACAACATCTAAACTTATTATCACAAAACCCTGTGGTATTGTTCTGTTATTAGCGAACTTAGCAAATTGAAAGGAATCTTTGATGTAATAGTCATTGTTAATGTCATAAGATTGTGTCAGGATGTCAGTAACCAATTGTGCGATTCCTTTATTCGGAGAGTTATTAGATGCTATCACTGGTCTTAGGCTTACTGGGTTTTTATGAATTTTTGGAAGGCCATAGTATTTCGGTGCGTTGCCTTTGTAAAAAGAATAATGTTTGGCCATCTCTTGTGTATTCTTTTTACAAAGGCAACGCACCGAAATACTATGGCCTTCCAAAAATTCATAAAAACCCAGTAAGCCTAAGACCAGTGATAGCATCTAATAACTCTCCGAATAAAGGAATCGCACAATTGGTTACTGACATCCTGACACAATCTTATGACATTAACAATGACTATTACATCAACGATTCCTTTCAATTTGCTAAGTTCGCTAATAACAGAACAATACCACAGGGTTTTGTGATAATAAGTTTAGATGTTGTGTCTTTATTCTCAAATATTCCCAAAGAACTGGTCATAAATAGTATAAATACAAGATGGAGCACAATAGAACAACATACAATGATTCCCAAGAAGAAGTTCATCGAGGCAGTTGAATTTGTCTTTGACACTACATATTTTACATACAAGGGAGTATACTACAAACAGATTCTAGGCACCCCAATGGGAAGCAGCAACTCTCCGATCCTAGCGCAATACATTATGGACGATCTACTAGACACATGTATCCCACAATTGACCTTCCGACCGGACTTTATTAAAAAATACGTAGATGACCTGATATGTGCAGTACCTGAAGAAAAAATAGAAGAGATAGTCACAGTTTTCAACTCTTATAACAGCAAAGTACAGTTTACGGTAGAAAGAGAGAATGACAGACAAGGAGTTACATTCCTGGATACATTCGTAATCAGAACAACAACGCAAGCAATCAACTTAGACTGGTATGTAAAACCAACCAACTCGGGTAGATACCTGAATTACTTTTCTGCACATAGGATAGGGATGAAAATTAATGTAATTAAGAACTTAAGAGACCGCATCCATAAAATTTGCCATCCAGACTATTATAACCAAAGCATAGAAAAATTGAGAACAACCCTAATTAGTAATTCATACCCTAGGAAGTTATTGAACAGCATCCTGAACAGCCCAATCGTAGACGAAGTATTGACAAACAGGGACTCACAGCAACCAACTGACAACAACCAAGAAACAACAACCAGAAGAAAATTTGGTACATTGCCCTACATAAAAACAGTTTCTGACAACCTCATGAAGTTGCTAAGACCACTACAAATTAAGATAGCTATGAAAAATGTTAGTACGATAAATCAACTATTCTCGAGGGTTAAAGACAAGACAGAACCACACAACAAATGTGATGTAGTTTATAGGATACCATGCAGGGACTGCACGGCAGTCTACATTGGCCAGACCACAAGGAGCCTGAAATCCAGAATATGCTCACACAAAAGCGACTGCAGAAATTTGAAGAACTCGTGCGCATTAGCAGAACATGTCATCAAAGAAAACCACAGTCCCAACTACGAGGCAGCTTCTGTCATAGACGTAGACCGATCCCTGATAAGAAGAACCTTTAAAGAAATGTGCAGAATTTCACAAGAACCAAATGCCATTAATAAACGGAGTGACATCTCAGGCCTCAGCCAAATTTACACCTACCTGATTGCTTTGGATTCTGAAAGAACAGTAAAAAACAACCCTAACAACAGTGGAGACAACTCAGTAGAAGACAACAGGTAACATGACACATTCTTACAACTACTAACTAAAATTCTGTGTACCTCGGAAAAACAAAACAATCTGACAACAATGGACAAAGTTAATAGTGGCTTTTAGGACAAATTGAGTGAACAGTACTTAGATTGACGGACAGCTGACACACCCCAACTTTTTAATATTTTTCACAATGTCCAGAAATATGACAGGACAAGTGACTGGCAGTTCAATAATCCAAGAAGACAGTGAATTCTTCTTTTTGGAAGATAAAAATTATTCAGATTTTAATTCATAGAGAAAATGGCTTCTCCCTCATGCTTTCTCATAAAAATGTCTTGAATTTGTAAAATCTAGTGAATTAATTCCTCAAATTAATGTAACTGAAATGTAAAATCTTACCTGGCCACCTTGTAGATGTGATGTAACTGTGATAAACTAGTTCTATAATGTGATCTTGACTCAGTGATTGTTTTTTAAATTTTTGATAGTTTTTAACTTGAATTTTAACATAATTTTAATATAAGGGGTAGTAACAACTAGGAGAAACTTGCACAAGTGTGTACCTAACATGGAACTGCTTAGTATTTGTGAATTGAACAACTTTAAGTTTAATCTCACCTTCAATTAGTAAGTCATTATACATGGCCTTTATCCGTTCACTATTTTGCTTGTAATGGGATATTTTATATATTTTGTAGGTTCTGAAGATGGCCTAAATAAAGGCAGAAAGCTTAACTAACTAGAAGAAAGAGTGTTCTTACTTTTATTAGTCCCATTCATCGCAACCCCCACTATCCTAAATATATATATATATATATATCGTGGGCAGGTGAATTTTGGAAAACCACTTTTTCGTGATCTGGGGGTCATGATCGGTGAACATTTGATGAGTTTGGGTGATTTTCGAAAAGTGATGTCGTCCTCAATAGTGTATTTTTTTGTTAAAAAATACACTAATATTAATTCGGACGGTTAGTGTGACGTCACATCTGACTTTTTAAGCTTAATCCTACTATATTGCATAGTGTCGATTTAGGACAACTACTGCAGCAGCGCCAATCATATAAGGGTGACACTAAAAAATGCTGATGAAAAATCTGATAATTTTCATCACTCTGTATTAAAATTCAAACCACATAGTAGGTTGCCAGTTGAAAAAGTTAGGATAGTGACATGGTGTAAGCCATTCTCCGATCTCTTGAGCCGTTTTAAATGTGAACGGCTTTGAAAATAGAAAGTCACTATTATCATTTATTTAAGTATAATTCATAAACTGCAGATTGTATTAGTAAAATCTGTGATTTTCAAATCGGTTGGAATAGGTAAGTACCTACCTAGGTTCAACGTGATCCCTTAAGATTATAAATAGAAGAAACCATTTAGGACTATTAAAGGCATGTCAGCGTTATAATGAGCGGTCTGCTTAATTAGCAGGAGAGCATCTTCATCTTATCAAGCAGGGTTCAGTGATTACATTTAAGTTCGAGCTGAAGTGAAACCCTCCACGGTCCGATTATGGGTTGTCGGTACTTTGGACAAGAGTCCTTATTTAGGCTATTGTTATTTAATCGCCCCTCTGGACATTAATATATTAAATTGAATCATATTTATTATTTTTAAACTATTTTGTTTTTTTTTATATTTAATTTAATTTTCTGTGTCTTTGAGTAACGCATTCCGGACAAATTCTGAAAAAATATCATATCAAAATAAATGCGAGCGATTAATAAAAAAAAAAACTAGAAATAATCTTCTGAGCGTATATTCCACTTCGAACTGTCAATTGTATGTTGAAGCTTTACTATATACTGAAATTAAGCAAGGTGGTGTATCAAATGGAATTCTGGATTCTCTCAGTGCCACCCACTGTGTCACAAGTCCGCGGTCCGCGTAATTGCGGTACGTCTCTCTTGATTGATCCCCCAAACCGAACCCGTTTCTCCAGCGAACATCCGACCCTTTGCAGGATACTTCATGTCCTAATTACCAGCCTGCCCCAATCAGCATCTACTCCAATGATTACGTACTGCTATAGGCCGTTCATGGATCTGAGTTTCAGTACAAGGACAAAGACAACCGTTTTCTTCATCCATGTCGTTTTTACATAATCATTATTAGTGATTCTCAGTGATTCTCTACAATAATAATTGATCCACATATGTGAATAAATTCTGTGCATAATAATAGTGAATTGCAAAAATTACTGTTAAATTAAAGAAAATGTGAATCTGACAGTACATACACTTTGTTGCATAGGAAAGGAAACATAGTGAAATTAGTAAGGAGCAATATTTAATATAAATCCATGAGACCTGTGACTAGTTTTGGATAAGCGTTGCTATGGAAATGTGTTCACATTGTTTTCTTGGTCAAGTCATAACAATGAGTTTATTTGGTTTATATAATTCCATCTGTCATTGAGGAATATGGGTATTATAGGTAATTAATGTTTTGGACATCGCGATTGATAATAATCCCAAGTCAAGATCCAAGTGATAATTTACATGTTATGTTACACACCAAAATGTTCAAACTGAACTCGATGGAACTGAATAGATAAAGTGATGAGTTAATAAAAAAATACTCATTGGATGGATGTATAAAAATTTAATGTAACATAAACAAAATATTTCAAGGAACAATAATCATCTTATACCTAAATCTACAAATTTCCATTGTCTATCAAACAATAACTTAATCTGTTATAAAAATGTCTCCTAATATTATCCAACATACGAGGTGTTATATTAAAACATGCCATTCGATAGATCCTTTCCTTCCTATCCATGAACCTCCAAATGTCGCATCTAGGAAATTCCTAACATTTACATCATAATGTCCTGGAGCTCCATCATTTGATGTGATAAGGTTTCAATGTCCTCGGACAACTCAGCTAAAGCACTGCAAATCTTAGTGACTAGTAAGTTCATGTAAGCATCTCTCGTCAATCTTCCATCGATGAAAAAAGGTCCAACAACTGTATTGCGGAAAATACCAGCCCAAACGTTGACACTCTGACGGTATTGAGTACCTATGAGTTTCAACGAATACATGAGGATTCTCGGTGCTCCAGTGATGATAATTCTGTTCGCTCGGTGCACCATGAAGTGTGAATGTTGCTTCATCGCTGAAGAAAATTGCGCTTAAGAAGTTGTCATCTTGGTTACATCTCTCCAACATTATTTCACAAAATTATATCCTATTTTCAGCATCTTGGGGCTGCAGCTGTTTATGTCTGGAGTATTTATAAGATAAGTACTTGTGTTTTTTTTCAGAATCCTGTATGCATAGGTAGCATCCAGTCCTGAAGCCCTTGCAATTTCTCGTATACTGATATTTGGGTCGGCCACCACACATAGTCAAGCAAGGACATCAATTTCATCTTCCTCTGTGTATTTTCTTTTCCCTCTTCCAGCGACTTTTTAGTTCTGAGCGTCTTACTTTTACACTCCATGATAACGCAACCAGTTATCATGGATGGTTCTAGTAACTAAACTTCTCCAAAAGTATACTCATAGTTTTCAGGGATGGAATTGGTCGGTTTTCAAAATATACACTAAACAGTTCTCTTGTTCCCCTCAAACTATTACCACTCAATACCCACTCAACAATTCGTATTCTTTCTTCAGTCGCATACATTTTAAATTTAAATGGAAATATCAGAAATAAATATTTCAATATTACTTTGACAAGAATAAATGACAACTCTGATAAAAACTTTTCAACAATACTTTCCGCGTAAAGTATAACAGTTTCCTAGAAAACTGTTATACAGGGTGTTGATTTTCAAAGCGGGCCATAGGGGATTAGCATTGCGAAAGTGGTTTTTGAGGATTCCTGCTCGCCGTTTAAACTGACAGAAATGGTTTTGGTATCAAAATGAAGCTAAAATTATTGCGCATAACGCTTGACATCGGAAATTAATTTAATTTCACGTTGTTTTCTAAAATTCTTCGGTAAAAATTCAAGTAATTGTTAATGTTTAATCACAAAATAGCATGCCTTGCCTAAACAATAATGACGTTTCTACGTTTCGACAATCCAATAATAAAACTTTATAAGTCAGTAGGTATAATAATAAAGTCTGACTCTATTTAAAAATGGGTTATACAAACCAAGAAAGAGTCTTTATGGTGAAAACCTACTACAGTGTAGCCAGTTACAGTAGGGTTGAATAGAACCAGACTTTATTATTACCTACTGACTTATAAAGTTTTATCATTGGATTGTCAAAACGTAGAAACGTCATTATTATTTAGGCAAGGCATGCTATTTTGTGATCAAACATTAACAATTACTTGAATTTTTACTGAAGAATTTTAGAAAACAACGTGAAATTAAATTAATTTCTGATGTCAAGCGTTATGAGAAATAATTTTAGCTTCATTTTGATACCAAAACCATTTATGTCAGTTTAAACGGCGAGCAGGAATCCTCAAAAACCACTTTCCCAATGAAACAAATTGAATAATAATAAATTATTATATCAATTACAGCAATCCGATTGTTGAAAAACAATAATGCTTTCTGAACGACACATTTACTCCAACGGTATGGTGAAGACAGAGACATCGATGTTTCAATGGTTATTTCCATCTCATCAGTCTATCATATCACCACCACTAGAGAAGTGTGCCGATCAGAAAGAAAATCAAAAGCTTTAAGCAAAATGATTTGTCGGAAACATAGTGACTTGCATGGCAAATGCCATCTGATGACTGAAAAGTAGAACTTTCAATGTGTCAATCAGAGACTCTCCCAGAGAAATCTGCAATTTTTCACTACCAACGCTGACAGTTCACTGAAAAACCAATTACCTTGCGAATCTCAGTAAACCAATCAGAGATGGAGCTAGTCACAAAGCTGTGTTCCTAGAAAGGAAGTAGTTTCTATGAAACAAATTGAATAATAATAAATTATTATATCAATTACAGCAATCCGATTGTTGAAAAACAATAATGCTTTCTGAACGACACATTTACTCCAACGGTATGGTGAAGACAGAGACATCGATGTTTCAATGGTTATTTCCATCTCATCAGTCTATCATATCACCACCACTAGAGAAGTGTGCCGATCAGAAAGAAAATCAAAAGCTTTAAGCAAAATGATTTGTCGGAAACATAGTGACTTGCATGGCAAATGCCATCTGATGACTGAAAAGTAGAACTTTCAATGTGTCAATCAGAGACTCTCCCAGAGAAATCTGCAATTTTTCACTACCAACGCTGACAGTTCACTGAAAAACCAATTACCTTGCGAATCTCAGTAAACCAATCAGAGATGGAGCTAGTCACAAAGCTGTGTTCCTAGAAAGGAAGTAGTTTCTATGAAACAAATTGAATAATAATAAATTATTATATCAATTACAGCAATCCGATTGTTGAAAAACAATAATGCTTTCATAGAAACTACTTCCTTTCTAGGAACACAGCTTTGTGACTAGCTCCATCTCTGATTGGTTTACTGAGATTCGCAAGGTAATTGGTTTTTCAGTGAACTGTCAGCGTTGGTAGTGAAAAATTGCAGATTTCTCTGGGAGAGTCTCTGATTGACACATTGAAAGTTCTACTTTTCAGTCATCAGATGGCATTTGCCATGCAAGTCACTATGTTTCCGACAAATCATTTTGCTTAAAGCTTTTGATTTTCTTTCTGATCGGCACACTTCTCTAGTGGTGGTGATATGATAGACTGATGAGATGGAAATAACCATTGAAACATCGATGTCTCTGTCTTCACCATACCGTTGGAGTAAATGTGTCGTTCAGAAAGCATTATTGTTTTTCAACAATCGGATTGCTGTAATTGATATAATAATTTATTATTATTCAATTTGTTTCATAGAAACTACTTCCTTTCTAGGAACACAGCTTTGTGACTAGCTCCATCTCTGATTGGTTTACTGAGATTCGCAAGGTAATTGGTTTTTCAGTGAACTGTCAGCGTTGGTAGTGAAAAATTGCAGATTTCTCTGGGAGAGTCTCTGATTGACACATTGAAAGTTCTACTTTTCAGTCATCAGATGGCATTTGCCATGCAAGTCACTATGTTTCCGACAAATCATTTTGCTTAAAGCTTTTGATTTTCTTTCTGATCGGCACACTTCTCTAGTGGTGGTGATATGATAGACTGATGAGATGGAAATAACCATTGAAACATCGATGTCTCTGTCTTCACCATACCGTTGGAGTAAATGTGTCGTTCAGAAAGCATTATTGTTTTTCACTTTCCCAATGCTAATCCCCTATGGCCCGCTTTGAAAATCAACACCCTGTATATTCAAACCAGACTCACTCGGATCCTTATTAATATTCCCTGTAGTGTTTTCCCTATGTTACCTTTCCTATGCAACACAGTGTGTACCTATCTGACTCTTGTTTCTCGTTTAAACTACGATCGTTCGTAAAACGAAATCATCCGACGATACTCCGGCAAATGTAAGGCATTGTTATGGTTGTTAGACCCACAAACGTCCATTTCTGTCTATGAACGCATTCCATCTTCAGGGCCGTGTTTGTTATTTAAACCAAACCACCTTACGCTGAAACCGCAAAAAAACAATATACAGTTTGCCAATGGCAATACACTTATATCTTCTTATGTCTATGCGCCAATATCTGCCATCGACGCACATACTCGCAGAGAACAAGAAGTTGCCATACTTAACAATGACTTGCAAGACATTCTAACTTGGGGCAATAGAAACCAAGTTCAATTTAATGCTATCAAAACTCAAGCAGTCATCTTCTCCAAAAAGGCCAACGTTTTGGAGCCAGATATGATGATGGCGTAGCTCTCTCTTACTCCATGGTCATCTCTTCGTTTATTTGGCGTTGGCGTCGGATGGAACATGTCTGGGTTTACGCTGCAGTTCATGTTTGAAGCTCAGCTCCTGAACATACGCTGAGATCACTCGACTTAATTCAGAAAAGAGCCATCCACTTGATTGGGGACCCAGATTTGACAGAAAATTTAGACACTCTCGAACATCGAAGAAGCTGACCCAAAGACAGATATGTTTATTGGAAGTGTTCGAAAGACGTGGCCCGCTTGATCCCACCTAAAACAAGACCGGGCAAAAACACTTAAATAATAAGTCGTATTAAATTAATTACAGCCATTGCGAACCAGAAGACGATCCCTAGACAACTCACAACCCTATTGAGAAGAGAACAGAGTTCAAGTTTATAGTTATTGTTTTGAATATTGTTTTTGTCCTTTTTTGAATAAAGAACCAAGAAGATCCCACATAAATGACCACGAGAACGTCTTAGTAAATGTCTTCAAGATGGCTGCTCTTCCGAAAATACCGAAAGTTGATACTTACTTTATTATTTTAACGGGAACTTCGGTACATTATGGAATTTTTAAATTGTCTGAGGAAATCGATCACAAGTGGTTTCCACAGTTATGATTTAAATTGAGTGACTTATGAATTATAAACAAGTGAAAATCGCAATTTTCACATTTCAAAGTAGTGTAGGTACTTTGATAACGTTTCAAGATATTTAAAAACGGCTTTCATGTCCCTATTCTAACTCTTTATCTGGTGTCCTATTAATTATGTAGCCTGAATTTTTGAATTTAAAATTATGAAAATTATAGTGGTGAAAAATTGTGAGATTTTACACAACTCCGTATTAAAATTTAAACCACCTAGTAGGATACAAAATAAAAAGTTAGGATAGGGAAATGTACGCCATGTTTAATTTTTTGAGCCGTTTAATGTTTAATTTTGAACACGATTTTGAAATGTGAAAATTACAGTAATATACAGGGTGTTCCAGTTAAAATACCAAAGTAGGTGTCAACATTCCGTATTTGCAGAAGAGCAGCCATCTTGAAAATATTTTCTGTGAATGAACAAATGTATGATAAGAGAGGTTCATCAACACCCATCATCAAGAGTTTTTGTTGTGAGGTTTCCTGAAATATCAGTGAAAAGAGCTATTCTTAGAGGTACCAAAAACATTTCTGAAAAATATCTATTTTAGATTCGAGGTATCCCGGAATCGGTTTTAAAAATATTCATTATCCTCTTATCTCCCAAACTAGTTAATCAAAAAGCTTGAAAAATGTTTATTGCTAAATATGCGCATATATTTTGGCAGAAGATTATATAGAAGTTAAGTTTCTTATAAAGTTCACGAAAATTATTTGCCGAAAGAAAATAAAACTCAAACAAAAAGAAAGTAGAAGAAAAATGCTAGTTATAATAATTGTCAGCTTGAAGTTTTAGATGAACAGAACATAATTTATTTCTCTAAGGAAGTGACTTCTAATGCATATTGCAAAACTTCTGGTCGTAGCATACAATCAATTGTAGATGCAGACGGGTCACGAATTGGATGTAGGGATGGCGATATGAATTATTATCAGCTTAGCAGCGTCTTGTCGACTGCTGACGATGTGCCTGGTCGTCACTACTCGATCCTGTCTTTGACTTGCTTATTTGAATATCCGATCTATTGGAGGAATTATTATGGATAAGGAGTTTCGTGATAGAAGGCGGCATATCACCGACCGCTGTGTGTCATGGGAACGAAAGAACGACGATGGATTCTACTCGTCGTATTATCAGTCTGGACAGGAATTTTTCTGTTCGTTGAAATTCATATTTGTGCCTGTCACGCATAAAAAACGGATTCATGACCCAGTTTTTCAATACCGCAGGAATCAAACATTGACTAACAAGATTTTTTAACATCTACCCTCGAGTTGAGCTATAGGTAAAGGTAACTAGACTTCCTTGTTTTAGAACTCATATATGTACTTCAATCATTCTTCAGAGCAAAGTCGAGTCGGGCGTATTACCGATTGTCTGTCTCTATTACACCTTGTAAACATTTTGCCCAATTTTCCGGCCAATTTCGGGCCGTCTAATAATAAGAGAAAATATCCCCTTATCGGCGGCTGCTAGCGCTTGTAGAGAGAAAGGGGGATCAGCTCTTCGCTGAGTTAATGAACCAGCATTGTGTAGAGTTTCACGCCGAGGTCGCATTTCAAAAGCTCAACAGACTCTCACAGACATCAGTGACACAAGCCTAGCTATCGCGTCTTTTGCTATATACTCCCTTTCCAGGTTTAATTCCACTTTGTAATATCTGCTCATAATGTTTCATTAAAATAACAGGGTAGGTATTTCGTAAGTGACATTGCGCCCTCTGATCTGTTTGTACTCATACTTACTAACTAAATAGTGTGTACCAGGTTACACCTCGACGGGTATTTCTAAAATGTAGTTTAAAATTTCCAAAGCATGTTGTTTTTATCAAAAGAAATCGTAAAGTTCTTATGAAAATTGTCTTACTTCAAACTCAACTTTCTACGAAGAAAATCCCTTAAAGAGATTTTCAGAAAAAATTGTTTTTCACTCTATTATTTGAAGTTTTTTCAGATCCAATAAGAGTCGCAATTCAGTTTGAAATTAAATCTTCCTCTTGTTATGCATGCTTCTAACGGCCTGTAAAGGCACAACTAATAATTATCAATCTTAAAATTATTTTTATATGTATCTAAAATATAACTGCGGGTATTTTCAATTGAGCACCATCCAATTGACAAACGTTCATTTCAGGCCGTCGGGAGACCCGTTCGTGCTTCTAACATACATATTTTAACAATTTTCATATTTTTAATTGTAGCATAATATCCAGCTGACTTCGAAACCCTGATGTCAATATAAAAAGTCCTGATTCGCTAGAAACTCGACTATGGGTCAATCGTTTATTCTGCAGCACGAAAATCCCATATTAACTCACTAGACGTAATTCAAAACAAAACTGTCCAAATAGCTTTAGGCGCCTACGAAACCAGCCCCACTGAGAGCATGACATCCCTGGCTAATGAACCTCCCCTCACCTACGAAGACTACAGCTAACCTTAACCTATGCTACCAAAGTCTTATTAAGAAACCTATCTACCTATCAATAACATCAAATATTTTCCAGACACTCCATCAAAGAAAATCACATCTTTCTTCTCCCATATCCAAAAGAACCAGACGACTTCTAAACCTCACCTCAATCAACATCTTACCACAGAACTCCACCCTTCTGACAAACAATTCACCATGGACAATCCTCACACCCGCAATAAACACACAACTATCCCTACTTCCCAAAGCAGACACTCCCCCTTCCTTTATAGCCCAAACTTTCAGAAGCATCGCAGCAAACGACCCAGCTTTCATATTTATCTAGTCAATCCAGTCAGCCAATCCAGCAAAAAGTGATAGAGATCAAGGACATCCTGTTCCAATTACAAAATTCTGGCTTTCAGATACAATTCAGTTATGTCCCTTCTCACATCAACATCAAAGGAAATGTAGTTGCCAATGAGCTGGCCAAAGAAGCAGCTCGGTCACCGACCATACACACACGACCTCAGAATCGCGGAAGATATCATAATTATCAGAAATAAAGAAATCCGCAAAATGCATCTGACAACGTTCATGGGAAGAATGACGTCATAATCTTAAACAGATCAAACCAAAGGTTGATGAAACTCTTTCCCTTTCAAAACGAAGAAGTCAACAGGTCATTATATCCAGACTGAGGCTCGGGCACACCAAACTCTCCCACTCTTATCTCCTAAAGCGAGAACCTTCTCCAATCTGCAACCTCTTTAACATCTAAATTGACGTCCAGTATATTCTCATTGGCTGTCCACTGTATGAACCGAACCGCCGAAAATTTTCTACTCCATACGACCAATTGGTTCCAATATCAACAGTATCGAGAAGACCATACATTTTCAACAGGACATTAACCTGCTAAATGATATGTAGATTAAGTTAACTTTGCATAAAGCTCTTGAACTAAACCTGATAATAACTGTGTATACCTGATGTGTGTAAATAATGTTCCACCTGCAATAACCCCAGGTGTTGGGCAGCAACTGAATAAAAAAAAATTGATTGACAGCTGTGACAATTCCTTAATTGTTTATCAATAAAATAATTAATAATAAAAAACTAATAGATAATAGATAATTATAATATTAATTATAATAATTATCCATCAGTATACCGTAGAATTTTTAAAACATTAGTGTTTTATTTATCATCCATCAGTATGCAAAGATTCTACAAAGTAAGGGTTGAAAACATTTTTTTTTTTAAATAAAACTAATTAATTTAAATCAATCGCTTGATTTTGACCTGCATTTTTGGGGTGGAGAGACGCTTCAGCTGAAAAAATATTTCAGGCAATAGTTTGACTTCGTTTCACTCAAAATTATAATTGGCGATAAAAAAAATGGCAGTTCCTATTCATAATTTCAAAATAACTCCTACACCCTTACAATGGGGTGGGGTGGGAAATGATTTGTGTGTCCAAACGATGCCCCCCTCCAAACCAAACAATGTTTGACTGAATTTTTTTTCAAACACTGGTGGTCAGAAATAATCAACGGTGCTATGTATCGGATGACAAAAAATTTCAGGAAATAGTTTATTGATATTGTTACACACAAAATCATAATCCCTGATACAAAATGGCAGTTTCTTTTAAAAACTTCAAAGTCGCCCACTCGAAAGTAAATTGAACACTTTCTGACAAAAAATCTGGCTCAATGGGTTTTATTAACAACTCCTTGATAATGCACAAGAAAACGTAATGCTCCTCATAAGTGTCATTTTCGGTTCTCGTGTGTTTTGTGATTTTGGCAACTAGTGTACACCACGTTTGGATTTAAATTGGATAATTCCAGTGAAAAGGTTTGTTTAATAGCTATTGTTTTGAAATATTTATAAATTGTTTATGACTTTCACTACGTAGGTTCAGCGAGAATATTGATATCAATAAATTGGTTCGGCATATAATTATGAATTCAATATCTTGAGATTCTACAGGGGATGTCAAAGAGTCTAAAATAACATCCATGAGTTATGATCTAGCCCCAAAAGAGCTTGCTCTTCAATGATATATTTGTGCATAGAGGGTGTTATCATTTTCTATGAGGACGAGGAACGCTTTTGAAGCAGCTTCATTGTTAAGGGAACGATATCGTGGATATAGGAGAAAGGAAGGCGAATTGGGTTGAGAATTTAATGAGAGTTAGGTAATCGATGTTTCTATGTGCGACCTGATTTATGCAAAACACATGAAGCAGGATTCTATTAAAATTTTAAGACTTTATCAACGGTCTATGTAATAAATAAATAAGTCTAAGGGTCTAAGTAGTAAAACTAAATAAAAATAGGTCTAAGTAAGTAAATAAGTCCCATATTACATTGGGACTTATTCAAAAGAAGTAAAATATTCCTGAGTTTTCCATATATTGTCTAACGCACTCGCTATACTTACAGGTAGACACAACTGGGATGGTCGGATTACTCGCTAGTGTACCTACAATCTGTTAATCAATATACCTATAATCTTTTCCGACGACCACCTGCGAAAATGATAAATGGCACACTATATAGGTACTTCGAAAATGACAAATGTCACCTTATTGAGAGTTATTTATTGAGAGATCAGACTAGAGAGATATGATCAGCCGATTAATTAGTTAATATCCCTTAAGTTAGCCCAGCCACCAATACAATAGGTATTGCAAACTTTCTGGAACTTCGATCTCTTATGGAATTGTAAATACTATTTTTACGGTTTTTTATGTAATTTAATAAGTTAATTTAATAATGCAGACGCATAACAGTAAAATTCAAGTTCATCTCACGTTTTCAGCATATGAATTTCCATTAAAGAACACATTCATTTAAGTGCAGATCACGCGTCCTCTTCAAAAAAACTGATGTCGAGTCTGCTCGTGTGAAATGAGCAGGTAACTTTCCAAACTAGTAATACACTAGTTATATACTATTTCTTGTATTCATATTCCTTAACAGGTTGACTGCGTCATTGAAATCGGACTACTCCGCAAAATATGCGTTACCTCCGATGCTCGTTATAGTGCGGCACCGGTCCTCGAGGACCGGTAATCATATAATCTTTTTTTTTCAGCTTAACACGAACACTATTAAACATACGACAAATCTGGTCTTCCTGATCCCCATTACTACTTATGTTTGCAGTCGCGTCACTGTACGATCGTTTTATTTGTCTAACCCCCTGTGTTTTTAAGATTTTTTTGCAGGTTTATAATGCTTAGACAGAGATTCATAATAATTTTTCTTGCCGATGTGTGTAGGCCTTCACGGCCGGATTCTATTGAGATTGTAATTGATTCCGCGCTATTGTGCCGTGGTCCATGGAGATTTGCTCCATCAGCGGTTACGTGTGCGAGGAGTGAAAGCATCGCTTGCGCACATGTAAACGCTGATGATGTCTACCGCATTAAAAATAATAGGAAAAACAAAAATTAATATTTATTTCCACAAAGTCTAAAGAAAATAAAATTACACAAATGTAACACGCTGAGAACACTGATAATGCTACTGTGCACCTTTTTACGCTGAGGATAGCATTAGCTCCAACACCGGTTCCGTGGGCTCGGTACCGCATGTTAGTAATATACTTGCACTTCTGTGCGTTACCGGTCTTAGGGGATCGGTGAACCTTTTTGGTACATCTGAATTCTAGAGACGATAACAAACCTGAAGGTACCTGTAAAATTGGAATCAAGGATATATGTATTAAGATAATTACAGATCCCGCAAATTATCACTGTACTAAATTCCCACTGCCACACTTCGACAAAGTCTAGCACCGGTCCCGGATGACCGATACCGCAGTCAACACGATTTTCAGGGAATTCAAAACAAGTCAGCCATGACTGTGACATTCCATTACAAGATCTACAGCGATTTATGAGGGAGTTTATAAAATAAAATAAAAAGACCGAGAGAAACTTTTTTCCTTTAGAGAACTTAATGCTCGAGGTATTTCCTCCAGAGAATTTTTTTGGTTTCAGCAACAACTTTATTATTTATAGTACCAAACATTAGTTGAATTAACTAAAATTGAACAATTGATTCAATTAAATGGTTTAGTTGAAGCTCATTTTGTGTAACTAAATATTTTTCATATTGGCATAATAATTTTACTTGTAACTAACAATCCAAGAATCTTTACTACAACTTAATTTAATTCCAGCAACCAAACATACCAGGTGGCTGAAAATACCTCTGTACATCGGACATTGATTAATAATACAATTACCTCAGTAATTTACTTTAACCTAGAAAAATTTCTTTGTCAATCTTTCTAGTTCTACCCATTAGGGGGAGGTCGCTGGTAGTCTATATTCAAATGGTGACCAGATCCGAGGTGCGCATCAGTTCGCCATTTTGAATTTTATGAATTTGTTTTTCTTGAGTAACTCAGCCCTTGTAAATATTTTTGGGTAAAGTGAAAAAAAAAACACTTTTAGGAAATGCATTTTCCTACAAGAAAATTCAATTTGTAGTTTTTTTTTTTACCGTTCCCTACCTATGTCTCTACAAATTTAGACAAAAGTTACTTGTTTCCCTGGAATTCTTATCTGTATGCCCTGGTTTGTTACGGTGAAATAATTTTTTATGGGAGAATATGCTGAGTAAATAAGAAAATAAATTCAATTCTCACCCTTTTGTTCATAAATTGTACATAGTCTGACCGGTACAGGAAATATTATCATTTTTTAAACCCGATTTATACATCTCTTACTATACAAAATATCCATGCAAAGAAAACTAAATAGCAAACAAAACACTGCACTGGTAGAATCATTTCTGGGTGTATTTCATTTTAACAAATCATCGAATAATTCTATGAAGAATATGACAACATTTATCCTTCTTCTTAGACAGACATGTACGGACGATTTTATCTCGGACTGGTGTTTATTTAACTTTTTTTGAAATTAGACTGAATTTTTAGGCTTTGAGCCTGTGGACAATCATCAAAGATACCAAATTTCCTATGTCAGATTGTCAAAAATGTCACCCGACAAACAGTAGTCCGCGGGGACCAAATTCCCCTACCATTCTAGAAATTTCCAGAATTTCTAGAAGAGTATTTCTAGAAATGCATATTTGCATTGTTTCAGACGGGATGTCAAAGAATTAAATAATAAAACAATTAGGTAAAATGCCTTGGAAAACTGCTGACATTGGATTTTGTTGAGTTTCAATAATTCTCTTAAAATATTGATGATTACCTAATGAATATTGATTAAAATATCTTAACTCATGACTGTTACCGTGGCCCCCTAGCTGTAGGTAATTTAATTAGAAGCTCAAATATATTTTCCAGCGATTTTTCGGAGTCACTTTCCTCCTAAAATTGTTTACATTTAAGCTGTGCGACGAGTCGTTCCTGAGATGTGGCCTGCCTCCATCCTTAGCTGCCTACCCAGTCCGTACGTGCTGCATAAAATTTTCAAATACAGTTCTAAACGGTTCAAAGTATAAAATTTATAAAAAATCATCATAATCATTCGAACAATTAAAAAAGCTCTTGCAACAAATATTTAAAAACTTTTAACATTATGGGACAATAATTTTATAGGGCCCTCTTTAAATAAAAATGTTATGCGATTTTTTATTTATTGATTTCAAATCCACCCCAATTTTAAATCTGGGAGACGATTTGTAAATAGTTTTGGTCGTCAAAGAAATAAGATGTTTTACTATTTTTCCCAGAACTCCACTAATGGTTCTCTATAACGTACTCATATTATAACAGTCACCATTTAAGACTCGACCATTATATTAGCAACACTGTGCAGTTCTAATTATTCATTCATTATTATGTAGAGTACTTTCTGCTGTCAGAGCTTTCTCCGTAATGATGAGTCTAATCTCTGGAAGTTCACTAAGGTAAATAAACAATTATTACATTGCGAGATTTAGGGCTTTGCTAGTGCCGCTTCTACCTAGCATATAAGTTTACTTGCCGGAACCCTTCCAGCCCAGACACAGAGAAAGCAATTGGGGAGGCATTTCGCGCAGCATTCATAATTAATACTGACTGCGGTATAAAGTTTTTGACGGCCCAAGAGCACTGAGCTCTCTTGCGCTTTTACCAAATAACTGCACTTCCCTGAAAGTTTAAAGCAGTCTTCAACTATACCGGGAGCACCTGCTGGAATATCACCGAAACTAGAGCGGTACGTGGGGCGACGTAAAGATCAGCAGAAATCGAATTTAGATTATAATGACATAGTTAAATTTAATAAACACAAATATCTCTCAGTAGATTGGTAATTGGTAAAGATTAAATTTTTTAAATGTCCAAATCACCCTGTACATTGTGCCTGGGTTCGCTTTATGACCGCAAAAGGCCCCAAGCGGCATGCGTTCCGTATTTAAATGGCCGCTCTCGTACAACTTTAATATTCCCGCTAGACATGTGCGTCGTCGTGTCGTATTTATCCGGAATCTCTGGTGAGCGCCGAAACCTCCTCTTGCGAGTGAATGACCCCTTCAAGGGACGCATTGAAAGGGTCAATCTCATTTGAAACTGTTTATATTTGCCCTTACAATTTTGAATAAATAAGAGGATCAGGATCCCGTCTGTGAAATGAAACAAAACTACAAGAGCCACAGCACGACTAAGTAGGTAGATACCTATACGTACCTCTATCCGTTCATTGATAACTTTTTGGTATATTTGGAGAATTTGACATTATCTGCCAGTTGAGATCCAGAACTCGATTCCTATTTCTAAGAGATACGTTCAATTCTTCGTGAGTTCTCATTTTATATTGATCAACTATGGAAAAAAACGTAAGAAAATATTTCTGCAAGTTTACAGGAAGTCAGAGAGTCTTGCGAAAAGAAAAATCATAGTTTAGAAAAAGGCAACGCAAGTCAAACTTGAGGGATTTTCGCAAACAATTGTTTAGTCTTTGTCTTGTACGCATTAATAACTAATAAACCGAAGGTGGGCAAGAAGTTTTCATCCAACTTGAACGATTCTTCGAGAAACTTTCAGTCCGAAGGAACGTGAGTGGATAATAAAAGTTTTGCTCGTCGTAAACGCAAGATCGCAATACATTCCGTCAGAGACACCGCATCCTAAATAACATCTCGCTGTAAACAACCGTGTCAGCTTCTATGTTATGCTTGTGCTTTGAAATTGGGGTGAGGCAGAGGCTTGCCAATCACAAAAATTAACTATGAATAATTATGTTCCAAACTTTGTCATCATAGGGGACATAGAATACTACCATTTGTGGTCATTTTGAGTAGTTTTTTCAATTAATATTTATTAGTCAATAAAAAACAAACAATATATGCATGTTATGTATAGCTATCATTTGATTTTTTTGCGGTCTTCATCACCATCTCACTATTTTTGCCATGGACCCAATAGCAGTTTCATTTTATAGCAGTGGGGTTTCTACGGTGTGAAATTACATGAACCTCAACAACGAAAGTCATGAATGTTGGATGTGTTCAAAATGTGCGTTCAGCACAATAAGTATGTATCCAAAAAAGATTTTTAATTGAAATAATTATACTTTTCACAAAAAAAAAACTAGGTACACAAGCTAAACAACCATTCCAATCATGTCCAAGTGAAATAACTATAAATTCTAAACTCTGACCCTGGCTCGAGGTAGAAGAAGGTCAGAGCACAAGACTTCCCCCATATATAGTCCAGTGTGTGTCTACTTATACAGAGTGAAAGATTTTAATCCGATTTAATATGAACCTAAGTCGACTTGGTCTCTGTTCATTCTTACGAGTATACAAACGACAAGCACTTACTAGTCTGTCCAGAACAGATGCGCCTTTATAAGTATAAGCACTTTTGTCAGCAGACAGCTCGCATAATAGGCAAAGAGAGGAGAAAATAACAGGCAGGTTTCATGTTGTATGTTGAGTGCTGTTTTTTTCCTAGTTGTTTCCCACCCGTATATCTAACACGACTTTAGGGTAAACACTCAGGATTACTGAGCAAATAAACATGACAAAGTGAAATATGTCAGATAAAAGAATATGAATTGTTTCAAGATTTCGGGGAGAGGGATGCAAGCTGATTTATGCATCCTAACCTACTTATGTTTGGTATCCCGCTTACATTTACATTGTTTCCGTGGCACGCGTTGCAATTTCTGCGAGTTTCATCTGTCCTCCCCGCTTCGGGCGATCTTTTCCACACAAACAGACTGAAAACATAATAGCATGGTCAGTCACTCTTCACAAGTATCCACTTTTGTCTTAAGTTTATTTAACGTCTTCACACTAATAATAACAAATAAACGTTATTCTACTTATTTAGAAAGTAAGTATTCCATTCAAGTATTCCATTTTAAAATAGATTTATTTGTGTCCCAGCTCATTCTAGACCGTCTCTGTGAGCCAAACGATGGATTTCCTAAGAAAAAAAAAAACAGTTTGCCAATTCCAGTACAGGGCCACAGTCCCCATAATTTAAAATTATTTTGGACTACACAGAGTGTCCCATATGAGAGTAGCATATCAAAGTTTTAAATGGAATGTTCTCATGTTATTGAATTTTTAGATTGTCTGAGAAGAAAAAAATTAGATGGGTTTTTAGAGTTGATGTGTAATAGGAACATGCCGTGTTCTTCTATCTTGAGTCGTTTTCGCTGTACAGTGCCTTGAACTTCGAAAATTGCGATAACTCAATAACTTCTCAATTTGCACACCAACTGTAAGCACCAATCTATTTTCTTCTCATGGGACACTCTGTATACTCCAAAATAATTTTAGATTATGGGTATTGTAACCCTGTACTTGAATTCTCAATTTTTTTTTAATCCTTCGTTTGACCCACTCGAATGAGCTGAGACATCCTATATTAACTTACTGTTATCCCGTCGTACCGGAATACTGGGAACAAAACTTGTAAGTTTTGAAATCAAACATAACTCCCACAGTCTATATCGCGTATAAAAAAAAAAGAAATTTTCTTAGATAAGGCACTGTCGATTGATTTTTTTTGTAGTCTTTTTCCAAAAATAAACAAATGGCGGCCAAAACCAAAAAAAAAAGAAAAAAAAAGAATTGTTGTATTTTTATCATGAAGGGAGAAGGGTGGGGAGATTTTTTTTAACCAACTGAAAGGTTTTTTCAATCCTTTGAAAATGAGCCCGGCCTGGTCTTAGCTCGTTGATTGAGAGGGACAGGAGAGGGTTTCAAAAACTGGGCTTCTTTTATCAATAACACTGGAAGGGAAAGGATTAAAGACTTCTAGCCGGGCTCATATTTATAGAGAATTAATAGTATACCTATTCTATATCAAGGGCGGAAAGAAGTTCATTTCGGCGAGTATGAAGTTATCGGGCCGAGCGGAGCAGCGTAGCGGAGCGAGGGTCTATTGAATACGAGTTTAAATGGACTTCGGATCCCGCCGAGATATAGACGCTATTTTTTAGCGCATCGCGTTAGAACACTGAATACTTTGGCTTGTTAGCATGTTGGCGAATATGTGGTGGCGTACAAATTAATTCGCTGTCAGTGTAATTTTCCTGTCTAGCGTTCATTTTGTTGCTTTATTGACGAAACCTCAGAAACTAGTAACCCCCGTTAATCGTTATAATTAGTTAGGTACCTACCTGTTATTATTATATTTCCAGCTCGTTTAAACTTGATTGAAACATGCGCGTAGGTATCGTGGTCTCGGTATAGTTTTCAGCGGTGTGCTTCAATTTCACTCTCACCTGCCGCGTAATTACTAACTGATAACAACACTATTAGTAGTTGCTATAGTAACTCCTAAATCTGTCCGCCCTAGGGCAAGAAAAAAGTTCGTTGCGGGCTGGAATATTTTGTACGCTTGGAAGCGAGCTGCTATTGCATGTAGGCTGCAATATGCGTTATTCCGCCGGCTATTAGACTACTGAAAAATCGTCTTTCAGAGGCGATGCGCTAAAAACAAACATTCGGTTTTTTTGGTTTGGAAATGTGTCGAACGTCCAGGGCTGAACGAGCGCGAGATACGGCAGAGACATAAAGAGGTATAAAAAACTAAAAAAACATATACCTACATTTGGGGGCGGGGGGAGTAAGGAATAACTTCTATAAAACGGAAAGTACCGATTCTTTGGAAAAACAAAAAACAGGTCGATTTTTTAATTTAATTTATGTTCTACTGGCGTAATTTTTTTTTTTTCCTATGAAAATACAATAATACACAGGGTATGTATTTAAAATAATAAACAATGTCGTCATTACTGAAAGAACGTCCTGTATTAAAAAGAATGTTACGTCAATACAACATAAATGAAATTTGAAAATCGACCTGTTTTTTTTTCCAAAAAATCGGTACTTTCCGTTTTATCGAATTTATCCCTTCCTTTTCTCGCCCACTGTATATGGTTTATTATACCTCTCTATGTGTCGATCGTATCTCGCGCGCGTTCAGCCCTGGTTGGTTATGTTCGACACATTTCCGAAAAAAAATAAAAACTGAAAGATTGCCGAAGTCCCTTAAAAATGAAGCCAGCTTGGAGTTCCTAACCCTTTTCCTAGCCATGTCATCGATGAAAGAAGTTCAGTTCTTTAAAACCTTCCCCCTCCCCTCCCAATCAACGAACAAACCCCAGGCCGGGCTCATTTTCAAGAGATTGAAAAAACGTTTCGGTTGGTTAAAATAAATCTCCCCACCCGCTCCCACCTAGATAAAAAATCTAACTTTTTTTTTCATATTTTGTTTAACCGCCATTTGTTTATTTTTTGAAAAAAAAAACTTAAAAAATATTCAATCGATAGGCTAAGAAAATAGATCAAAGAAAATGATGTTTTCTATTGCGCGATATGAAGTAAAAACTGTGGGAGTTAAGTCCGATTCGGCATGTTTACGTTTACCCTCCCCCCTTTACCCCTAATACACCTGTCCGCATAAAAATTTCCCGAAACCCTTTTGAAATATGAATTTACAGAAACTAATCTTTGGCCCATGTAAACTCATTGCATCCCCCTGAATTATGCCTCTAACTCCATTACTCTCGGTGACTCCCGTTTTGGCAAAAAAATACTAAGAACCAAAACGACGATATCTCAATGAGTAATGGACAGATTCACGATTGCGCCACATTAGGTTGTGCGTTCTCGCGAGATCTCAGTATTATGTCGGAAATTTTTTCCCAACGACTCACAGCTAATCCAGTGGCGAAAATCCGTTTCCCCCTGTTTTTATAACTTGTTTTCTCCTCCCTCTCCACCTCCGAAACTTGCACCAAATCGGCCACATAACAAGAGTGGTTCACTAAGTTGACTAATACAAAAAAAAAGTATTTTTTGTTACTTGAAAAAGTTTTTCAAGCTAGATCTTCCCTACTAATAATCCGGGAAATCGTATCCTAGCAGGCTAATGTAGTCAGGGGTATTAAAAATAAGAAATAAAACACTGTAGGATAGATAAATACAAACAAGTAATTTAAAAATTTAAATCAGCCATATATCGTCGCACTTTTGCAGCTCTCCTTCTGAATCAAAATTAGATCGAACGATTGATATTTCCTCTGCGGCGCCCATTTAATTAGGCCAGTGGCGGTTGGTGTCTGCTGGGGGCAGCTCAATCGTCATGAGGACGGCACAGAAACGTGACGGCAATCTCAATGTTGTATTAATCCGGCCAAAGCTCACAACTTAAAATTAAATTTCTCCCTGTGCTGGTAAGTTTGGAAAAGCACACTAAATCGGCATCGGCTTCCCTGAAACCCCCCTCCCTTTTACATTGTGTCAGAACTCTGTTATTTACGTGTGTTGATTAACTTGCAATATCGCTCACTTAACTCTAGTAGATTTTTAAATAAAACGCAAATTTCAATTCTACAGTGAGTATTTTTACATTTAAATAGTTTTTAGCTGGAAATACTTGCGCTACCGCAAAATATTTTTATCCACTGCAATGTTACTCTTTAGCAGCGGAAAAAGTAATTTTTTTAAACAGTTTGGCCTTATTCTAATAGAGTCTTTTTTAATGATCAAATCGCCTTTCTAGACGTGGAGAACACTTTTTATTTGCAAAAACTTAGTTTCCAGAACCAAAAATCTTTTTTGAAGAAATCTTGTTCGGGACGTTACAATAAGCTGTCGTAATGTGAAGTTTGAGTCCGATATGGTACAGAACAGACGCGGCTGAGTCCGCATCGATAATTCAAGTACTTATCAGCAAAATGCACGTTACAGTTATTATTATCGGAGGCAATAATAATAATTATATTGTCAAATCATTTACTTTTCTTAATTCAAATAGTCATTGTTAAGTATGGCAACTTCTTGCTCTTTGCGAGTCTGTGCGTCGATGGCAGATGTTCGCGCATCTAACATATAAGAAGATAATATGAGTGTACTGTCGTCGGCAAAACTGTATATTGGATTTTTTGTTGTTTCAAGCAAGTCGTTCATAAATATTAGAAAGAGAGTTGGATATAAAATGGATCCTTGAGGCACTCCGGCATTGATGGAAAAGGTCTTAGAAAGAAATCCATCGTCTGCCACCTGTAATGAGCGATCTCCGAGATAACTCATAAGCCACAAGCAGAATTTCTCGGCATTCCATAAGCCTGCAGTTTTGCCAACAGTCCATCATGCCAGACACGGTCGAAAGCTCTAGAAATATCAAGCGCAACCCCTCAAGACTCCCCATGGTGCTCGATTGCGCCGTTCCACACCTCGGTGACGTAGGTGAGGAGGTCACCAGTTGACCTCTGTTTGCGGAATCCGTATTGGCGGTCGCTGATTATATTAGCTCCTTCCAAGTACTTTAGAAGATGTTAGTTAATAGCTTTCTCCATAATCTTGGATATTACTGAAAGCAGTGCCACTGGTCGATAGTTATTTGCATTAGTTTGCCTTTCTTGGTAATAGGTTGGATTCGTACATATTTCCAGCAGGAAGGAAATATTCCCTTTTTATACGACAGATTTAAAAGTCGACAGAAAACAGATGACAGCTCAGTGGCGCATTTTTTAAGTACGATAACCGGTACGTCATCGGGCCCAGAAGCTTTATTTGGGTCTAAGGCTAACATAATGCGCTTTATGAGACGCTGTCGGAAAACAATGTCTGACATTTTGGTCTCCACGGAAGGGATCATTGGCGGAGTTCTTCCTCGAAAGTCGACGGAAGAGTATGAAGAAAATACTCCCGCCAACAAGTTCGCCTTCTCAGTAGCCGTAGATGCGATAGTCCCGTCTGTCCGTGTAAGTGGTGGAATCGTGGATCTAGTGAAGTTCTGTCTGACTGCCTTAGTTACCGAGCAAAACGATTTTGAACCGTTAGGGCAGGAGAGAAGTTTGTTCCTAATTCTTTGGTTGTGAGTTTCCTTGGTTTGACCTATTATTTCTTTGCATCTGTTCCGAGCAAGGATGAAATTGTGGTGGCTTATGCCGTAGGGGCTCTCTCGCCATTGGCGAAAAGCCAGTTGTTTGGAGGCGACAGCTTCCTTGCATCTTTTGTTGACCCAGGTTTGCTGTTTGAAGGCTGTTTTTTTGAAAAGGGAATGTAGGCTTCCATGCCCGTCAAGATGAGTTGAGCAACTTCCCCAGCACAAACAGATGGATGATCAGAGCCGAATAAAACACTCCTCCATGGAAAATCTCGATAATATTCCCTGAGTTGGGATATTCCCTAAATGGGAAGCATTTAGCAGATCTATAGTGCCAGACTACACGCGGTTTACTTGCTTCTTTAATACTAGCAATTGGTAGGACACAAGATTTTAAGACGACTTTGTGGTCTGAGGAACCTAGTGGGGCTTTATATTTGAGGGTTCGTGGTCAAAAACAGATCCAACAGGCTAGCGAATTCTCCCTCGCGATCGGGAATGCGGGTTGGTTCGAGCTGGGTAAAACCACAGCTGATCGCAAACGATTCCGCTTCACGGCCTTCTTCATCAGTGAATTTTGAGTATTTAAGCCAGTGGATGTTATGTATTAGGTACATTAAAATCACCCAGATGGATATCTCTGCTTTAGGGTAGTTTATCTGTATGAAATCAACAGTCTTTGTCAGGGACAAAAAAGTGTCCTATAGTGTGTGTCGCTGGGTGGTCGGTATAAAACAGATAAATCTCGTCGTTTGTCGGTCTGTTATCCTAAGCCACATGACGTCAAAGTCATGGGGCTCAAAGACTTGTTCACGTTGGCAGGAAGAGGTCACTTCTGACACAAATACCAATTCCGAAGTTACGTCTAAATCGGAAATGAAAGTCATATCCTGGATAAAGATAATTAACTGTGCTTGACGGCGGTTTCACTTTTGTTTCGCACAGCGCTAGAATGTGAGGTTTATTTGCCTTAGGATGTTGGTGTACTGAATTGATATTCGTGTTTAAGCCTCTAATATTCAAAAGTCGACTATAAATTTTTTCATTCTGGAGGTGTTATGGATTGCTCTTGGATTAGCCCCCGCCCGGAGATCCGAATGAGGGGGGTCGTTTTAACTCCGGAAAATTTTAACCACTGGAACGCCATCCATGCATATTATCGTTTCTTACCCCATGGATCGGAATCTCTGGCACAGCAACGAAACGTCAGCTCTTTAGAGCAACTTCATGCTGCCTAATCCAGAAAGATGGTATCGCATCGGGCGAGGCTGTGTGGGTTCTGTTTCCTCTACCATCTGGTTTGCTAGTTTTGGTCAACCTCGGGGTATCTAATTCCCCCGGTGTCATCTACATATATAGACGACATTCCCCTATCCGCCACCCGGGGAGGCTCCCGATAGGGGATTAGCAACCCCGACACGGGGCTGCTAGTTGTTAATTACCAACAATAATTATGCTGAACACCGTCTTTCTCTAATAAAAAAATTAATTCCGTTAACAATTATTGTAAATTCCTAAACAATGAAATAATGTCTAGACGTTTAGATGTGATGTCGATTAGAAAAGATGGTTTATGATTATTTGATATTTTAAATGAGACACCCTGTATTTTTCTATAAACACTCCTATACCTATTTTTAGCAGTTTTCGAGGAATTAAATAATTTCTTTACTTTTTAGTCAAAACATGGCTCCCATTAAATGTTTACCTATTACTGCGGTGTTTTCATTTGTAGAAAGCTGAAATTTTGGATATAATTTGCCAATGTTCTCTCTATTTCTCTATTTCTCTCTATAAGTTCCACGCTAAGAAATTTGTTCTGCGTTATACAAGCAGGTCATTCAAAAATTTTGTTCTTACCGCTGCATATGAAAATTATGAAACGTGCGGTTTTTTAAATGGAGGGCCCTGTATATTATCAAATATTCTAAGAGACATTAGAATTTCGTTCAAATGATGTAACACGTTCCTATTTCTAAATAATAAGGTTTTTTTTGACTAAACAGCTTCTTTGAATATTTTTTGAACCCCTAAATAGGCAAGTTAAAGACAAAAACTTTTGAACGAAATTAACAGGAGTGAAAGAAAATTATTTCAATGAGTTAATGCAATAGAATTCATTATTTCTATTAATAAGTCATTTTATTAATAAATCATTTCTATTAATAAGGGTAAAAATGGCTAAATTCTATAAGCGTTTATGAACTTATTTATTCTTGAAGGAATTGAACTGAAATTTTTCAAGTAGACAGCTATACTAATAACCCTTAACTATGAAAAATTTCAAGAAGTAAATAAGAAAAATGGCGGAGATATTCGAATGTTTTCACATGATGTTTATTCCTCTAAAATTTAAATTTTTTTGTTTTCAAAACTCACCTTTCACTTTTTGACCTGACTATGGAAAATTTCAGAAATCCAATTTAAAAAGCGGTGAAAATATTTCAAATTGAATCGCATAAAAATACACTATTTATGCGATTGATGCGCAAGAAGGTTTGTTCATAATTATTAGTATTATTAATGACACGAAAATTAAATTCTCAACAAATTACACTAATGAGGCTGTAAAGAGTGAAAGCTTGACATTGGCAGCTTTCTCCTTTTGTCATTGTTCCATGTTTTATAAGTCGCGGCCAGCAGATGACGTCCAGCTCAGACATTAAGTGACCGATGCGGATTCCCTCGACCGCCTCCAATCCCAACATTCAATTGATTCCATAAGCCCTTATAAGGGATATAGCAGCTCCAATTCAAGATGAAATCGTTCTAACTAAGGTTAACTTTCCAAACTCAATATCGGAAAACGATCACCGGCAAATTACTTTTTTTTTCTTTATTTATAAACTATAAGCAGCCTCAGACGCGATGACGCAACAGTCATTCGCCTTTTGTCACGAGACCGTAATTACAGCAGGGTATTAATTCCGTCAATGGGTTTTTACAATAATAATATATTTTTTAAACAAGAATTTTTTTACTGTATTATAAATTTTCTTGCGTCATTGTCATGATTATTGATTCGATTTTTCCGCTTATTTCAATAAAGCTGTCTAAAAAATGTCGTATGCATCTCAAGCGCCAAATTATGGTTAATCTGGAATATCTACTTCAAAAGAGATGACCTGAAACTGACCAAAATCGGATAAGTCAGGCCACTGATAATAGTTTTTACGTTCTCTCTCCCCTGAAATTTACTACCTCTAAGCTTTCCCTTTTTGTAAGTAATAGTTATTCAAAAATCTGGTGCGCAAAACTGAACTTTGCTGCTTGCGAATGAGACTTTTTTTGTCGATGCGAGAGCCGAGACAAAAAATCATTCGAAAGCACCATAATTTCGTGCTCGAGATGCATACAACATTTTTAGACAGCTTAATTTAAATAAGCGAAAAAACTAAATAATCAAAAATTGACGCAAGAAAATATTTTATTCAGTGCAAAAGTCGTTTGTTTATTTTTTTCTTACACGAAATAGTTTTCGCTTTAGTGCGAGAAATACTTCACGTACGTTGCCGAAGAGACAACAAAGAAACAGAAGATCAATACAGTCCTCGGGATACCACTCTTTTGGCCAAAGGCGCATTTGTGATGCAGCAGCCGAAGTCAGACGAGTTGACTCAGACAGATCATTAACTTTACGGAGTTCATAACGATCATGTTTCAGCACTGTGACGACTTTATATGGACCAACCCAGCCAGATTCAAATTTTGTTGGACGTAAAGCATCTCGACACAGCAGTACATAATCACCAATTTCGAACGATGAAACAGGTCTTGATTTTCTTCTATTCCCACGTTCTTCTTGTTTTTCAGCATTATCTGATAAACGCTGATGCACAAATTCACGCCATTTTTCATGATGAACTGGGGATGGTGGAAGCTTATCATTGGATGCTTCATTTATTATTCTTGAGATTTCTGGTAGTCGTGTGTCACAACCAAATAGAGTCTGTAGAGGAGTTCGTTTCGTTGTTTTATGCACAGTTGAATTTATTGTTAATTGGGTTCTAGAGACCAATTTATCCCATGTTGTTGAAACATCAGCTTGAACTCGGAGTAGATTTGCTATAAATTGCATATACCTCTCCACTTGACCATTGGCTTGATGTACGTATGGTGTGATATAATGCCATTCAATGTTCCATGTAACAATATCAGGATGGTTGCGTACAGCCTTCAATGAAGTTCCATTGTCGGTAATAATTCGTGCTGGAGTACCAACCAGATAAACAATATCGGATATGCAATTTGCGATTTCATCAGTTTTCTGACCTTGGATAGCATAAAGAAAACAGTATTTCGAGTAGGCATCTACAGCCACGAATATGTGAGTGTACCCATCCTCAGTACGGGGAAGTGGTCCAAGACAGTCGATATGAACTGTATTGAAGGGTATGGGCAATTTTTGGATGGAGTGAACGTCATGAGGCGTTGATTTAGCAGTACGTTTACTAGTGAGGCAAGTTAGGCAACCTTCAATATATTTTCTTACAAATTGTCGCATTCGCGGAAACCAGAAGTGTGTGCTTAGACTAAGGATCGTTTTATCAATACCGATATGAGCCTGGCCATCATGATATTCTTTCAGAAGGGAGTAGCGAGCATGCTTTGGCACAAAGTACTGTGTAACTTTTTCCGAATTAATCTCAGTAATATGGCAAAGAGTGTTCCCGATTATGCAAAACTGTTTGTTATCCAATTCATTATTGTTTAATTTTTCTTTCATTTCAATAGTATCGGCATCATCGCTTTGCTGAATACTCAACCAACCTTCTGGCATTCGACTTACACTTTCTTCCTCAACCTCACAATAAGTTGACACAACATTATTTATGTTGGTTGATTCGTCAATAGGGGGATTTCTACTTAAATAGTCAACATACGCAATTGATGTTCCTGCTCGATGTTCAATGACAAAATTGAAGTCTTGCAAATAAACCCACCAGCGGCCAATTCGGGGTATGAGATCTCTTTTAAATTGAGAGCTTTTCAAAGAATTACAATCAGTGACTAATTTGAACTGAACACCAATTAAATAATGCCTGAAATGTTTTAGCGCATGTATTACGGACAAAGTTTCAAGTTCGTAAGAGTGGTAGTTAGTTTGAGCAGGAAGAGTGGCTTTACTAAAATATGCAACTACCCTCTTAGTACCATCGTGAATCTGAATTATGACCGCGCCGAAACCTTTGCTGCTGGCGTCCGTGTGAAGCTCGATGGGTAGTGATGGGTTAGAAATGGTAAGCACTGGTTCGTTGACCAAAATGTTAATGACATAATTGAAAGCCTCTGTGTGCTTTTCAGTCCATAACCAAACTGCATCGGATTTTAATAGGGCTGACAAGACACGTGTTTTTACTGAAAATTCGGGGATAAATTTTCGAAAATACCCAGCAAGTCCAAGAAACTGTCGAACTTCTCTAACATTAGTAGGGGGTTTCATTTGTTTCAAAACGCAAGCTTTTGATGGACTTGGCCTAACCTTGCCACTTGTTATGAGACGACCTAAATATTCCACCTCGGTTTGAAGGAAGAAACACTTTTCTACATTGATAGAAAAGCTACATGACTGAAGGGTGTGGAGAACTTTACGTAAATTGGTCAACCCTTCTTTAATAGTAGCTGAAGGAATAAGTATATCATCTATATAAACTAAGGCGATACCTTGCTGTATTTCTGATTGCAACGCGAGGTTAATCGCTCTCTGAAAAATTGAAGGGGCATTGGCCAATCCGAATGGCATCCGCAAGTATTCAAATTGTCTATCTGGGGTAACAAATGCCAATTTTTCAACTGAGTCTGGGTGGACAGGTATTTGGTGAAAACCTGCAGCCATGTCGAGTACTGTGAAAAAGGTACCACCGGCTAGTCGGTCTATCTGATCATCAATCAAAGGAAGGGGGTATCTATCCTTTACAGTGATTCTATTTAGGGCACGAAAATCTACAACAAGTCTTGACTGTCCGTTCTTTTTCTTCACTAATAAGCATGGGCTAGCATATGGGGATCGAGGAGGTCTAATAATTGAATTTTTTATCAAATCCTGCACTATTTCGTTGACAGTTTCGCGTTCACTAACAGAGAGTCGATAGGGGCGATACTTTATTTCCTTATCAGATGTCAGTCGAATCTTAAACTCGCCTGTCGTGATACGAGAAGGAACCTTATTTCCAGTGGTAGTCATACCTTGAAATTCATTTAAAATTGTCTGAATATCTCTATCTACTGAATTCACAGGGGGAATATATTTTAAATTAGACTTAAATTGATCATGCGTGAAATTCATGCCTGGTAAATTGAGGAAATCTAATCCAAATAACGCATCGTAACAGATTATATCATCATTTACTACATATAATTTATGTTGTAAGGAATTTTCATCAAGTTTGACATTCACATTTACTGAATGTAGAGAATGAGTGACGCCTCCTATGCCAGAAAGTTCAATAGATTCAGGAATCATTTCAAGTTTCAAAAATTTAACTAAACTTGAACGTATTAACGATACTTGAGCACCTGTATCTAATAATACATTAATTTCGTAATCATTAAGCTCTACACGATAACATAGCAATGAGGAAATCTTCTTTGATTTCGGTGATAGACACAAGTTAACCCTTTTTGATTCATCAGTGTGTTTTAAATCCTTTGGACGACCCCCTTTTTTTCGATTGGTTAATGAGAAACAATTTTGAATTATATGACCCCTACGTTTACAATGATCGCAAAACAAATTTGACCTTTCTTTATATGAAGGGCCAGCAACAGGAGAAGACTCACGTTCTCTTTTTACTCCTCGTGACCTACAGTCAACTTTACGGTGCCCTAACTGATTGCAATTAAAACAACGTATTTGGGGACTTGGATTAGCACTACCAGCATTAGTATTAGCAGCACGAGGAGTAGTGGTACTCGATAATTTATTAATGTCACGTCTTGAATTACTATTTTGAAGAGCATGCGGTTTATCAATGGCACGAGACAACTGTGACAGTAATGAAGTAGTAGAAGTGTGGTTAAGTTGTAAAGTTTGAGCCTGCAAAGTGGGGTCTTTAATGCCAAAGCAAATGCTGCTTATAATTTGCTCCTGTGTAAAGGAAACATGTGTTGACTGTAATTTTTGTAATTTAATACGACCATATTGGCCATAGCTTGAACATCCTTCTGAATTATAGGTTACTGCATCATACAACATTTTGCCAAAATTAATAACTCCAGAGAAACTAGCACACACATCTTTACTTAAATTACTCCACGAGCGTCTATCCCTAGGGCACCAGCCCGAAAACCATTCGCTTGCCTCACCTTTAAAACAGCTGGGAATTCTTGTCATCAAATAAGCCTCGCTCCATTCCAATTCATTCATAATCAGGGTTACATCATCCACCCACCTTTGTGGATCATCACGTGTCGGTAAAAATTCAGGTAAAACAGCAGTTTCATTTATTGAAAGGTTATTCGTTCGAGGACCCATCCTATCAAAAATTCCCTGTAGTACCCGTTTATGGATGATGCTGGTACTAAAGCTTCAGGAGGACTTGGAACTGATTCAGAATCGCCGTTTTCCATTGTGATTTGTGATTCACGTGGTATTGTGAACAAAGGTTTTATAATAATAGAATACCTAAAAGCACAATTTTAGTAACTTCGACAACTAAATTAGGCGTGTTTTTATTGGTTCTTTTATCGCACTTCTGATTTTAGCTTTTAAACTAACTTTACTTTTTAAATAATACGAATTACGAATAGGTATTGAAAATAATAACAATTATAAATCAACTGGTCGACGGTGATGGTTGATGGTACGATCGCTGATGTGTCGTATCATGCAAGGCCGGTTGTGATCTGAGAGCCCGCTTGCCAGTACGCACTCTGTTGCCGGACCACACCATGGACATGCGTAGGTGTCGAGTTGTTCTGCTGGCGCGTGCGCTAACAATCGTGAAAACTCATTTTATACTGTCGGTGATTTCTATATAAAAAAAGGTTACTATACAAAAGCTTTAACGCTTAACTTTAAAAGCTTAACTGTTTTCGGAAAAACGGCATTTTATGACGAAAAACATAAAATTTATTTTTTTATTTATTTATGTTTTCAATCCTTACTTCGTAGAATCTCTGCATACTGATGAATTATTATTATAAATAAAAAAATTCTACTGTATAAGGGATTCATCAACTCAAGTAGCTTGACATTTTTATCAATAGATTGACTTGACTTGAAAGTCAAGCTTTTCGTAGACTTACTACTTGACTTATTATTATTATTATTTCTCTCGGATTTGACTTGATATCAAGCAATTTAATTCCTACTTGACTTGATATCAAGCTATTTCAAACTACTTGAAATTGCTTGATAAGTGACAACAATTTGGAAATAAATAAAAAAAATTCCTTGTGTCATTTCTACTCCTATTTTGATGATTTTTATTTCTATTATTTCGCTTATTTCACTAAGCTCTCTAAAAAATGTTGCATGTATCTGGTGCGCGAAACTATGATGCTTTCGAATTAGTTTTTATCACGGCTCTCCCTCCACAAAAAAGCTCTCAATCTCAAGCGCCAAAGTTCAATTTCGCTCACTACATACATGAAGTACTATTAAATTTTAGTTTACCTTTTTCATTTTCTTGAAATTTCAGGGGAGATAGACCCCTACAATGAAATGACATGACTTATCAGATTCTGGTCAGTTTCTTCTAGTCATCTTCAGATGAAAAATATAATTTTGTAAAAATGTAAAAATAATTTGACGGAATACTTACGGTCTCGTCTTTTGTCCACATAGGTATTTTGGTTCGTTTTAGTTTTCAACTTTTGTGAGAACCTCCTTTTTTAGTTCACATGTTACCACTATTATTAATTTGATGGGACTCTTCATGGATTATAATCAAATACTTAGATATCAAGTAGATAAGAAAATAATGCTTTAATAAGACGCTACTGAATCCCAAAAAATCCCGTGTCGAATAGCATATCTCGACATCGAGATCGCTTTTCTTCTGGAATTACAACTTGGCCCTAATTCCTAATCCAATAATTGTTGAAACTTCATTTCAATAAAGAACAATTAGTCGCTATCGGCACAAAAAGTTCACGTCCGGTGTCTGAAGTCACTTTTAATTACAAATTGTTAGCCGTAATTGTTAGTTGTTTTCTCTTGGTGATTAATTCCTCCCGTCTATTGCCTCTTGCTCCGGTTTAGTCTACACAAAATTGCACCGTCGCTGCTAAAGCAATGCTCTTCCGACTACTTATTTTAATGGAGAATTCTCAATTATTCTTCGTTTATTTCATTAGGCCTCCGCAAAACCTTTGAATCGCTGCTTATTTTCATCAGAAGATAAGGCAGGAATGTAAACTCTGATGAATTTCAACTCCGCTGAGGGGTCTGAGGGATTGAAGTTTTCCAAATTAAATTACAATCAAAAGCAATTTCCTAGAAAAATTTTTTATAATCTTAGGACTTCAAAGTATACATTTTTCATAACACATTTAAATGTTATAGGGTTACGTTTTAACAGCGTAACAGGTGGTCTCAACTTTGTTTTTTGTTTTTACATAATTCATAGTTTTTTTCATTACCTAAATCTTAATATTATACTCAACATAATTTGGTACCGATTCTTAGTCTTGATTTCACAAAAGATATCGCAATTTTTTCTATAACAAATCCAATCCAAGAAAAATATACAAATTTTATCTGATTACCAGTAAAATATTTAAAGCCAGCCATTTTACAAAATGAAAAAAAAAACTTCTTGCGCATCAATCGCATAACAAGTGTATTTTTATGCGATTCAACTATGAATATTTTCACCGCTTCTCAAATTGACTCTGTGAAATTTTCCATAGTCAGGTCAGGTCAGGTCAGGTATCTGTCAGGTCAACATCATGTAAAATATTCGAATATCTACGTCATTTTTCTTACTCACTTCTTGAAATTTTTAAGTGTTAAAGGCTTAGGTTAAAAGTTAGTATAGTTATCTGTAAAAGTTTCAGTCAATTCCTTCAAAAATGTCCTCATAAATTGTTATAGAAATTTAGCCTTTTTTAACCCTTTTCCTACCATGCCACTGGTTTATTATTAGAAATAATGCGAATTTTATTGCATTAGCTCAAATTCTTGCTCATGCATGGGTTAAAAAATAGTCATTTTCCCTAAAATTTAAAAGGCCCATTTTTGAACGACCAGACTGATTTTGCTCAAATGCAATATGCAGCACACTGATGAGCCCCAACAGGGCGAAGCATGTATCTGTGCTTGTTCTGGTACTCTGGTAGCTCTATTGTTGTTTGGATGGAAGCTCTCTTTATTGAGTTTCGGGCGCTGCCATTATGACAAATATTAGGGCGATGAAGGAATACTCCTACCCCATTTAACAGGGTACTAATTGCACTTTATGTGCTTTACACTCATACGACCTGCTTTCATTGCTTTATTTATTAAAGTAAAAAGATACAGTATTTGAAAAGTACGAAAATATTGAGTTTGTATCTGGTGCTCCTAGTACATTCTGCCATCTCACATGTAGAAGGTCATTCTTAAAATGGAGAAGTAGTAGAGGAGTTTTTATATCTTGTGTTTCCATCTGTTTCCGCGCTTGGTACAGCGATTACGCGATACTGGAAGTTTTCGTTGTCCTAAACGTCGCAGGCGTCCCAATGGAAGGACCGAAGAAAATATTATCAATGTCTTGGCTTACACAAAATTTTATAGACATGTAGAAACTAGAACATTGTCTCTAGACTTGGGAATAGCACGAACAACTGTTGGAAATATTTTGAAAGATTATAGGTGAATAATTTTATCTAATTCCAAGTATCTTAGCACATACCCTCAAATACAAATTCAGTGTTATTCTGGTTATATTATTTTTTACTACTGATTATGTTGTTTTTTACTTTTATATTACATCCTTACCACATAGTCTTGCACCAGGCGCTAAATGAACAAGATTTCGATAATAGATTAAATTATTGTCAATGGATGCTAGGTATGCTTGAGAAAAACAGAAATTTCTTAAAGGAAATTCTCTGGACCGACGAGGCTACCTTTAATAGTGATGGTATAGAGTAAACCTTCATAATATGCATTATTGGTCCGCTGAAAATCGGCGTTGGTTAAGAAAGAGAAGTGTAGCACCAGGGACGCTGCGGGGACGCTGGAGCCTAAATGTGTGGTGCGGTATCATTGGGGACAGAATTACTGGACCTTACTTTTTTGATTTACATTTAACTGCTAACCGCTTCTTAGAGTTTTTGATCAACGACTTGCCAATTTTGTTGGAAGATATGTGCCACTCGAAACTAGGAGAACTATGCTTCTGCAATTAGATGGTTGTCCGGCACAATATTCAAATAATGTCCGAAACCATATTTACGGGACCTTTCGAGAACGCTGGATAGGAAGGGGAAGCCTATTTCCTTGTCCGGCAAGATCTCCCGACTTGACATGTCTTGATTTTTACTTCTGGGGACGCTTAAAAGACATTGTTTTTAAAACTCCACCAACAACACGAATGGATATGGAAAACAGAATTCAAAATTCAATTCCTCAACTATCAGCGGCAGAAATCGAGGCTGTGGTTCTGCTGACTCAATAAAGACTGGAACAATGTGTGGAATATGACGGAAGGCAATTTGAACACAGAAGGCATTAATCTTTTCTCAAAAAAGGTCCTTTTCAGGACCACAACTTTATTTAAAAGGAAAATCGTTACGAAAACGCGTGAGGAGTTTGTCTTTTGTTTCCATGGCCTACTAATTGCCTTCTTATCGAAAGCGACCGATGTATTTTTAAATGGGGATATATGAATTTTCTTGGTTTGGTATTTTTTTAATAATTTGAGTTAGGAAAAAGATATTAAGATGCGGTTTGCGCAAGCTTATTGGTTGATCATTTGTCTATTTTCTAGTCTAAAAAGAGTCATATCATTGCATTTAAATTTTTTGAGAAAATCCAATGTTTTGGTTATCATATCGAATAACGCCCTCTATCGGCGGCCGTGTAGGTCACAACTGTCATTATCACAAGAAACCTAAAAGCTCAAGAAATGCTCTTTCCGATTGTACCAAATTTATCCAAATCCATCAAAGCCGTTTTGAAGTTACAGGCATTTGTTTAAAACAACATTCAAATACCCCCCACCACTTTATTTCGAAAGATAGAGAAAAATTGTTTTTACAAAAAATGTTCGACTTTAAGTCAACATTAAAAGGCAAATACTTTTTTGTTACATTCATTGGGGAAAATCACAAGAAACGTAACTTTATGTAATTCAAGATGGTGCAAACGCCCTCTGGCAGCCATCTTGGAAACTTGAAAATAATTTCCAGCATTTTCCCTTGCCCACTTAACCTATAAAAATTTTTACCGCAACTCTCTACGATTATTAGTTTCTGAGATACAGTCGCTTACCTCGCTTATTGGCCCACCCTGTACATGTCTTCTACTAATGGTATTAATGATGTTATATTTTTCACATCCCTTGACAATGTCTCGAATTCATCTCTCTGAACTGGTATCTGATATGTTCTTGACAGTTGTGTGAAGATATTTCAAGTTCTGTGAGTTGTAAATCTTACATACAAATTGTATGCAAGAGTTGTTTAGTTTTGCAACTGTTTTGAAAGTATCTTTGTCAAGTTCGGTGCATCTCCAACAGAAGACTCTTCTGCATTCACCCGAGCACCTGATCTTATAGCGGCATATGCTCAGATCCAATTGTTTGCAGCAAACATTACAGTTGACCATTGTTGTTGTTTACAAGTTCACTTTAGTCGGGTGTGGCGACGAGAAGTCAGTGAGTCAGTTGTTCGACCATGTATATAGTTGTTCTTGAATTCTGCAGTAATTGGAATTTATTGTTTTCGTTCTGCTACCTTAAAAATTGATGCAGTGTAAGCAACACGGTTAACGATATACGCAAGGTTCAAGACTATGTTTGTGTTTAGGTATCAGCAATTTGTACACCTAGCACTAATAACTTCATAAGACACTATATTGTTGAATTTAGTATACAAGCACTTTTAATAAACTGGAATACATTCAAGAAAAAAAATCAAGAATGAAAATTTTTCTTTCATTTAAATTTAAATTTAATTAAGTTAAATGATTTAATTGGCAGAATTGCAAATTGCGTTTCATTAATAAAACATTTCTGAGTGTATGTGCAACATTACCTACCAGTAAACATACATAATTTATAACGATCGACATAGCAGGCGGGTATGCGCCGTCAGCTCATCTTATAGCTGGCTTGTCAGCATCCCGTTATCTCATCCCCTATAACCCTTCTTAGCGTGATCCTTCCCCGTTTCCCACTTGCCTTGATGCGAGCCGGAAGAGGCTAAGGTTATCGATACACTCTAATAATATAAGCTTGCATGCATGCATCCTATCGAACTCCAAAATATCTCCAAATAGGTTTTTGATTGTAAAATTCTGGTCAGATTAAAGGAGTTGTTTGATCAAAATTATTATGTTGATTTGATAATTTTAACGTAGTGACATTTATTTATGCATTGTTTCATTCCAGTGTGTAACCGGACCTACTATGGTGATCTGGGAAAGACATACGAGCTGCGTGCATCGAGACCAGCGGAAGTCAGGTTACCCTTTCTTTGCCACCTTACTTTCACGGCAAATGGGCAACTCCACGGTGATATTGTGCAGGTTAGTCTCTTTTCACATGTTTAACAAAAATCCGACTGTCTAGTCAACTGCGTCTGCTTTATGAATTGATGATGACATAACAAATGTAAGAAGCTGGCTGTCTGGCGAAAACGTTTGAATGCATCTCAGACAGCATTTGAAAGTTAAACATAGGAAAGTAATTTTAAACATACATAGTCCCCTTGGATAGAAAGGCTCACGTTTCTACCCAATAACAGGGTTAAATTGTGACCAAGTATAAAATGCCTTAAATGACCTCTTCATAATTATTAATACACAATAATATTTACAGAAAAAAATATATACTTAAGACGCATGTAAGCAGAATACATTGATCTGATGTGTAGCAGTGTAAAATGTATTGAATTTTAAGCCCCTTCTTGAATAATAAATCTGTTAAAATAACAGGGAAATGAGAAAAGTCTCGCTTTGCCGATCTTCTCTATGAAAAACTTATTGAAAGATTTTTATTTAAACGATTCCATTCAGCTCGATTCTCATAAATTCTCTGCAAAAGACTAGCCCGAAGATATGGCCATTTAACTTTCCCGCCTCAAATCGGAGGAATGAAAATCTCTTACAACTACCCGCCCGCCCGTTCGCCCGTCCGACGTCTATCCGCTAGACGAGATTAATAGGTCCTGAAACATTCAGACAGCCTTATCTGGAGAGACGGAAGTCTGAAAAAACTCATTAATACACTCCTCGGGGGGCTCTACATAAACCCTGGGACCACAATTAAAGGTAAAAAATTGCGATAAAAACGTCACCGTCATCTGTCTAGCTAACGACTTGCGGGAGAATCTTTGAGGGCGCGTGCGCGTTCGTGAGTGGCGCGTTTTTATTAAATTGCGGTTTGAGTACGATCTCGATTGGCAAGCGCGGCCCCTGCATCACTCAATTGGCAGCGGCGGCGATGTTTGCTTAAAAGGTGCGAACACTGCACGGACTGCATACGGTCACCGGAAAGTCGATTGCTCAAAATCACTACAAACGTCTAATAAATGTTTATACAGGGTGTCCGGTAAGTACCTCCTAATCTCTCGGGAGCATACAGGGGAGGTCAAAATAAACCTAGTCTGTCATAAAAAAAAAATTCCTTAAGTGTCCCCGAACGGAGATATGGAGCCCTAAAAGGGCGCCCCGCAGTTTACTTTTTTGACTCTAACTTTTGAACGGACCTGTATAATTGGATGGAATTTAAACACTTTATAGAGGCTACAGAGAGCCATCAGACCATATTAAAGTCGATGTTTGACGTCGTCAGGGAAGTCAGGAACGGACTTACCATCATACTCGTTGAGTCAGAATTTTGACAGGTGTCACTTTACAGAGCTAAAAACTATTTTTTTGAATAGTCTAATACTTAATCTTTAAAAAAGGTGCTCTTAATTTATTTCGGTAAAACTGACGGTTTTCGAGATAAATCGGTTTTTAGGTATGCGAAACACCCAAAATTTACTAATGCTAAACACAAACAGGTGAAAATCAGATTCTTGTTGATAAACCTACCTACATAATGGATTGCTATTCACGAAACTTGATCAAAATTCGCATAAAAGTTGATTTATCTTGAGAACCGCTAGTTTTATCGAAATAAGTTAAGAGTACCTTTTGTGAAGATGAATGACCAGCGTATTTACAAAATAAGTTTTCAGCTCTGTAAAATGATACCTGTCAAAACTTTGATACAATGAGTGTGATGGTAAGTCCGTTCCTGACTTTCTTTAGGACGTCAAACATCCACTCAGATATGGCTTAATGAGTCTTTATGGCCTCTATAAAAAATTAAAATTTCATCAAATTATACAGGTCGGTTCAAAAGTTAGAGCCAAAAAAGTAAATCTTAGGGTACCATTTTGGGGCTCTGTATCTCCGTTTAGGGACACTTTAGGAATGTTTTTTTTTATGACAGACTAGGTTTATTTTGACCCCCCCTGTATGCTCCCGAGAGATTAGGAGGTACTTACCGGACACCCTGTATTTATCACATCTACGATTATTCGTCAATATTACATACATAGGTATTATACAGGGTGTTGATTTTCAAAGCGGGCCATAGGGGATTAGCATTGCGAAAGTGGTTTTTGAGGATTCCTGCTCGCCGTTTAAACTGACAGAAATGGTTTTGGTATCAAAATGAATCTAAAATTATTGCGCATAACGCTTGACATCAGAAATTAATTTAATTTCACGTTGATTTCTAAAATTCTTCAATAAAAATTCAAGTAATTGTTAATGTTTAATCACAAAATAACATGCCTTGCCTAAACAATACGTTTCTACGTTTTGACAATTATTTTTGTCCATATTATTAGAATGTAACGTTAAACTAAGCAACATTTACATTTTACAATGCTATACTCTATTCCCTATGGCCCGTTTTGAAAATCAACACCCTGTATGTATATTTTATCACACATTGGGCCGTTTTCATTTCCTCTTCCCACCGTTTCTGCCATTTTCTCAAAATCAAGTCTTTTACCTAAATCTTGTTTGTCATGTTTTTTCTCCAGATTTCATTTCTTTCACGCCATGAGGTCGATGGGTGTGGAATCCTCTATTACTTGTACTGCCACTGTTAAGGTTTTTCTGCCTATGTTGTATTTTGTAGGTAGTACCCTGCCTGGTTGTAGGGAGAACCTGTTGATTGATAGGTGTATTACGCAGGATTGTCGACAGTACAAACGTAACCTGTCCATGGCCTAGATTGAATATCGCAAGGCATTTGATACCACTATCACGTACTTATAATAGCTTTACTCGAACGCCTTGCGGTACCTCCTCCGATAGTGAGTTGCTTGCAACATTGGTATTGAGCTAGCGTACTCGATTCACTATAACATTAGGTGAACGTGTTGTCAGTACCAGATCAATAATATACAGAAGAGGTGTATTTCAGGGCGATTCCCTTAGTCCTCTTCTTTTCTGCATTTCACTGCTGCCGTTGTCGGTAATGCTCCGCCTGACCCGTGGATATCTTTGTGGTCCTACGAAAGCCAGAAGGCATAAGATCACCCGTTGGTTTTACATGCATGACCTAAGGATCTATGCCTTAGAAGAGATCGACCTTCATAACGCTCTCCGTATGGTGCAGGACTACACGCGGGATGTGGGAATGGAGTTTGGGTTGGACAAATGCGCGGTCTTCCATGCGAGAAGAGGGCGATGTGCGGAATTGTCGCATGATGAGCAGTGGGCTGATGGGTGTATCCTTAAACCTCTAGGACCAGAAGAGACATATGCGTACCTTGGCCTCAAACAACGTGGCATCCAAGACGCATCTACCACCAAACAATCTCTTCGAGGTATATATATCCAGCTCCTTCGAAGGATCTGGTCTTCTGAACAAGGGCCAAAATAAAGTTGCTGCCACCAACATGCTCGCCATTTCCATCGTCACATATTTCTTTGGAGTATTGAAGTGAAATATGGATGAGCCTCCGGCAGCTTGACCGTGACACACGTAAAACGATGCATCCGATGCATCTAAATCGCAGCCAAAATCGTCCATTCCCCGTATCTACCTCCCACGTCAGCGGAGATGTCGGGGCCTTCTCAATTTGGAGTGTCTTCATAGCATGGTTGTTTTGGAGACTGCTTGACTTGTCATCAACAGTACAGACCCGCTTTTAATATTTGTGAGGGATCACGAACGAGCGGGGATTTGAGCGTTCCTATTCGGCGCAGCACAGAGGGCATCGAATGAACTTGGTCTCCGATTCAGAGACTCACGTGGACGCCAGTCTGCCGATCCATCTTTGGCTACTGAGTTGACTCCATTAGCTCTGAAATCCCGCATAAGAGCAGCTGAGAAATGGGTCCTGTTTCAGGAGCATGTTGGCAAAGCCATATGAGACTTTTGTCTGAAACTTTTTTTCTGAAAACGCAAATTTAATCGACTTAAGTATGCAGCTGCCAAAATTAAAAATGTTTAAGCTTTGTGAATTTTTAACTCGAGAATGGTGGCTTTCTAAGAAAATTCGCATGAGACAAAATGTGCTTGGATTTGCGCAAGGAACCGTCACGAATTTTCTTGAAATTTTTCGATGCACTTATCGGTGCAACGAAATTTGCATTATTGCATTTTTTCCAAACGTAAAAATTGAAAATTTCAAAATTTGTGCCACAGTCCTTATCCCAAAAAAACTGATATGAGGCAGAGAATTCGTCTCGCATTCAATAATGTTCCTGGAGAAATGGTTCGAAATGCTCTTCCGTCATCGAATTCATGGATGTTTCCAAGTGAATGGTGAACTCTTTGAACACAGGCGCTGAGAACAGAGTTTTCGTTAATTTTGCTATGTTTTGCTATTTGCTATGTGTACCGAATGAAAAATTAAACTTTTCTTGTTGGAAAATTGTTAATTTTCAGCTTCTTGTACCAAAGGAATAATTAAACTTTTCTTGATGAAAAATCTAACTTGTGGTTCTCTTCTAAACCTCACCATTCTCGAGTTGAAAATTTAAAAATTTTAAAATTTTCAATTTTGAAGGCTAAATTAATTGAGAAAATTTGCGTTTTCAGAAAAAAAGTTTCAGACAAAAGTCGCATATTTTTTCACGCGCAATCGATTGCCGATGTCAAAAATAGGAAGTTCCATTTAAAAAACAAAGTTGACCTTGAATGATCTTGAACCTTGTACCCAAGGTCAAAAGTATTAGTGCCATCGAATGTCCTCCTTCAAGTTGTACAAATTTTGTACCAAACAATTCTTGATTCAAGGTCACTGACAAAAGTTATCCGGGGTGGGACATTAAAATGGGACAGCCTGTATATTATGTACTTTATTTTATATGTATGTAGGTACTTAAGTATTGATTAGTTAGTTAACTTGGCAATTATCGGTATGGTGTAGGTACTGCTTGTATGCTGCCATACCTGCATTCATGTTATATTGCCTTGTAATTAGTTGTATATGGAACTCTGTCTACAGGGTTCTTCACGGTATACGGGACAGACGATTATGGCTTTGTACCGTGATTAAAAAAAAAAAGTTTTCGGAAAGGATACAGACCTTTTAAAGTGACATTTTAAAATTTTATCCATAATACAGAGAGTGTCCCAAAAATATGAAACATATCAACGTTTATGTTTCTTTGAATGGCATGCTCCTATGTTATTGCATTTTTAGGTCATCTGAGAAGAAAAAATAATAACGGTTTTTACAGTTAATGATTAAATCATTTCTTTCAAGTAAAAATCGCAATTTTCGAAGTTCATGGCGTAAAACGGAAGCGGCTCGAAAAATTGGAAACAGCTAACATGTCCCTGTCTTAATTTTTTATGTACTATCCTGTGATGTAGATGAAATATTTATATAGGGTGATAAAAAATCTGAAAAAATCTGTGATTTCTCAGCGCTTCGCAAAAAAAAACACAAACAGTACAAATGTTTGTGTACCAGATTATGATACATAAAAAATTAAGAGAGGGACATGTAAGCCGTTTTCCAACATTCGGAGTCGTTTTCGTTGTAAACTGCCATGAAATTCAAAAATTGCGATTTTCACTTGTTTATAACTCAAAAACCTAGTCAATTATTTAAATGCCAACTCTAAAAACCTGTGATTTTTTTCTTCTCAGACAATTTTAAAATTCAATAAAATAATAGCGTGTCATTTTAAAAAAAACATAACTTTGATATGTTTCAAATATTTAAGACACCTATGCATTATGAATATAACTTTTAAACGTCTCTTTAACGGGTATCCTTTCCAAAAACAAAACATTTCTTAAAATCAAGGGACATAGAAAATAGCCATAATCGTCCGTCCCGTACACTGAGAAAAATTTTCTGTCCAGCCAGAATGGTAGAACGGTATTTGCAGTACTACGTATGCAGCATCATTAAATCTGGGTGAAACACATTTAATACGAATAAGACAACCGTATAGCAGATATTGAGTTTTGTAGGGACACAATTTCGAGAAATGGTATTACCGTAATACCATTACCTGGATGTCGCTCACGTTGTCTTTCTAAAACACCATTATCATAAACGGTACGTAGCATCCTCCCTGATTTTAACTGTGTAACGTTTCTGCAGAATTATTGGCGTTACAATCTGGTGCTGCTAAGCAGAGTGATCGCTATTTTTCTCTTACGTGAAAATATGCCGGAAAATAATTGTTCATGGTCATTCTTGCCTGGTAATAACAAATATTGAGGTTTGTAGAGACACAATTTCGAGAAAAGGTACGGCCGTAATACCATTACCGTTACCTAGCGTCCTCCCTGATTTTAATTGTGTGTAACGTTTCTGCAGAATAAATGATGTTAGATTCTTGTCCTGCAACGCAGTAAGGAACTCCATTATACACATGGGAATTCATAATATTATATTTCGTGCAGTTAAACTGCCGCTGCTGCACTGTTATTCTGATAGTAAAATCAGTAAAAACGTTAACAAAGGTATATCTGCGTTCTTGGTAAATCTGAGCAGTAAGCAAGTTCGGTAAGTTATGTGAAATACTGTGGAAAGCCGTGTGAAGTCCCGGGACGCGTGAAAAGTGTACGCGGGTGCGATTGCGCGATGGAATCTTTGGTCCTGTTTATAATAATAATTTAGCGTTGCTTGACTTAGTGTTAGTAGTTGTTTGCAAGTTGTGCGTGGTACATCGACGCGGATGCGTTTTTGACATTTTTTATTTCAAGTGGTAGGTACCTACGCGAACATACTTATAATCGATGATTTCCGTGTTATTATTGCTATGTTCGACTGTGTTTCCCCGACTATAATACCTATACCAATTTTACCATAGATATACGTAATAATTTAGTGTGTGTCTTGTTGCAAGTATTATAGTGTGAGCAAAATGAAAACGTTACTGTAGATTTGTGTGATGAAACATTTCAACCGTTCTTTGGAAAAATTAGAGAAGTACATGTGAGTCGCAGTGACAGTGTGATTTTTTCTGCAAAATGTTAAAAACTGTCGAGTTCAATTTACATTATTTTGCTCACAATGTATATGTCCTACTACCTTGATGCAGCTTCCTTATTTTCTTATGTGTCAAATATGTTAACATGCAGTCATGGTGAACCTTGAAATGTACGTTACTTAATGCCTTTAAATTAATTTAATTTATTGAGAATGCCTATACAGTGTGATAAATGGTGAACATGGTAGGTATACAGGGTGTTGTAGAGGTTGTTTAGAAAGACTGTAAATTTAAAACAAAAATGGTTTCCTCGGCTTCGTTACCGACATATAGGGTGTGCTTTTTCTAAAATTTAAATAAAAATGACAGTCAAATTTAAATAACTTCCACTGACAAAACACATTATCTCCCATAACTATATTACGAAAACGTTTGTTTTTTTTTTTTATTATTAACGGTAACGGAATTAGAGGCATTCAAACTCTACCAATTCTTGGAGAGTCGAATAAAATTTGCCAATATGGCATCGTTATTCGAATTCGAACTTAAAACAACGGATTGGAAATATATTTTGAATAATATTATCGTCTATGGTATCCCCGCAACGAAAATTTTTTGAAACTTTGCTGAACTTGCCACTTCATCTGTTTCCATGGTAGGTAATATCTGTCTGGGTATTTTAGACCTGCACACTATTTTTTTCCTGAAGAAAGGTTGATCATATCTTTTTAAAGAAACCATTCTGGAGAAAAAGTTAATTGATTACTCCGTAAAATCCACAATGAATGCTGTGATGCTATCAGTGTCCACCATTTCGGGATCACCCTGTATATTTATTTTGAATTAAATAATTAGTTTTTTTTCTCTTATAATGATTAATTAAATATGTTGTTTGAATGTTTTTCAATAAAAATTTTATGCATTAAAACCTAAGTTTTATTTGCAACATTCCTATCCTAATTCTAGTTCTAATAAATTCTAATTCTTTTTAAAAATTACTGAGAGTTAAATTACACAATTTCAGTTAAAATACTTATTTGACATCTACACTGAGAGAAATATTATTCTTGAAAGAACTAAAGGCTGAAGGTATTTCCTCCAGAGAATTTATTTAGTTATAAGAACAACTTTATCATTTACAGTACCAAATCTTAGTTGAATTCACTAAAATTGAGCAATTGATTGAATTAAATAATTTAATTGAAGCTCATTTTGTGTAACGAAGTATTTTTCATATTGGCATAATAATATTACTCATAGCTAACAATCTAAGAATCTGTACTGGAACATAATTTAATTCCAGCAACTAAACATATAAAGTTATCTTGTTTAAAGGAATCAAAGATTCTTAGAAGTTAGAAATTTGTGAGACAAATAGGTTTTTCTTGCCGGAGGTAGGAATAAATGTTTAACAGAATATTCCAAACATAATAGCGTGAAATATATCAGATTTTCATTATTCCAACTATGGTATGATTGTGTCAAGTAAAAATTTCTTGTGTAGTGTATTGAGAGGGTGCAATAATAGAACGTTTGTATTGAAGGAATTATACCAGGATTATGGCAATAAATATTTATTTATTTACTGTAAGAGATTCATCTAACTGTGCAACCTCAGATAAAAATACATGCATCAGTCGCCATTATAGACGCCATCATGATGTAGCTGCGTTCGTCAAACGTGTGGTTGTTGCTAATAATTTATCTTAAGTAAACTTTTCTTGCTTATTTAATGTAAATAAATAATTCGGTTTTATTTTTGATATTCTTTTGCAGCTTTGTTTGTATAAATCTGACAAATCGTGAAGTTCAAATCACAGAAAGCCGTCATTACTGTTAGCTTGGTATATGTAGGTACTTAAATGGATTTCAGACAAACCAAACCAATAAATGGTACAGTTTTGACTCGTCCCGGTCTACGCGTATATAACAATAATTAAAGGTAATTTATATATTTAACATTACTATGGACATGTGGATGATTAATATGGACAGCAAAATGTGCAGATACTTTTTATTGTTATATTGTTGATCAAGATGGGTTATTGGTAATATTATTATTTCACCAAGAACCGAAATCTCAACCGCAATAAATAAAAAATTTCAAAACGAAAAGTTCAATAAAATATTACCAAATTTTTAGGTTAGGTAGGTTAGATAAGGTAGGTAGGAAAAATCCAAACTAAGATTGGATTCGGAGAAGAGTTTCATTTAGTTGAGAGAACTCAAAGTAATATTGAGAGAACCTGATAATAGTTCGGCCCAGTTTTATTAAATTGACATAAGAAAGCTTACTGTGGTTCACTGAATTATTATTTAGTTCACAGCAGAAAGTTTTATTTGCGATCACTTTTATACAGTATCTTATGGCAACTAATTCTTGGTTGGATATCTCAAATTCTGCAACTAAATAATTTAGTTGACGCAACTAAATATTTAGTTGCTCGTTATCAATTAAATAATTTAGTTGGCGGAATTGCAAATTTACTTCCGCCAATGAAAATTTTTTCTCAGTGTACTTAGAATTTTCTCCAAAATCAAATGTATGTTTTAAGCTTTGAGTTAATTATAATTTCGGATGAATTATTACATTTTAAATTAGAAAGATGATGTGGATATATGATTTATAAGTAATTTGAGTTAATTAATTAATTATTATGTTATCAACTTGAAAAAATACCGATAGAATTAAATTGGCAACTACTTACAGCAAACAGACCTAATGCCAGTTCAGTGCTGAGTGTAAAGTAAGTATCGTTTCAGTGAGTATCCAAAGGCTTGCAAGCGATTTTTATCTTGCGCCTCCCTTTAAATATGCCAGGAAATAATTTATCTTGCAGTCAAATAGTGACTGTCTATTATTTAAATACTTGAGTGACCTTTTTAATATCAAAGTGCTGCATCTGGTGATACCAGCAATACGCTCTGCTTGAAAAAATGTTGTACACTGCCTTTCAGTGAACTGGTAACTGCTAAAAAAATCATCACATGGAGTTCTGCCATGCCAAAGGAAAGAGTCTTACGCAGAAATTTCTATTTAATTCTCCATGACCGGCAGTGTGTATTATCCTTACTGTTGTGAATCCATTGCTGAACAGCTAGATTTACAGACTGTTTGAAGTGCCATTAGACATTACCATTAGCCTGCTTATACTGTACCAGCAGCCTTATGCGTTTTACGTTCTGTGCATGGCGAAACGTTCTTCTAGCATTTTGCATGATACAAGTAGGAAGGCCAGGGATATCATGATATTCCTTGCTGCCCTTAGACGTCACGATACGCGTGCTTATACTGTCCATATAGCCTTATGCGTTATACATTACTAGGCATGGCAAAACGTACTTGTGGAATTTAGTCCCAGTTTCACCATTAAACAAGTCAGGAAGAACATGATTTAATGCTATTCCACGCTGACATTTTTCTCAGTGTAAACCTTTAATAACACTATATAAATTTTTACATCACAATGTTACAATTATTCGCGTTTAATTTAGCGCCTAGTTTAGGAATTAAGTCTCCTCTTGCTCGATATCTGTGAGTCTAATATTTCATTAGTTGCTTTCAAGGAAAAAAAAAACACCTTTAAGCAAATACCGGCAGGTCGTTTGATCCATCACATTTAATAATATTGGGGACGTAAAATATTACAATCTGTATCCAACAGTTCATGATATTATTGATTTATGATATCATGACTTAATTAAAATAATTATTTATTATTGTTTAGGTCCAACTTAGAGAGTGTAACACAGTATACGTAGGAGTAGCTAGAGCAGGAAACTCTAGCATAAAGTGAAGCAGCTTTCCCGTGTAAATATCGAATTCGAGCTATCTAGAATGTTCAGTGTGGAGTGCTCGAAGAGCGAGTGCGGTGCTGCTAATGCCATGCCCCAAAACCCTCGAGTCATAACTTCATTAGTCCGTCCAGACATGTACCTAGTAGGGATGTTGAAGAATGTAGATGTAACCTCGTCGGTTAATCATTAGTGAAGTTGCGGTTAAGTTGACTTGTGTGAGTCACTAATGAAAGTTTCAAATACCACCTTATCTGCAAAAACATGCGATGTTCATCATAATAAATTCATAAATTAATTCTTCCATCAGATCTTCAATAGTAATATCACATTCGCGGGGGTCTGATTTAGCCCAATAATTTTGGCGATTTATTGAAAAGTAAGCGTTTGCAAACAATACAGTCTTTCGTCCGACATGTCGGACGTGGTATTTCTGAACTTATCCGAGCAATACTAGACAAGCTGCATTGTATAAATCGTATCTCTTTGGAAGATCGACATAGGAGGATGGTAGTATATCCTTTGTTAACTGACCGAAGGGTTCTTTGGTTCATTGGCATCGTGCAGTCAAGAAGTAAAGGATTAAATTAAATCAAAAATTAATAAAATTCTGAAGCAGAAAGATATAATATTTAAAAAGAAAGTAAATATAATGAATAATCAAATGCTATTAACAATAATTTATTATTGAAATATGTTTTTCCAAATAAAACAAAAATGAAGTTTAATGAAAAATATAATGACGTAATAAAGCTACTTTTAGGCGTGTTATTGGACTGGCGTGGACAACTTCACTCACAACTCACCTTTCATCGCCTGGGATTACTTCGGAAATAACCGAATGCGACATGCCGCGTGAAAAATCGCATTATGTGCTCTAAAATCGTGTTGCCATACGACAGTACTTGAGTCGAAAGATAGGACGAGTGGTGTTGTCTAGAAACACAATAATTATCGACTTTGCAACAAAAACAGAATTTTTGTAAATGTGCGTTAGGTAAATAATATAATTACAGTAAATAGAAATGTCTATATTAGAATTATTTTAGGATTAAAACTCCATATAAGATTGTGTCCTAATTTACTTTATCTTTATATTCAAGATCTAGTCTGTCAAAATTTTTATAAAATGTATCTTAATTTTTTATGGTTCTGTAGAAATAACGGATCCATTATAAGTTCGTCATGTTTGTCTGACCTTTCGTCTATCCGTATGTCACAGCCGTAAAGTGCCTAAGTTACGAGATTCAACTATGCAAATCGTGATACAGCAATGAAACATGGAGAAAATGTTTCTACACCTATACCTACCTTTAATTTGATATTCATAACTATTTTTCTTGAACCACTTATTTGATTATATAATATTTGATGAGCTTTCTTAGGAATTTAGGTTCTAATTTAAATTTTCCACTAAAGGTTCATTAGTCAGACCCACGCCATACATACTGTACAAAAGTTGAAAGTTATACATATATCTTGGGCAGGTGAATTTTGAAAAACCACTTTTTCGTGATCTGTTTAGGTGATTTTCAAAAAGTGATGTCGTCCTCAATAGTGTATTTTTTGATTGAAAAATACACTACAACTTGACATACTAACGATACCAAGTTTCCACGTTTTCTGTGTTTGACTTTTTTCATGGTCATTAAAATATAACAACGTCTTTTTGACAAGGGCTAAAACCTAATTAAAATAGCATACAACTTTCATTATATGCGAAAAATAATTCGAATATAACTGTAAGAATAAGTCGGTAATTTTTTTTCTATCGAGAACGTTAAAATTAATTTCAAAAATCTTAAAATTATAAATAATTCTATTCCCGAAAAGTAACTGGACCCGTGCTTATGAGAGTTTTTGTGGCAAATGGCTTCCCCTATACCGAGTGGCTCACCACACCTCTATACATAGGACATTGCCTATAATAATACAAAATAGTTTCCATGATCATGAAATTAATTATTGCCTATTATTGTCAAAATATTTTAACAGTAATTAACATTTATTAACATTAATTGTATTATTGTATTAGGCAATGACCCATATAGAGAGGTATGGTCACTGTATATCACTGAGTAATATTTTATCCATGACCTTTGAGACTTCCTGTACATTATGAACATTTAATAATTAAAACTGTTGCGAAAGTGCCAACAAAACGTGCCTGATGTAGTTGTGAAGATAAGTTGAAATTTTGATGTCCTCGGGTGGGTACATGTCATGCAAGATGATTCCCTGAACTAAGCTCAAGCGAGCTATTACTATATAGTTTGCCCAGTAGTCCCGATGTAAAGGTCAGCGCCGCCATAATTTCCAATTTACGTCAAGCCGCGGACTGCCTCCCTACGAACAGCCATTTTAAGTCTCGAGCGAGCACGTTTTATAATCCCCATAATCTATTTAGGAATGGTAGCGTCTTGACCATGTGAGAGAGCCGATCGTAGACCCCACAAATCACAAAGAGCAATTCGACTTCGTGAAGTTTATCTCTCAATGTGGGTCAATTTCGTATCGTGTGCCATCTAGTTAGAGTCGGAGGTTTTGTTGCAGTAAGACCTTTCCGTAATGTAACGTAAGTTCTTGATCATTTTCTACGTCACGACCTTGCGACAACTGAATCCGTCGCTGACTTATCACTTTTCGGATATTCGTCCAAACCCCTCCAGGGATCGACTGTTTAATAAAGTCGGTGCCAATAAAGAGTCGTGTTGTTCAGAGAAGAGGGTCGGCGGCGACGACGGCGTCTGTCGTTTATTGGTATTTACAAGTATTGCTACCGCAGTTTTACGTGAATATTTCATACAGCCACATGGAAAACATGTAGGTCCTTTTAAGCGTTCAATGTCATTGGCAAACCAAAAAAGAATTTTTATAGCCTCCCTGATTCCAGCTTCAGCCACCGCAAAATGATATTGAATTTATTCGTCCGACTAGGGATTTTGTAATTTGATGTCAACAATATTCTTAGTAGACCCACCCGGAGTGGTGTATATTGAAATGGTCGTTTGCTCGTTAAGAAGAAATTACAGAGACAAGCTTATCTCCTTTTCCGGATAGCTCATTTTAATTTTAAAACACCGAAGACGGAAAAGTTCGGAACCAGAGCTTTTGTTTTTAATTACATCCATTTGCAATTAATGCAGAAACGAGTAAATGAAGGCGGCAACAGCAGAGGGAAACAAAAGGTTTTCATTTTCAGCTTTGAAATAGATCGTTAGTTTAAATGGCACTTGCTATAGCTTCATTATCCGTTCCATTTTAATGTTTGAACACCTGAATCAGTCAAAAGAAAGCTCAGTCTGTCTAGAATGGCAAAGGGAAATCCCTCCGTTTGGATTGCAGATTCCTTAATGGATTACCCTTATCTTATAGACCCTTCTATAAGTATACTTTCATAGTCTGACTGAGAAACAGTAATATCAACTTGCATTCCTATTCTTTGCTACTACGAATTGTGATTGACTTCCATTTCACCTTGACTTAAACATCCAATCTAGCCAACCATTTACCTATTTTGACAAATTTAGACATGATTGAGTAAAGATTGTATATTTTCTAATTTATTTCAAAGAAAGTACCGCATCAGTCACTGATGGTAGTTTAATAATATCTACAAAACTAGAAACTTAAAAAAAAACAGTGTAACTTTTTACATTGTGAGTTATGCTGTAGATATTCTAGATAATGAGAGAGATCTAGATTTAAGAGGGTCCAGGTGTACACACATCCTTTAACATCCTACAGAATCCTCAACATCAGGATACTAATACATATAATTTAAGACGGCGTAAAAAAAAACGAATGAGAAGGAGTATTACCACAAGTAAAAAAAAGATTTAAATGACAAACAATTTATTTAAAACCCTGTTCAAAGTGATTATGAAGTTGTAGACTTATGGTTTCCACCTATCATTTTCATATACATCAGAGTATCCGAATCGGTCCCAGTCAACTCCAATTACTTTCATCTATCATACATCTGCTCCATTTCTATGTCGCTCTCTAAAATTATCCAGAAACATACCAATTCAATGTTTCCGTTTAGTTCACACAATATCGTATCCCAATCACTCTGCAGACTTGGACGAAGGAGCATTTGCAAACTCAAATATTCTGATTGTAATACTGTTTGTTTACTTTACAAGTTTTTAAACATGTTAAAGAAATAGGTGAGGGATATAAAAATGTACTAGGGTTCATGATCCATGCGCCAGAGGCTAGAAGGTTGGAGACTAGAGAGGCGTTCGACACTCGACGCAGCACCATGAAGACATATACGATGTGAATCACATGAGTGAAAAATAGAAAAGTATTAGAGAACCAGTTTGTTGTACACGCGGTACTTAAATAAACACATACTGTTTACAACAGTGCATAACTGCAGATTGTATTAACCTCAAAATACCTAGACCTATCGATTGGCGATCAGGAAAAACAACAAATCTAAACTGCATAAAGAAGAAAAAAAATTGATAGGTATACTATTTAACTTTAATAATTACAAATACGATTATGCGAGATCGTAATGATCAAATTAATTATGGAGATTATTGTAAACAGCTTGAAGCAATAATAATTACAATTCGCGAGTATTGACATATTTAACATACTACCGTTTAACATGCCATCGCATCATACGAAGTGCCATTCAATTACAAGACTTGCATAGACAATCGAATAACATTTGCGCCTCGGATGCGTCTGTCGAATCAGAGGAGGGAGATGGCTCCAATAATAATTAATGATTGTGTACCTAATTCAAAAGGGAGTAGTGACTCTGTAATCAGATTCTGATATCTCGTCGACTAGCGCACCACAAAGGGACAATAATGGAACTTCATCGGAGCCATGCTTACTCCTTGATACTATTCGATTGCCATGGTGTATTGAGGAATGCTGTTCAATATGTACTGTTCTCATTACTGACTGGTCCAACCGCCACCTGGATAAATTCTTTTTTCTACTCTTATTGAAATTATATTGCCAATTACTAGAGCTTTTTGGATGAATAATTATGATTATGAGAGTTATTCGTCGTAGGAGTTGAATTATACAGGGTGGGCCATCGAAAAGGTAACAAGCCTGATAATTTGGAAAGTGAAGATCTATGCAAAAAAACGCCGAAACAGGTCGATTTTGTTATCGAGGGGGACATATTTGCGTGACCAATTCAACTACCCAAGTTCACCCCTTTGGCAGGGGTAGCTACCCCTTTGCTTATCATCATACGGAACAGATATCGAATGATTACATTATTTGAAAGCTACTTGAATTCTCTTTACAACGATATCCAACATTTTGGGTTTCGCTTACATAGAAGGTGGCCCAAAAAAAACGTAACTCGCCTTAATAACTTGGAAACTGAAGATGTACGCGAAAAACGCCGAAGCGGATAGATTTTGTTATTAAAGTAGGCATATTTTCGTGACAAATTTAACTATCCAAGTTGACCCTCTTGGCAGGGGTAGCTACCCCATTGCTTAAAATCAGAGGGAACAGATATCGAGTGATACATCATTTGGAAGCTACTTGAATTATCTTTCGTTTTTGAAAAAGCTCTCGAAATCTTTCTTCGATTTCTTTTTTTTAAGTTATTTGGAAAGATATAAAAGTACAAAGGGTTTTTTCTCATAGCTACTTTTTTAGCTCTACAAGATGGCGTTCACAATATTTCAATCCAACTTTTAGTTTCGAAGAAGTCACCGTCAACTTTATATTTTTATATAGCCCATAAAAAAGTACACCATGTCTTATTGTTAAACTTCAAAAAAATAAATTTGAAAAATTTTAATTCTTCTTATTTCTTTACAAAAAATACAACTTTTTAGACCGAATTTCATAGATAAATTAAAAAAACCATAAGACAAGCACTATTTCGGCGTAAGTATTTGAACAATGTTCACGTATTTCGATGATTTTTTTTTAATTTTTTTTTAGGTTTTTTTTAGGATAAATTAGATTTAATATAATAATAATAAATTTATAGATAAAAACAAATCTATAATTTCAACTTTAGAAAGCAGCCAAAATATGTTGACATTTTTTCATGAATATGCGAATGAAAAATGGCTCATTATTTATATCTACTCGGCAGCGTGCGCGAAGTATTTCGCGATCTAGAGCGACAACTATTTCTTATAAAGAAATCTTGTATTTGCTTCCCTAGCAACAAAGCCACACAAATCAACTTGGAACTAAATTTAAAATTTCCTTGCGTCATTTTTACAATTTTCATTTGATTTGTTTTGATTTGCTTATACCGATAATCTGTCTAGAAAATTGTGAATGCATCTTAAGCACGAAATTATGGTGCTCTCGAATGAATTTTCGCCTCGACAAGAAAGCTTTCCTTCTCAAGCGCCGAACGTTCAATTTCGCGCATTAGAAAGATAAATAACTATTGTGGAAGTAGAACCGGTTGCAGAATATAAGGATGAGTTGTTGACATCCTGGTGTAGCAATTACTTTTTCACTCAGTCCAGGGAAAATCTCATAAAAAAACTAGACACACTGTGCTGTTTTATGTTTGCTTGAAATTTTATAACCAATCTATTACATCTGAAGTAAGGCGGTGGTTGTAGTTGAAAATGTCAATAACTTTAATTGCTGGACACACTTCTGCAACGTGACTGATTGTTTCCCCAACTTCACCCCAAATAAGATAATTTGGATTTGGAACTATCATCCATTTGAATAAAATTGAGTTACAGCGTCGTTGCCATTTCTCAAATGATTTAGTTTGCTTCAGAGATTCCTTGGTAGGTCGAATCCAGGAATTGCCTTTGTTGGATTTTGAATAAGATGATTGAAAACATTCTCAACTCTCCATTTGGATTTCCAAGAATCCAGTAGGTAAGGAATAGATGATTTGTTGCCAAAATGAATTTCGAGATATCAATCTTTTAGATCCTGAAGATCTTGCCACATTGGAAATTCTGGTGCATTGCTCGAATTCTTGGTGGTACAAAATGTTTGAAATTACCGGCAGCCAAGGTATTGGGAGTTGACTTGATAATACAGCAAGTACCATGGTGGTGCTCAATTCAGAATACATTTTTTTGACATAAGTGCTATTCATCCAGATTGGGCGACAATATTCGGCCGTAGAATACAAGCGAAATGCTTGCAATTCTTGATGAGTTTGCGTGAGCTTCCCAATCTGAAAATGTTGCTTCTGATTTTTAAGTGTCTAAATTACGGAATTTGTCAATATCTTTGCATTGTCCTATTGAGACGAAATTCTTCCTCTGCTGCAGGAGCGAGACACATTTCGCGTCTCGCTGTACTTACGTGGTCATATCATTCACCTGGTTTTGGTTGCTTTACCTGGTTCTGGTTGATTTACCTGGTTCTGGTCTGGTTCTGGTTCGAGATCGATGGAATTTGGTTGGGAAGACTTTTAAATGAACTTCAATAAAACACGGAATTTCTCACGTAGCTCGATATATTCATTTGTTATAAGTCAGTGATTACAAATCGCAATTATCTCATCAATATTGTATATAATTCAAACCCTACTTAAGAATCGGAGATTTCATTGAATGCTCCGTATAGAATTACTATGACACTTGGTATTATTTTTGACGAGAGATTTTCCCATGGCTTTATTTATTGGATCTTGTTTGGAGGATCTTACAATCTAACTGAACCTATGGGTGGTTTTAATGGTGCGCACAGGATGAATAATGCTGTTTATATAGTTTATTTATTTATTTATAGAGCCGTAGCCCCTTGAGATCGGAATGTTATTTCGAAATCGGAATTTTATAGTTTATTTATAGAGCCGTAGCCCCTCGAGATCCCGTGTCGTTGGCGTGGGTCAGACTTAAGTAAAGGAAAAACAAACGAAACAATCCAATAATCCCGTTAGGTGTTCCCACGGTAATGAGTCTAATCTTCTCCAAATGGTAGGTGCTTCCCCGAGCTTCCAAATACTCCAACTTCTAACTACACAGTGTGGTCCTGCATAGAGGAGGACGAATTTACGGCTGTAATTTTCGATGGCCATGGCGCTTGAGTGTGTGTGGGTCTTTATGGCAATTTTTACAAAGGCGGCTTGTATGTGTGTCGTCCCAAAATATGTGCGAGGCTACAAAGTCCTAACTAACATATTCCCTAACATATTTCCCTAGCACCTAGCACCCAACTCCTAACAAGAGTCTTCCACCATCGATCCCTGGTTTCGGCACCACTGAGACGAATATTGTATATAATTCAAACCCTACTTAAGAATTGGACTTCTAAGATTTGACTTGAACTGCTTGAACAATTTCTAATCAGTTTATCTTTTCTTCGAGCTACATGGAGGGGTGATGGATGGGTGCTGTACTAGGGAAAAACCCCTCGAAAACCTAGTCCATCGTAAAATGTTACAATGCTAATTTCAATGCTAATTTACAGAGTGCCTCACACTGCACGGAAAATGCCTCATCGGCTGCTCCTGGCTGGTAGGTACTGCCCGACAATATCCGAGCCATCAGGAATGGTCTTACTGTAACAAGGGAAAGAAACAGCGAACAGTATATCGTTTTGACAAATAAGTTTCTACTTGAAACATGAAATGAACGATATTCAATCGACTGGGTAACGATGACTTAAAATTTGAATTTTAATGATCTGTCTAATTGGTCTTTCATTTGAGAATGAAATTATTTACTCTCTCAAATTATTCAAGTCATTTGATCTCAATATTATTTATTAATAATCATACATAAGTTCATTTCAGATGTTTAAATTTTGTGTCTGCTCCTTTATTTCATTATATTTCTGAAGCCGGATCAATTACCTAATGTATTTGAATAAAAAAATAAAAAAATAAAATAATGATTGTTATACACTTGACGAATAATATAATAATAATAAGACGGGAAGCTTAACTAGACTTACCGGGAGCGCGGCTACTGTGTAGTCTCCGCCATCTCCGCGGGATTCGCCCCCTTTTCCTTGGGCATGGTGCTGGTGTTGTCGTCTATCACGCGAGTCCCTGTTCTGATGTCCTCGCACGCACCCAGACGCGATATCCGAGTTTTTCTGCCTCTCTCGATCTCTTCGCTCGCACCGAGAACCCAGTTTCCACTACTCTACTCCGATCACCGCTACGCGAGACTCGAGAGTCCGGGGTTCCCGCTTTTGCCGTACGCGCAGAGTCGGTCATCCTTATTTTACAAACAACTATAAAAAGTCGTTTTTAACGTTTTAGCCCCTCTCCAAGTCTCCACAGCCGCTCGCGTCTCATTCCGAGGCTAATGACTCCGATCGGTATTTTTACGACCATGATATCATCAGAAGTCGTCAATAGATCCACATCTAAAGTAGTCTACCTACCACTATTTGGATATCTTCATTTAACACATTTTCTATTTCTTGAAACCGGTTATATATCCTGATAGAAAATACCTAAATCATCAGCATATATGAATTTCCTGCAGGTAGTCTCTGTTAAGTAACTGACATATAAATTGTATAGTAATGGCGCCAGTAGTACTGATCGTTGGAAAGTCCATTATTAAGGTACTCAACTTGCCTGCTTTTTCTTTCGGAAACTTGAAATTTTCGGTTTGAGAGCATATTATCTAATTTATATTTTTATCTTAATAGTACTTTTTACTTCCATTTTCAACTTCAAGTTTTCTTTTCGTTTCTTGAGTGTTAAGGATTTCGCTTTGCAACTTTACCTCCGTAGTTGGTTTTTTATTTTAGAATACGATTCATTGGTAATTGAGATGGTGAGTATTCCATGTTTGTCAAGGGGTTATTATGATATTCTAACAAGAATAAAGACAAATCATAATTTGTCTGAAGTCTTAAAGTTAAATTTTATGAAATATTTTACAATTAAATCGTACATTGTCTGCGAGTAAAATATGTCTGGTACACAAAATCTTGAAAACAAGTGTTTCCAAAACTCAATCGCATATTCAATCACAATAGTATCTTGATTTCTTCCTTGTTTAATCAGTTAAAATATGTATCAACTATTACTAAGTTAAGTTTATAATTACGTTTGAAAAAAAAATGCCAATGTATTTCTGATATTGGGTGATTAGTTGACAAACTTTTTTTAATATAATTTACATCCAAAGACATATTATGTGGCCAGTACATAATCTCCCTCTCTGTAACTTTAAATTTATCAACTCCAAATTGATTAGACTGTGAAAGTTGCAACATATTTTATATAGACATTGGGATGTTGTGGGACGATGTATATGAACCTCACATTCTATCTCAAAATCATCTTGCACAAGATCTTTACTATATGATCTTGACAGAAAATCATCAATTACCATTATAATAGTGCCTGGCATTACTAATAGATTCAAGAATGTCGTCTTTTACTGAATGTAAGGAATGTCGCTTTACTTATGAATGAAAAATTTACAAAATAAGGTTTTTGCTTTCTTTGCCAATGTTTCTGTCACGGACAATGCATGCAGACCTAGTAATGCTGAAGTCTGGCCTCGCTCCGTGATTACTAGATTGACCACTCTGGTGATTTGCGAAACCGTCTCAGCGGTCCTCTATGTCATTTGGGGTTTGGAGCTACTGCACTGCTACTTATATCCCGTCCGCTTTAGTTAATAAAAACGGTCGAGCGGTAGCGTGGTCTACCAATTCAAACCAAAATGTGAGAGGTAGGTACCAGGTAACCTTGCGAAGTCTGCGGAGGTCCGGTTTTCACGGGTAGTTGAAAGAAAATCGCTACGCACTAGCACATAGAAACTCTTCTTCACTCATTCATTTAAGAACATGGAACTTGAAGCAATTTACTAAACATCAGACATTTTTGTAAGTACATCGTTTTTAGTTACTCATTTTCATCTACAAAAGAAAAATCTATGTGAATAGCTTAAAATAATAAAAAAAATACTTCAAAAAATATATCGTCGTTGAATTGTCGCAGGCAAAATTTCAGGCATGCAGTCATGGATTCTGAATGAGAAAAGCTGACAGAGAAGCGGACAATGAGTCGCTTCCACTGTATAACTCGCGTGCTTATATTGTTTCACGTGACAATAAACCATCGTTATTCACGGTTCCGGTACGTCACCCCGATCCCTTTATCATCCGTAATCGATTTATTAAATTGCCAGGGATCAGATTAAACGGTTCTTGTAGTTTGGGGCGATTGTGTCGCTAAATAAATAAAAGACGTCGGTCGACCCTTTTAATTCAATAACCATTGTGCGGATACGCTTATATCTAGGTACAAGATACTGTTATTATGTAAGGTAGATTCAATATTTCCTGGCTGCTAATTTACGACTTTCATTATTATTACCAGCGAGGTAGGCTGGCCACATAATGTAATAATTAATAATAGGTACTAACGAATTATTGCCACACTTAATTACTTCTCGTTTGTCTCTATAATGTGTTATACTTAATTCCCGTTTGTTTTGTTTATAACAATATGCGAGCACCATTTTTTTTTATCAGTATTTCTTGCGCATGAAACATAAGCGAGACTTGAAATACATCAAGACATAAAAGTGAGTTTTAATTGAGAAGAAAACTATTTTAAAATTACGTGTTTTTTAAATGTGACTGAATATAAACGTAAAGAAGAAGAAAGGAGTCATCAAAGCGATTACGTCTGACCGTAACTGAGTGAAAACTAAATAATTCAACCTCGAGTCCAGTTCACGAGGTCGACTTTTTACAACTTACGATAGCGACACCGGCATCGTATATTTTATATGCGAAAGTTATACTCTGATTTTACTTACAAATCTTGAAAAAGTATCGCTATAAATTACAGGGCAAAATGAAGCCGAGAGGGCTCTCTGAAAGAGAGAAGTCAAAAATGAATTATCCAAACTAGCCATTAATCTGCCGACGGAGCTATGCGAGTGCTTTAAATTTGCCTGGGTCACAAAAAAACTCCTGGAGGAGACCGGGAGGTGATGAAAAAACGTTGAGGAAGTCTGAACAAAACCTGGATCAGAATCTCGCATGCGGGAAGTTGGGTCACGTTGCCGCTACAAGCATTGAGGCATCAGATCAGAATCTTTACGTTTTCAATTTTTCAGTAAGTACTTATAATAGTTACATAAGTAGGTATGAACATTCATCATTTTAAGAAGTTCTGACATACCTAGACGAAAATATCTTTTTACTGTTGGAAAAATACGTGTATCTATATTGATTCATGCATATAAAAGTCTCATTGATCACATGCTGAATGCAGTTCTAGTTCCAATTTCCCTTCTGATAATAAAATCGGAAAGCACCGCCCTAGGTCTATGTCATAAATTGACAAATTTTTCACTGATATTCACACAAGTTTTTACAGTCGACATGAATTTGCCAAGATTTACAGTCCTTGAATAGATAGATAAAACCAAAGTGTTTTTCTTGTGAAATTCGTTTTTTATGACGAACGGAATCTGCTGCTGATACACGTCCACAAATAATTCTTGAAATCTCTGCATCTGTACTCGGATATGCCAAACCCCGACATAATTTATAATTGAGATTCAAACTAGGTATCTTTTTTGCGTAGCTACGCTGACATGTTCCAGATCTAGGCTCTGTCGCTGTTTAAAATTCAACAAAACGTAATTGCTGCAGACACAAAACAACATCTTCAAACTTCTTCAAGCGAGTCCTCATTACCGACTCCCCGAAAGATAAACCCCGGCCATTTAACAAGGCAGATTATATGTCGTCCTTAAATAAAGATTTGTTTTTTTGTCCTAGTTATAAATGGAATTTTAGCTTGTTTTTCCATGAGTTTTTCTCTCGCATCTTAACACAGAGGGAGTCTAATTAAAAGTGGAAAATTCCTTTTTCTCGAGGATTTCCAACGTCTTGGATTGGAGCACTTAAAGAAATAATGTGGACGACGTCGCCAACTATGTTTCGGAGACTTGAAGGCAAACCCTTTCAAATTGCAGCCACACCGACAATATCTCCCTTCATAATCTCGTCCATTGCAAATTCTCTGCACGGGATAAAATCTGCATTTATAAATTAAGGTCGTTATGTGACGTTTTCATTTGTAATCGCTTTAACACGTCGATTTTATTTTTTGAAATACAATTTTCTGACGTGTAAATTGTTATGACGTTATTCGTTTTTAGCCAATGACGTATTCATCATAATGGCAACCCCCTACTTGTGATATATCCGTGCAAAGGTCTTTTTATGTAGAATATTTTCCACTAAATTAAAAAAAATAATAAGAAAAAGGTATGCTAATTTGCTGCAATATCAACTTTCAGCAGTTTATTGTTAGAAAAAATCTATAAATTGTAGTAAATTTCAAAGAACGCCGCAACTCTTTTATACAGGGTGAGTCGGGAGGAACGCCCCAAATTCCAGGAGTGTATTATACACGTAAAAATATTTTTTTTTTTATTGAATGTTCTTATCCGATTTTCATTTGTTTTCAAGTTATAACGTAATAACTGTAGTATGTCTGAATTTTTAATTAAATTTATATAATTCTAAGTAGTCCCTGTCTGCAGGTAATGTGTAACCATGACAGCAGGTGACAGTAGAGTAAAATAAATAAGTTAGAGAATTGATGGTGAATATTGAAGTTACTCAAGAAGATTTTATTAAATAACGTTAAATTATTAGTTGGTTTTAATTAAAAGCTATCCTGACACACACTACAAATTTCAGAAGCGGGATATGAAGTCCATGTGCATCGAATTATGTCCGTTAATTAGTCATGTGTTATGAAATTATGGGATTAAGAAAATTATGTACTTATTAGTGGATGCAGCGCATGAATCGGTGTTGGTGTTATTAGTTATTACAATCCTCCCTCAAGAAAGTATCGTCGAGTGACTCGAGTAGTTGACTTTGTCCCCCGAACGATTAATAAAATACCTAACCGAAAAATGACACATCAGTCGAATGATCCAGCTATTGTTATGCAGCTAGGAAAAGTTGGTACCCTAGCGTATGACGTAAGAAACGCTCCATATCAAGTTGCTAAAACTTTATATAAAATTATATTTGGTGAAGAATCGCGAGTGAATCGAAAGAAAATTCTGGCGTTTACTGGTTTCGCCTTTGAGAAAGAAGAAGATGAATTTAAGAAAATTAAGCAAGTAGCCACAGATTTCAGCATTGCAGACTTGACGGCGGTGTGTGCATTATTAAAATTGAATTATGAAGGTAAAGCGTCGGATATTAGTCAGCGAATAATTATGGGGCTAATTGATTTTTAATTACTAAAAGAAGAAAGACGAAATGAAGATGAAAGTCAAGATGAAGAAGATTCAGGTGAAGAAGAAAATAAGAACAGCACATTAGGAAATGAAGAAAATAGTAATGAGTCTGGAAGTGAGTTTGAAATGATTAGAGGTGCAGGTTCAAATAATTATCATACACTGAAAAAACTACTACCGTATTTCCAATGATAGTCCTATTTTTGGACCTTTTCCCTTTAATCGACCACAATAAGCATCACTTCAATTATAAAAAATTAAAACAATGAAAGATCTAGTTTCAAGTTGAATATACAGGAGTTAACGAAATCGAAATATATCTGCACATGGTTGAAGAAATATTTCTCTTTAAGCTGAATGAAGAATTTACATTTGAGTGAATGATGAACTTACATTACATTTAAAAGTTTCCACATTTGATTCAATCCTTATTATCATTGAATCGAAGAGAGAAAAATACTAAAACAATATTATTATTTTGCTGCGCTCAATGAATCTTAGGATTGATTTAACGGGTTCAAATTTTCCTCACAACATGTTTTGTGATTGTAAGGAAATGATAATAGGGTTCATTCAAAAGCGGATACTATGGAATGAATTGCGCTTATCATTGAAACGAAAATGTCTGTAATTGAGAAAATCAAACTATATTCCGTTTTATTTTACTATCATTTCCTTCATTGTATTACAAGCCGTAGGACGCAATGACGCGCCATGACATTGAAGCAAGTGACGTCGCGGTACAAAATTCTTGTAGTGAGTATTTTTTACATCATATATAGATAAATTTAAAACATGGAAGATCTCCAAGGAGTGGTGCCTGGAAGAGTTGAAAACCTTCTTGCGCATCAATCGCAGAAATAGTGTATTTTTATGCGATTCAATTATGAATATTTTCACCGCTTTTTAAATTATTGGCTTTCTGAAATTTTCCATAGTCATGTCATGTTAGCGTAGTGCTTTAATGTGAAAAATTTTCTGTGATAATTTCATTTCATTTCGTTTCAACACGTGCCTTAGAATGGATTTTTAAATTTAAAAATCAAAAAAAAATTGGCAAAATTTTACAATTTTGTCCCTTTTCCTATGCCCGCCACTGGCTAACTTTAATTGAAAAATACTATTTTTTACACTACCTTTAATAAATTCGGAAAAAACTGAAAGGAGAGTCTTGAAAACCGAAAGTTTGAAATTTTAGAGGAATAAACATCATTTAAAAATATTCGAATATATCTCCGCCATTTTTATATTTGCTTCTTGAAATTTTTGAAGGTTAAATGCTATTAGTATAGTTGTCTACTATCAAAATTTCCGTTCTATTCCTTCAAAAATAAGCTCATGAATGTTTATAGAAATGTAGACATTTTTACCCTTTTCCTACCCACGCCTCTGGCTTATTAATAGAAATGATGCAAATTGTATTGCATCAGCTCAAATTTCAAATAAGTTTATTCCAATCTTGTTAATTTTGTTTAAAAGTTTTTGATCTTGCCTATTTAGGGGTTCAAAATCTAGCCACATTCCAAAAATTGAAAAGGCCGCCATTTTGGAATGTCTTTACCTATTTTACTCAAATACAGTACCAGACGACTACTTGAGGGTATCTTACTACCAAAAAAATTTCAGCGCTCTAGATTGAAAACTTCGACCAGAAACCGCGCCTCACGGACGGTTTTTTTTTTCTGAAATTCGGAGGGACATCCTGTAGAAGTAACACAACTCTAGGAAAATGTTTTTTACGAAAATAAAACGCCAGCCCTAAGGTTTATAAGAGTAAAAAATTTCGTTCATAAATCTTGAAAGATGAAGCTACAGGAGCGTTTTTAAAAATTTAGAGAAATTAATTTAAAAAAAACATCATGTAAAAAAAAATCGAATATCTCCGCCATTTTTCTTATTTACTTTTTGAAATTCTCAAAGGTTGAAGTCTATTAGTATAGTTGTCTACTGTAAAAATTTCAGTTTAATTACTTCAAAAATGTGCTCATAAATTGTTGGAGAAATTTAGCCATTTTTACCCTTTTCCTACTCACGCCACTGGCTTATTAATAGAAAAAATGCAAATTTTGTTGCATGAAATTAAATTTCAAGTCATTTACTTTCAATATTGTGAATTTGATATAAAACTCTTTTTCTATCTAGCTTATACAGAGGTTCAAAAAATAGTCCTTTTTCCAAAAATTAAAATGGCCGCCATTTTGAAACGGCTCAATCGATTTTGCTCAAGTGCAATACCAGACCACTCCTTGTGGATATCTTACTTCCACAAAAATTTCAGTCTCCTAGATTGAAAACTGCGACCTGAAATGAGGTGACAAAAACCGGATGTCTGGAACTTTGAAGGGACACCCTGTAGAAGTGATGGGACTTTTGGAAATTTTTTCAACGAAAATCTAACGTCATTCCAAAAATTTGCAAGAATCCAAAATTTCGTTCACTAATCTTGAAAGATAAAGCCACAGGAGCGTTTTTAAAATCGAAATTTCGCGATTTTGGAGAAATATATATATAAATATATATAAGTTATAGTTCCATCCACCTAGAATATGACACCAACATCAGCAGTATTCTTATATTTCCTGTTGTGTAGTTCTAGTAAATAAGTCAAGGAACTTGGTCAGAGACCTGTGTGTAATGCAATTGTGCAATTTAGCATTTTAAGCATCTTAGAAATAATATTATAATAATTCAGTCTAGAATTGTAACTCGTAACGAATAGATGTAACTTTTTGAATAAATTCCTTTTTAAAAACCTATCAACGGCATATCAAAATATAAGTGGCGCAGTCAGTAGGATAGCCAATCGATTTAGGGAATATAAATTCGGTTCGTTTTAACGATTTATTGGCTATCAAAAGTTCCGGGATTTTCAAACTCGCGAAAGTTCGAAGTTCCCATGTCCAGTTCCAGTTAGGTGAACTAAGTAGCCTAGCGAGAAGCCTTCGAGTGTACATCGGAGCAGTGTGGCCCAGGACCAACCCAGATTTCGAGAGGACATCGAATCAACATCCTGTTGAGTACACACATGGAACGGATAGTGATATTGCTGTAAGTACCCTTATTTATGTCTTTTAGGGGTCCGAAAGATAGGTTTTCCTCAGAAAGTTCAACTGACAGTTCAAGTTCTGATTCTGACTCATCTCACCCATCATCTCCTTTAATTAAAGAAATTCCTGTGGACGAATCAATTTTTGATATTTCTAGATTATCTCTTATTGACACTAAAGTAATAAAAAATACAATAAAAATGACTGAACCTCAAGTACCTCAAGTACCTCGAGTACCTCAAGTACCTCCAGTAATTCAAGTCCCAGTTTTAAAGCAAGAATACTTAAGTATGATCCCAGAATTTCACGGAGAACAACAATTACTTCCAAGGTTTCTAGAGATTTGTGAAAAATTAGTTATCAAATTTTATAATTTAGCAGATGCCAATGATTTTCAAAATGAATATTTGATGTCAAGCATACTTGCTAAAATCAAAGGAGAAGCTGCAATTAATATTTCTTCTTGCACCATTAAATGTTGGGCTGATCTTAAAACAGCATTACTTAACGCTTACTCAGATAAACGTGATGCGTATACTTTAAACATAGAAATGATAGAACTCAAGCAAGGAAATGAATCCGCGTTTGACTTCTTCAACCGAGTTCAACATATTCTAAACATGCAAATATCACATTTAGCTGCACATTATGAGATAAATACGCAAACAGTGTTATCAGGTTATTTCAGAGCACTTGCTTGTAGAGTGTTACTTCGCGGTTTAAAGGAACCAATTGGATCTTTAATGAGAACAAAGAATCCACCTGATTTAAATTCTGCTTTAAATATGCTGACTAACGATTTCCAAATCGAAGCTAGTCAAGAGAAATCACAAAAAAATAAAATAAATCAGAATCACAATAATTATCAACAAAAAAATAATTTCTCAGCAAAATCTAAATCATTCCGACCGCTACAGTTAACAAACTTTGCACATAATTCTCAAGTACCAGAAAGACAAAATTTCTCTAATAACCCGCAGCCTCATCACAGTGGTAATGTTAATTTTAGAAATAAAAATGTTTTTGCACCTGGTCAAAATAATTCGCAGCAATTTAATAAACCTACTCCTATGAGCATATCGACAAGAAATACCTTCAGACAGCCTCAAATTAATAGATTTGGTCAAAATAACTTTAGAAATAATTCTTTTAATAATAGGCAAAATTATACTATTGAAGAATTACATAACATAGGTGACGATCCATCTGAACCAGTTATTGAACCAATAATCGATGAATGTGATGAATCAAAGTTTTTTCAGTTAGAAGCCTCGGAACAGAAATAAAAATACCAAAATTTCAATTATTAAATCTAACAAATAATGATAGTAAACTACCCTATATAATTTTTCCTGAGAATAATTTAAAAGTTCTCATAGATACAGGTAGCACTAAATCTTTTGTTAAACCGGAAATAGCCCGGAAATATTTTAATAATTCAGTCGTAAAAGACCCTTTCCAGATTTCCACGGCACATGGAACATCTGTTGAACAGTTTAGTACAATGATACCCTGTTCAAAAATTTTTAATTTAAAAAATAAAAATAATTTTCTGAAATTTCATCTATTTGATTTTCATAAATATTTTGACTGTTTATTGGGAATAGACACATTGAAACTACTTAATGCAAGTATAGACTTAAGTAGAAATCTTCTAGTTACCCCTAACAGTGAAATTAAAATATTGTTTCATAACATCTCGCCTAACACGAATTGTACAGTAGTGGAGCCGAGATCGGAACAAATTATTACATTAAATGTAAAAAATGTTGATAATGGAGATATAATTATTCCATATACTAGGATTTCAGATCTTGAAATTCCTGAATGTTTGACAAAAGTTGTCAATAATGTAGCTATATGCTCGATTTTGAATCGATCAGATTCGAAAAAATTTATCGATACTTCAAAACCTATTTTGGCTGATAAGTTCGACGAATACGAACAAAACTGTCCAAATTTCAACAATTTTAATGTTGAAAAATTTAAATTTGACATTTCTAAAGTTCGCACCGAACATATGAATTCGGAAGAACGAAAATCAATTATAGATCTTGTAAAAGAATATTCAGATATTTTTCATATTGATGGTAATCAATTATCTTTTACAAATAAAGTCAAGCACAGCATTAAAACTTCCGATGAATTACCAATCTACACTAAGTCATATAGATACCCTGAGGTTCATAGAAAAGAAGTGCAAACCCAAATTCAAACAATGTTAGATCAAAAAATTATTAGGCCAAGTCACAGTCCTTGGAGCGCACCAATTTGGATAGTTCCAAAGAAACTTGACTCATCTGGTAAGAGAAAGTGGCGTATCGTAGTCGACTACCGAAAGTTGAACGAGAAAACTATCGGAGATCGATACCCCCTTCCTAATATTAACGATTTACTCGATAAATTAGGACGATGCCAATATTTTACAACTCTCGATCTGGCTTCAGGCTTTCACCAGATTGAAATGAATGAAGAAGATATTCAAAAAACCGCTTTCAATGCAGAAAACGGGCATTATGAATTCTTACGAATGCCATTTGGTCTGAAAAATGCTCCTGCGACTTTTCAGAGAGTAATGGACAATATTCTTAGGGGCATTCAAAACGAAAGGTGTCTTGTTTATTTAGATGACATAATTATTTTCAGCACTAGCCTCCAGGAACATATTAGTAGATTGCGAGAAGTTTTCGAAAGATTAAGACAGGCTAATTTTAAAATTCAAATTGATAAATCTGAATTTCTCAGAAAAGAAGTAGCTTATCTTGGACATGTTGTAACCAGAGAAGGAGTCAAACCAAATCCAGATAAGATTAAAGCAATTAAAAATTATCCGATACCCAAAAATTCCAAGCAATTAAAAGGCTTTTTAGGATTATTAGGATATTACAGAAAATTTATTATGGACTTTGCAAAAATAACGAAACCATTGACCAAATGCTTAAAGAAAGATTCCATAATTAATCCGAAAGATCCCGAATACGTTAAATGTTTTGAACTTTGTAAAAATCTTTTAATAAATGAACCAATTCTTCAATATCCCAATTTTGAAGAACCTTTCATACTCACTACTGACGCATCAAACTATGCGATTGGCAGTATTTTATCGCAAGGTAAAATAGGGTCAGATCTACCCATTGCGTATGCAAGTAGAACACTAAATACTTCTGAAATAAATTATTCGACAATACACAAAGAACTTTTGGCGATTGTCTGGTCAGTCAAGTATTTTAGGCCTTATCTATTTGGCAGAAAATTCAAAATTGTAACTGATCATCAACCGTTACAATATTTGTTTTCAACTAAAGACCCAGATTCCAAATTAGTTAGGTGGCGTCTAAAACTCGAAGAGTTTGACTACGAAATTGTGTACAAGAAAGGCATTTTAAATAAAAATGCAGACGCTTTATCTAGGATTGAACTTCACATTAATGAATCACATAATTTAAAGAAAGGTAAATCAATTAAACCCGTAGGTGATGAAATTGAGGATATAATTCAAGATCTTAAAAATAAAAACCATACTGATCGCAGTGAAATTGAATCACTTTTCGCTGAACCAGGAAATTTAGATGACGAGGAAAATGCCCTCGAAGATGACGAAACTGTACATTCAAATTTAGAGAATCCAATCGCAGAGATTCCAATAGTTGATTGTCCTGTAAATTATGGGAAAAATCAAATTATAATATCCGAAGTCAATTATGGCCCTGCTAGACCTATAGTAGTTAAGCTGTATAAAACAAAACAACGAATATACATTCAATTTTCTAAAAATAATTACGAAGAAGAAATTATTAAATTCTTGAAAGAATTCGTAGTACCAAAGGTGAAATATTATGTTTATTTTGAAGACCCAATTTACGAAAAATTCAGTACCGTACTTCAAAAAAATTTTAGGAATTCTCAAATTTCCATGATTAAATGTACTAAGAAATTAATTGACATTCTGGACGACGATGAAATTAAAAACCACATACTAATGTATCATGAAGGCAAAACAAATCACCGTGGTCTTGATGAAACAGAAAAGCGAATAAAAGCTCAATATTATTGGCCCAATCAAAGAAAATCGATACAAAATTATATAAATAATTGCGAAATTTGCCAAGTTACTAAGTACGATAGAAATCCATTGAAGTTGGAATATAATATTACCCCGACAGCTATCAAGCCCTTCCAAATTTTACACGTCGATAGCATAACCTTAGAAAATTGTAAATTTTTCACAATTATTGATTCTTTTTCAAAATACGCGCAGGCTTACAAATTAAGTTCCTCACAAGGAATAGAAGTCGCAAATAATCTAGTAAAATTCTTTTCACACCATTGTATCCCAGAACAGGTGATCTCCGATAATGGGGTCGAATTCAAAAATTCGTTAGTGAAAGAATTGCTCGAAACTCATAAAATTAAAATTCACTTCATTAGTTCCCAACATCCCGAGTCAAACGGACTAATTGAAAGATTTCATTCAACTCTTATTGAACACATCAGACTCTTAAATAATCAAAATGAGTATAAAAATGAGCCAATAGAAACGAAAATTAATTATGCGATTTTAGCATATAATAACAGCGTACATTCCGCGACAAATTTTAAACCATATGAGATTATAACCGGTCATCTGGATACAGAGTCCCCATTTGATATTGAAATCGATAAACAATTAGTAAATAATTACGTTATCGATCATAAAAATAAGGTGAAAATCTTATACGAACAATTAAATGAACACCTTCAGAGTAGGAAAGAACAAATTATTAATAAAACAAATGAGACTCGCGAAAAGCTTCCCGAAATTCCTGAGAAAATATTTGTTAAGAATAAGCAAAAACAAAGTAAAACTTTGAACAAATATAAAAAGGAAACGGTGGGAAAAATTAATCCAAAATTAAAAACAGCAAAGATTATACCCCAACATGGGAATACTTCCGAAAATATTCACATTTCTAATATTAAAAGACCGAGAAAGAAAGCTCATAGTAAAAGGAAAATTATTTCAGGTTCCTCACGATCGGACAAGGGACAGAAATAAATAATATTACCAGGAACTTAGGAGTTCTTCCAATCGACCTAGGACCTGCAAAACTTCAACGCACGCAGCATACGTTTGTTCACTTTTATCATCTTCAATCATTGTTCGATGAATTTAAAAGTCTCAACAATCAATATGATGATCTTAAATCATCTTATAATAATAATTTAATTTATAGTAATGAATTAGGAAATTATGATAGTACACTAAGATACACTCAAAAGTTAATTTTTGAAAAAATAGATAATCTTAGAATTAATACTAGAGATAAGAGAGGTTTAGTAGATTTCTTAGGAACAGTAGTAAAAGGGATTACTGGAAATTTAGATGCCAACGATGGCGAAAGAATTTATAAAATTTTAAGTCATTTAAAGAAAAATGAAAAGAATTTGCAAGAACAAATTAAAATGGAGTATAGCTTAAGCCATAATATTATCCAAAATTTTAATGATACAATTCACGATATTCAGCATAATGAACTTATCCTGAAATCTAGAATTATGCAACTCAGCCAAATGGTAAAGGAAGAAATAGATCATATCAATTTGCTCTTCGCAAAAGATATTTTTAATCAATTGGTAATTCTTTACAACACAATTCTCAATACCTTGCAAGAAATTGAAACTTCGGTTACGTTTTGCAAATTAAATACGTTGCATCCTAGCATAATCACTTCTAGAGAATTATTTTCAGAACTTCAAAAAATCTCCTCACATTATACAAATCAATTTCCATTCGAAATAAAATTCGATAATATTCTGGACTTCGAAAGCATAATTAAGCTTAATTGTAAACTAGATCATGATAGGATTACATATTTCTTATCAGTTCCCATTGACTTCGAAAAGAATTTCGAATTATATTATATTCTTCCTATCCCTACCAAACACGAATCAGAATTTGTTACTCTAATACCTAGCTCAAGGTATTTTCTAAAATCAGTCAATAATGATATCGTGAAACCTCTAAGGGATGTATGTACACGTACTCAAGGCAAACTGTATCACTGTCCAAGTCATCTACAAAGTAGTCACAACACCGCCTGTGAAGAAGATATACTATTGCACGAAAACACAAGCCGATGCCAATTTAGCAAATTAGAAATTCTGGAAAATCACATAGAAATTGTCGCCGAAGTGAATCAATACCTAGCAGTACTTCCGAAAGAAGAAAAGCTGAAAATTCAATGTGAAAACCAGATAGAAACAAAAAGTTTGATTGGAATATATTTGATCGAAGGAAAATCATGCAAGATAATATTTCGTGGAGAAGAACTTTCATTTCAAGAGTCTACTCATGCAAAACCAGTAATTGTCAACTCATTGAAACTGACACCAAAGAAAATCCACCAACAAAAATTCAAAGTCGAATTGAAAAAATTAGACCTTCGAGAAATACCCATCAACCCAATGATTTCAATTGACGAAGAACCAATCATACCAGATCTTCGAATACCAAGTGCCTGGACCATCATCCTGTACATTGCCATAATTATAACAGCAGTGATCCTCTACATAAAGTTTAAGAAAACCTGGGCACCTGCCGAAAATCAAAACAAGGACATGCCGACAGTACAAGTGGCAACAACGCGACGGAAAATTCATCTTCCAGAAGAAGCTTCATTCTAACGATGGGGGAGTTATAGTTCCATCCACCTAGAATATGACACCAACATCAGCAGTATTCTTATATTTCCTGTTGTGTAGTTCTAGTAAATAAGTCAAGGAACTTGGTCAGAGACCTGTGTGTAATGCAATTGTGCAATTTAGCATTTTAAGCATCTTAGAAATAATATTATAATAATTCAGTCTAGAATTGTAACTCGTAACGAATAGATGTAACTTTTTGAATAAATTCCTTTTTAAAAACCTATCAACGGCATATCAAAATATAAGTTATATATATAAATATATATATATATATATCGTGGGCAGGTGAATTTTGGAAAACCACTTTTTCGTGATCTGGGGGTCATGATCGGTGGACATTTGATGAGTTTGGGTGATTTTCGAAAAGTGATGTCGTCCTCAATAGTGTATTTTTTTGTTAAAAAAATACACTAATACCAGAATTGGTCGGTCATTATATACATCCGCGGCTCCTACAGTTTCACTATGACACCTATATAGGGGTGGAGAACATACCTATAGTAACACCAGGAAGGTATTCATTAGCTTTGCAAATAAAAGGGAAGGCCACAAAACGACTTTAAAAATTGATTTTGGGAGTGCAACGAAAGTACGGTCCTGACACAAGCTCTCCGATCTAACTACGGATGATGATGAAACCACTTATACAACAATGGGAACCGCTTCCAAACGTAAACAGGCACGTATTTTGCAATATATACGCTTATTCATATCGTGAACAGAACACATAATTTGATGTTACGATTTTTGGAATTTAAATGCAAAATAAATGCAAATTTGAAAATAAAAATCGTGCTACCGTTATTCTCGAAGATTTTCCTTGCCCTGAAAGTGAAGAAAAAATAGAAATTCCACCGTAGTGTCAAAGAGGCCTTAGTTGTGACCTTAATATTAGTTTGCAATGGCTGTTTTCAGCGTCTTACCCACCCAGCACCCCTAATTCGCTCCTCGGTCCCGAAAAAATTGATGAAACTTAGGAGCCGCGGATGTATACAATTACCCCAGAATTTAACGGTAAGTATCTACAAGTATATTATAGTCTATACTTCACACATCCATCTTGAAAGCATGTATGTATGTACATCTGATATATTCTAGTTAGGGTGGTTACTTAATTAAAATTTTGTTAGATCTTAGGTATAGATTTATTTGTGTTAAACATGGCGTCGTCTATCATCTAGGTGTGTAGTAAAAAGCCTGTAAGTATCTCTATTCTATAAGTGGGTAATATAATATGTGCGTATACGCAGTTGACGGAGTTCGAGAAGCCCCCTCTTCTGTATATTGGTCACTTCAATATAAATTATGCTGGTATCTATGCATATTAAAAAAATATGCTAAAAAGGTTTTCCAATGGTTCACAAAATAAGACTGCCTCATCTTGGTAGGACACCTACAAACATGTTGATGATCTTTTTGAATATCTACTATTTTATGAAAACATCACTTTTCAAGCTGTATGCATCACGTCACGTTTTGATTTCTTTAAATGGGATTTATATTTTTCCACCTTTGAACATTGATGACCTATTCTCTGACAGGTACTCATGAAAACAAATGGGTCCGCAAATGCTTCATTTTAGAATAATACAAATAATAGTAATAATACGTAATAATAATAAAAAATTATAATAAATAATAGAAAACAGCGCACACAATTTCACGAAGAAATATTCCAAATTTTTTTTCGAGTTTTATAAAAAAATATTTCATTTGTTTTAGAACATTAACTCCGTATAAATTTCTCATTACTCAATTTAGACGGTAGGTTCATTAAGGTTAAGACTTTTTTCATTAAAATTAAGTGATTTTTCTTTTTGAAGTTTGGCTACCTAGAAGTTTTTCCCCTTTATTCTGGGATCTTCTGTATAAAATATTAAGGAATTAATTCCGAAAGTCGGAACTTAGATTTATAGGTAATCTAAAAAAATTTAAACAAGAGTTAGCGTCAAATTCAAATTTCGCTAATCATTTCATTGATCAGCAGATGCTGGCGTCACCAAGTACCAGCACCACTAGCACGGTCACTGCTATGAGCTGGCCAAGAATATCCACCAGGGATATTGACAGAATTAATTTTATTTTTTATTTTTAGTAATTATTGTTAAGTTTTTTTTTTCATAAAAGTACTATTATACAGTATTTTGTATCTTTGTTAATTTTTGTTAAATGTGCCTGTTGTGTAATTATTTTTTAAATCATGAAAAAATAAAGTTTAATTTTTACTCATTTATTGTACTTCTTTGATAGATAATTCATTTTCCCCTTGAAACAATTTTATGATCCACGAAAATTTACATTTTCTCTTGAAACCAGGATCTACGTGAGGTAAGTATAATAAGTGATATAATATTATTTATAATATTTATGTCTACTTCTCTTGTGGATTAAAATGCATAATTTGTAAAAAAAAATATTTTTTTATAAAAGACCTGGGACACGTCACACGTCAACTTTAACTTCAATTTGGCATTTTTTAGTGTCAGTTTGAATTTTTATCCTTATCACTTTTCGTAAGCCAGACAAAATATTGAAATTGACGTGTCAGAGCTTTCTTTAAATGTTTTTAAAATTGATTTATAATATTTTTTAAATTTATTTATTTATAATATTTTAAATTTATTTAAAATTATTTAAAGGATAATATTTTGTCTGGCTTACGAAAAGTGATAAGGATAAAAATTCAAACTGACACTAAAAAATGCAAAATAAATAGGTAGTTTAAGTTGACGTGTCCCAAGTCTTATATATAAAAAATTATTTTTTCTACGAATAATTCATTTTAAGCCTGAAGAGATGTTACCTACCTATTTTCAAATCGATAAAATGATGAATTCGTATCAATATAAAGCTATTATTAAATCAATTACGCTATAAATAAAAACAAATTTAGTTGTACTATTGAAACAATTAAAAATAGAATAAAATCAAATAATAATATATGAATACTTCAACGGGTATATATGATTGAATCAGAACTATAGTAGTAGTAACAATAATAATAACTATAATTACTTCAACAAAATGATGAGCTGGCATCTAAAAGAAGTGCTGTTTTAACGACAAAATATTAAACTTCAACCAATAATACTTATCGTAAAACAGATTAAAGGACTAAAATGCAACCAATGAAGTTTTATAATTGAGGAGTTCTATTAAATCCAATGACTGCTTATGCTTGAATCAATGATATTGACCCAGTCCATACCAATGATAGACCTCTATTCGTTTGAAGGATACTTATGTCCGAGGAATACTTAGTATAAGATATCATTGGCTCAAAGGGTATCTCTTTCAGAATACCGTAATGTTTTTTCCGTGTAGGTCAAGAAATCAAAATCATAATACTTATTCGTCTTTCACAATGTCTTATAGGGATATTGAAGATACCCTAAGACCGTACGAAGGAGATAGCACTTATCCAATCAAGTCGTGGTTATCAGACTTCGAGGACACAGCTGATCTTATGCATTGGTCTGATTTGCAGCGATTGATTTTTGCGAAAAAATCAATGAGAGGTCTAGCAAAGTTGTTTGTGCAGAGTGAAAGAAACATTACGTCTTGGTAGGTTCTCAAAGAAAAACTGAAGAAGGAATTTGATAAGAAAATCAACAGTGCAGAATTACACCAAATATTGAAACAGAGGAAAATGAGACGAGGAGAATCTTCGCAGGAGTATTTCTTGATTATGAGGGAATTGGCTTCGAGAGGCAGAATCGAAGAAGAATCAGTGACCCAATACATCATTGACGGGATTTATGATGATTATGAGAAAAAATCCATGTTGTATGAAGCACAGACATTCGAAGAATTGAAGAAAAAATTAGAAGTCTATGAGAAAATTAAGAGAATGAAGCCAAATATGCCCAATACTGTTAGGAAACCAGCTCATCAAAATAGAAACAATGAAGTTGGAAATCAAGCTAGATTTGAAGCATCAACTACGGTAAGACGAGAAGGTGAAAGCACAACTGACCAAAGAACTTGTTTTAATTGTGGGATTAAAGGACATATTTCTCCAGGGTGTAATAGACCAAAACGAGAGCGTGGTACATGCTTCAAATGTGGTAAGAGTGACCATAAAATAGACCACTGTCCCGAAAATGATGCTCAATATTTTGCCCCAGATTATAAAATCGATATTCAGTTGGATTTTGGTAAGATTACTGCAATTTTGGATACGGGTAGTCCTGTATCATTGTTAAATGTTAAGATTGTGCCTGACAACATTGAGATACAACCTTATGTTAATGTCGAAAAATTTCAAGGAGTGAATGGAAGTATGATAAATGTTCTAGGCACTGTTACACAAAATGTTTTGACAGAACAAGATTTTTTGATTCCGATAACTTTTTATGTAGTACCTTCTGATACAATATCACATTCATGTTTGTTAGGTCGTGATTTTATTTCATGTAATAAAATTGAAATATCATTTGGTATGAGTGGAAAGGTCTCAATCAAGGCAAAAGATGAAATTATTAAAGAAAGTCAGAATTTAGATATTTTTCAAATAGAAATAAATGAACCATCTGATAGCAAATGTCAGTTAAATTTTAATCTAGATGTTGATTGGGAATATAATAAGGAATTGGAAGAATTAATGGACATCTATTACTTTAATACTGATAAACCAGATGAACCAGAGACAAAATTGGAATTGAAATTACAATTAAAAACAGATAGGTTATTTTATGCAAAACCTAAACGTTTCTCAGTAGGGGAAAAGGATTAAATTCAAAAAATTACTAATGATTTATTAAAGCGAAACATTATAGAACCTAGTAATTCTCAATATAGCAGTCCCATAGTACTAGTAAAAAAGAAATGCGGTGAGTATAGAATGGCAGTAGATTATAGGGAATTGAACAAGATTACTTGTAGAGATGTATTTCCTATTCCGTTAATTGAAGATCAATTAGATAATTTGCAAGGCAAAGTTTACTTTACACAGCTTGATCTGAAAGATGCCTTTCACAATATTAAATTAAGTGAGGACTCGATTAAGTACACGTCTTTTGTGACACCAATGGGTCAGTACCAGTATAAACGAATGCCGTTTGGATTATCTCAAGGAAGTTCTTTTTTTATGAGATTTATTAATACAGCTTTTAGAAAGTTATTAGATAAAAAGCAAGTTCAAATTTATTTAGATGATATATTGATTGCGACCGAGACTATTAAGGAAAATTTGGATATTTTAAAAGAGGTATTACAAGTTTTGGTTAGAAACTGTTTGGAATTACGATTAGACAAATGTAAATTCTTGGCAACAAGTATCAATTATTTAGGATATAGAGTAGATAAAGAAGGTATGCGACCTAATGAAGAAAATATATCCGCGATAAAGAATTATCCTGTTCCACGAAATTTTAAAGAATTGCATAGTTTTTTGGGTCTTGTTTCGTACTTTCGTAAGTTTGTTGAAAAGTTTGCTGTTAAGGCTAAGCCACTTTATGATCTTCTGAAGAGGTAGAAAGAGATTTGGAAGCATTTAGAGCATGTGCAGTAGAAAAAATTAAGAGAAGTCAAGAGTACAATGAAGAGTATTTTAATAAGAGACATAAGACACCCCATCAGTATGAGGTAGGTGATTATATAATGCTAAAAAATGTAGATGTGACTCCGGGCATAAATAAGAAATTAATTCCGAAAACTAGAGGACCCTATGTCATTAAGAAAATATTAGGAAATGATAGATACCTAGTTAGTGATCCTGAAGGGCAACAGTTGACCCAGATACCGTTTGAAGGTGTATGTTCACCTGGCAACATGCGTCCTTGGATCAGTTTTGAAAAAGCAAATTAATTCATTATGTCTAGTAAGAATCTTATGTCCTGATTATGACCTAAATTAATATTTCCCAATTATGAAATTATGCATTATGCAGTTATGTACCTATTAGGAAAAGTTATGGAAAATTATTTATGAAGAAGACAATATTATTATGAATTATGAAGTTATGTATCTATTAGGAAAAATTATGGAAAATTATTATGTAGTTAATTATGAAATTATATCTATTAGGACGAATTATGCAAAATTAAGAAATTATGTATTATGATGAATTATGATTATGTATTTGTATTTATTTTTTGATAGTTATGTATTAATTTTATTTAGTTGAATTATTATGATTGTGTGAGTTATATTAAGTATTTGTCATATGGTTTAGATTTAAGTTTGAGTATAATTAAGAATTTAATTAATATAGACATGTCTGAGGTCAGACAGTAAGGTCAGAATGGCCGAATTGTAGTATGTCTGAATTTTTAATTAAATTTATATAATTCTAAGTAGTCCCTGTCTGCAGGTAATGTGTAACCATGACAGCAGGTGACAGTAGAGTAAAGTAAATAAGTTAGAGAATTGATGGTGAATATTGAAGTTACTCAAGAAGATTTTATTAAATAACGTTAAATTATTAGTTGGTTTTAATTAAAAGCTATCCTGACACACACTACATAACAAATAAATAAAATTTTATAATTAACATTTTATTAACGTTATTGCAGTAAATGTTCAAAATACACTGTCACAGTAAATGACATATTATCAAATCAACAAAGCTGTCAAAATAACCTCGAACATTGCATACCTACTCTGATTATGAGGAAATTTTAATGCAAGTGAAATTCTAGATATATCTGTTTAATTATTATGTTGTAACTTGAAAACAAATGAAAATCGGATAAGAACATTCAATTTTTTTTTAATTATCTAATACTTTTTCAAATGACCTTCCAAAAAACTTTCATAATTAAATTGCCTTTATCAATGGACGTTTTACATAAAGGAATTATGACTTTTTTATGTTATTTTATCATAACTCTGTATTATAAATTATAATGCGATGTAGATAACACCTACAAATTATGTTAACTTGCGCGTATTTTATATTAGAATAATACCATGTATAAATTCAGCATGTTATTATCCAAGAGATGATACTCTAGTGGAGCTTGGGCTCCGCTAATTTAAAAATATAGCTGTAATACTTACCCCTTTTGCATTAATACAATATGCAGATATGGCATCAGGATCTGTTACCGATGTAAAACAACGTACATGCATATACAAGGTCCTCATACGCAATGTATGGTACCTGTAAATTATGGCACATTGTGGAGATCTACAGCCCTAATAATGTATAACAAAGGATTCGCAGAGCAATATCTGCCAGACCTCAGCTTGTGCAGTAATTTATCGGGGATTCCCCCTGAACTGCACTGCCGGGCTTTTATCGCTTGGGTTTGTACTCGTGTCCGAACAACGTTGTTATTCAAATTAACTACTTACACTTACTAATTGAAATTTGCTGTATATATCTAACTAGATTACTTGCACTGTAGTCAATATAACTTCTTTAAAGTTATTTTTTATGCAATTAGACGCGAAGTAGCAACTTCGCGTACGCCATCATGCAGGCCGCATAATGGAATTCTGCGGTCGTTATCATAAAGACGGCCATTAAACTAATAATAATGGTTACTTATATTATTATTTTGACACATGAGAGTGAACAATTAATAATAAATATCTCATTTCCATGATAACATGAAAGCCGGCCGTCATTCTATTTGCAACGAAAATTATTATTTTTAAAATTTCGCCAATAACAATAACAATTATTAAGGATTCTAATTATACGCTATTCTATAAGGATTATATAAGTAAGTATCGAATTTTATTTCGGACGTTTTTGGGAATGTTTTTTTTCCAGCATGTCATAAATTATTTTGAATTCAGTGATCATTTGGAAAGTTACCATTTGTATTAAGAAGTAATGATGAGTTGCAGTTTTTTCTAATTCGATCGATTTTATTACTTGTCAGAGTTGCACGATTCTAGATTCTAGTGCTAACTAATTGTGTGACAGAACTTTGGTATTATTTTCAAAAGTTTCAATTGATTTTTGAAGTATTGTAATTTGATCTTTGACCAATGTTTTAATTTTTATTTGGTTATCAGACAACGTATCAATTGCTTGATCATATTTTTCGGCGTCTGATTCGTCTAAGTTTCCTGTAATTGCTTTAATTACTGATCCAAGTCCGTCTACAAGGCCTCGTTTTGATCTTTTTTGAATTAACGGATTCAATTGACTGATTTGCAACATTATTTTGTTGTTTAGTATATTTAGTAGATTATAGGAATTGTAAAATTCTCTGGCATAGCCATCTTTTGTTTTATTACTTTCTAATGCAGTTTTAAGTGCATGAAATTTTGTTTGCAAGATGTTAAATTCATTACTATTTTTATTTGATATTACTAATATCAAATATCTGAATAAAATACCAATTGTCTATTTTATTCTGGGCATTACCTAGTTTTAGAGGTAGCAGGCCAGGGTTGTCATCACAGTTTGTGTATTTTGGTCGGGTCAGTTGACTTGCTGAATAGGAGAGGATCCTGTAACAAGAGGGGGTTTTTTGAGTTCTTTGATATGAATGATTTCCTTCTTGTTTTTATTATTTTTACTTGTAATTTCGACACGATTTCTTTCCAATAAATTAGTAATCACATAAGGTCCTACAAACTTATTATGTTTTTTGTTCCTTACATTGGGATTTTGTTTAAAAACTGTTTGACCTAAATAAAATTCTTGACTGGTATCTCCTTTATCATTATTTTTCGAAACTATTTTTTCTTTATTAGATTCTAGGGATTCCTTCACTTTCTCGTATACATGTTCTAATTTTTTCTTATGTTCTTCTGCATACTCGTTAAAGAATGATTTTGGCAGAAATATTTCATTTGCATTTCTAGATTTCGTATGGCCAAAAGTTAGTTCGTATGGCGTAAAATTAGTAACACTATGGATTGAACTGTATATTGATCGATGATTACAGAAACCTGGAGTTTATCGATTAAACTGTTCTCATTGTAATTCAGTTTATATAAGACAGACTTGTAGAAATCTAGAAATTAGATACAACGAACACCTAAAGTCTTACAGACTCAAGCATCCAGAAAGATCAAATTTTGCAAAACACTTAATAGAAAACAATCACACTCTAACAGCAAACAACAAAATTGAATTACTACATCATTGTGATCATTATTTTAAATTAAATTTTCTTGAATCTCTAGAGATCCACAGACATTTACATAATCAACAATACACAGTAATAAATGAACAGCTAGACACATATCGTTCTCCACTACTTGATTTTCTTCTTGATATCAACAACTAAGAAGATTCTGAAGAAATACATTATGATCTAGTTAGTTCTCTTAAAAATTCATTTAAATCTAGTTACTTGTTTTATGATCACTTAGGTAATACTGTTGCTATGTTACTGTATCAATAATTTTATTTACGTCTGAAGATGCTACATGAAAAGTAGCGAAACTATGGATTGAATTATTGTATCCAATTATGGCGTAATTCATTAAATTAGATTTTTCTTTGGGAAATTTTTCTAGCAATGTTCTAAGATGTTCAATTATTGTTGAATGGAACCTTTCCACAACACTGTTAGATTCATGATGTTTAGGGGTGGTAAAATGAATTTTTATACCATGTAAATTTAGAATTTCTTTTACGGTATCATTATTAAATTCAGTGCCATTATCTAAAATTAACTTTTCTGGTATACCGAATGATGTAAAGTATTTTATTAATGCGTTGGAAACGTCAATTGCAGTTTTTCCTACAATTTGATACGCTTGCGCAAATTTTGTAAACGAATCTACCATCGCCAAATAATTAATATTATCAAAAGTAAAAGTATCTACATTTACAGCTTGAAAAGGTTTAGATGCAGTTTCTGTAATCATGAGAGGTGTATATGAATTTTTTCTAGCGTATTTTGTCTTTTGACAAATATCACAAGAGTTGATATAATTCGTGATACTAGTTTTCATATTAATCCAGTAATAATTTCTCTTTATGTACTCTAAGGTTTCGTTTATTCCTCGGTGATTTGTTTTTCCTTCGTGGTGGATTTTTATTAACATGATTTGTTCTTCTTTATCACTTACTGAATTTACTTTCTGTGTACAGCGAATCAATTTAAGTTTTGATTCTGAAAAATGCTGTAAATAAATTTTAATAAATTGTTTGTAAAGCAAATCATTATGAAAATGCATACAGTATGTCTTATTTGAGACCGTATAATCTCTAAGGAATTCTATAATAAATTTTTCATTTTTATTTTCTGGTATTTTAACCGTGATAATTTTATGGTGTTCGTAATTTTCCTGTTTAACGTCAAGTTTGAAATAAGGGTGTGGAATGACGATTATTTGGTTGACTTTATTATTGATTATTTCCTCTGTACAATTTCGAAAAATCTCCAATTTATGTTTAATATAATTAGGTATCTCGTCCGGGTCTGAGTTCACAGATGAATAAAATCTGGGCTTCAGAAAAGCTTATTTATTTCGGGATGCTAGTAGCAGATTTACAAAAGAACATAATAGGTAATCATACATTTACAAAATCAGAACCGTCCAGCTGGGTACCCGCCGATGGCCTGTAAAATAAACATAAAATCCTTAAACTAAACAATTTCACCGAGTACAGTGGGCGGTAGGTATCTATAAGAGCAACGTGTCGCTGCACCAATGGATTATAACACTTAAATCTCCGATATGGAGTCCATAAAGAAATACGACACTCTTTTTAACAAAGGTAGTTAGTCGAACAGTCGAATAATAAATAACACTTATTTAAATAATAAAACCTGGGTACACCAGAGTTCTGCTCTGGTAATCTGGATCCCTGGTAATCTTAACTGGTAATGAAATGGGTAAACTGACCTTGACCCGGGTACTGATGTCCTTCGGACGGGGTTGAGCGTGTGGCGTTATCTGCCTAGGAAGACACACACCCACATACCTTCCCTTGAGATTAATATTCACTTGACGGATTCTTCTCAAAGTAATCCAAAACTTATACGGTCGATCTTCCGACCACTATGTAGTACTTAGGTAAGTATATATCGGTATATCCACTATTTCTCTTTATTTGGGGCTGTTTTAATGTGATTTTTCTTATTATCTTTATTAATTATCCCACACCCCTCACTCTGACATCTGTCTTCTCTCATCACCAAAGTGATAATTGTTATTATTAGCACGTATTATTAGCACGTACTTGATTTGGAATCAGTACACCTCTAAGATTTTTATTCCGTTATTTGTTGTTTCATTGAAGTTGGAATGTTGCGTGGATTTTGGGGATTTCTCACCTACAGGTTTTAATGTTACATCTTGTATGATTTTAATATTTGATTGACTAGGTTGATTTTCAACAATTTGATTTTCTATATTCGATTGATTAGGTTGATTTTCAACGATTGGATTTTCTGCTAAGCTTCGTAAGTATTCTAAGACTTCTCTACCGATTTCGCCGGGAATATTAATAATCGAATCGTCTTCTAGGGCATTGACTGTTATTCTAGAAAGAGCGTCAGCGACTAAATTTAATTTACCTGGTTTATGAATAATGTTATAATCGAAATCTTCTAGCTTAAGTCTCCATCGGACTAATTTCGAATTCGGATCTCTGTAGTTGAATAAACATATTAAAGGGCGATGGTCGCAATATATTGTAAATTTGCGTCCGAACAAATAAGGTCGAAAATATTCACAAGCCCATACTATGCTCAAAAGTTCGCGGTCTATTGTGCTATATTTTTGTTCACTTTCATTTAAGGTTCGTGATGCAAATGCTATCGGCTTATCACTACCTGTAGTATTCTGAGAGAGTACTGCTCCAAGGGCAATGCTTGATGCGTCCGTCGTTAAAATAAATTCTTTCGAAAAATCAGGGTACTGTAAGATCGGGGCATTAATTAAGAGATTTTTACATGTATTAAAAGAATCAATAAAATCTTTATCATGCTTGATGGAACTATTCTTCTTTAAACATTTAGTCATCGGTTTTGTGATCTTAGCAAAATCTTTAATAAACTTTCTGTAATAACCGACTAAACCTAAAAAGCTTTTAATCTCTTTTTGCGTCTTTGGCAATGGATAATTTTTTATTATATATATAATAATGTTTATTTTTGAAGAATATTACATTCTTTATAACTATAATACTATAATATAATACTTAATTAAATCTACATTAAATCAACCTACTTTCGTATACATTTTTTCCTATACTAGCTAATTATTTCTTTTTGCTTATTTTGCACTATCATGTTTTATTTTTATTCTCAATACCTATGTTTATGTCTAAGATCGCGTGGTCAGTAATTTTATCATCGTTATTGTTGTTTACAATATCCATTTCATACCTATACTTATGTGTAATGTTTATCAACAATGCAACAATCTGATAGTGTCCTACTTTCACTTGTCCATTGATTTCTACCAAATATTCATCATTTTCTTCTTTTTCTGTTCTATTTTCTTCTTGTATACACCACAATTTACATCAAAAACATCATGACTTACATCCATATTTAAATTCAATTTTCTATTCACCTCAACACAATTTATACATTTCTTCTTTTTTTCGCAGTCTTTTGATAAATGTTCTTCACTGCATCTGAAACAAGCCATTCTATTTTTACATGTTTCTTTTTTATGATTGTATCCCCCACAATTGAAGCATCGCTTTATATATACGTGCTCGTAAACATAACAGCGATCCCAACCAATGTTAATTTTTTGCATCTCCATTATCTGCTTGAACGATGACTCATCCACTTCTGCAATCAAGTCCCAGTATCTCTTTTTCTTTGTTTCTAACACTTTAACTATCTTTATTTGACTCACATAGTTGTTCTGTTGTTTAATTTGACTGATTATTTCTTCGTCTTCATTTACTTCACTCAGTCCACATATTTTTATTCTTCGATTTAACTTCTCAATCATATCTGCTTTATAATCTGTGATCTTCTTACTAACTTCTGCTTTGAGATTTTCGCCATCCTGTTTTGTTTCACAATTTACTATAATAGCACCACCTTTTGTTTTCTTTATGCTTTTCACTTTGTTGGAGACAGGATCAACAGTATCTCTCAATTCCTTTTCAATTTTTTCATGTTCCTTTTTAACTTCATTTTTATTTATCTCATTTTTAGGTTTAATAATCACAGGTGTGATTGTTTCCTTAATTGCATCCTTATATGATATCTTCTCCTTTTTATCTTCCAGCTTTTTTACTATCTTATCTATATTATTTGCTAATACCTTTTGTTCTGCCGCTTGTTCTTGCATTTTTGCATCCATTTTGTAAATGAATTGAACTATCATGTCCAATCCGCCTTCTAAAATCCTTTGTTTGTAAATTTTATAATCATTTCTACAGGGTTGACAAATAAACCAAAGTGCAATACTTTTCTTCAGTACCTTGCATTCATTGTCTGAAATATTCATACACACTTTGTGTACTGGTTTTCTACATAATCCACAATTCCAACCTTGCTCTCCACTTTCAACCTCCTTTGTACACACACTACACTTACTACTCATTTCAGTAATATTTTTATCCTTTTACATTTAAATTATTCGGTTTGTTCATACTATACGACTATGATACTATTGCGTCAATTTTGTCGGGATTTGGTTGTTGTAATTACATGTCCTAGGTATGATACTTCTTTTCTTAAAAATTCTGATTTATCTAATTGTATTTTAAAATTTGCCTGTCTGAGTCTTTCAAAAACTGATTGTAAACGTTCGATATGTTCTTGCAAGGATGTACTAAAAATTACTGTATCGTCGAGGTAAACTAGACAAGTTTCATTTTGAATACCACGTAAAATATTGTCCATTACGCGTTGGAACGTGGATGGTGCATTTTTGAGTCCGAAAGGCATTTGTTTAAACTCATAATGACCGTTCTCAGTCGAAAATGCTGTTTTTTGAATATCATCAGGATGCATTTGGATTTGGTGGAATCCATTTGCTAGATCCAAAGTGGTAAAGTATTGACTTTTTCCAAGCTTATCAAGTATATCCGTGATATTTGGAAGCGGATATTTATCAATTATCATCAATAGTGCGATCATTGATGTGTGTCCTCTACCAGGGGTTGATGGTGTTGGCGATGTTGTCCTCTGCCACCGGGTTGTCTTGATGTCGACAATGTGGTCCTCTATCAAGGGGTTGATGGTTTCGGCGATGTTGTCCTCTGCCACCGGGTTGTCTTGACGTCGGCGATGTTGTCCTCAATCAAGGGGTTGATGGTTTCGGCGATGTTGTCCTCTGCCACCGGGTTGTTGGATTCAGCGATGTAGTCTTCCTCCAACGAGCTTAAAATAACTCGTCTCCCAAATTTATCCAAAATTTGATATGTTAGAACTTCGTCACATTAAACTGTTTCACAGACCGGGTTAACTCGCGATTTTTGTCGAACCGTTAGTGACTCATCCTACTGACTGCGCCAATTTTATTTCGAACGTTTTTGGGAATGTTTTTAAAAACGATTAAAAACAATTAAAGACACAAGTTACTTTAAGCGAGTTTAATTCTAAACTGAAACTAAAACATTACATTTTCTCATCATTCCATGATGAGTTAATTCATGGGTAAATATAGAATACGCTGATTCGATGGAAACTGCTGCTCGAGTCTTGAGACAATCCAAGAAATCTAGCTTTACATAATAAAGTATAAAGTATCTTAATATTATACAGGGTGATCGAATCATAGATTTGTAACTATCGGCTGTTTGCGAAGGGCGAGCCTCCTCGTGGGTTTTTTCCGCAATTCGAAGCGGCTTGCTAAACCTTGACAGCTCGTTTCGATAAAATAAAACTTTTTTTAAATTATTATTATTTGGCAGTGTATTTTACTATTTTTGAATTTATTATGACTACAATAATTATTAAAAGTCATTTCCAAGCAGTCAGTCTCGACTTCTTCCGTTCTAAATCGTTGAGCAATGGGCGAAATCTCATGATAAGTTTTCACATGAGCGATGTTAGAGAATACGTTTTCATGGCACTTTTCTTCAAGGAACCACTCTTTTAGAGAGACTCCTGGTGCACATAGCACTCGTAAAAATGAAAATACCTATATTATTGTCCCATATTGTTCAGGTGATATAATTATTGTTCCATTTAAAAAAATATCACCTTTCTTATCAACATTATAAGTTCTGATTTCTTCGTGATTTATTCATGTTTTCGGGTTTTTTATTCAACTTATATGTAATAAGTCGAAGAGTTTTGGACATATTTTGCAGCTGTAAAGCTGGGAATAAATATTAGTGTAAACATTCCGCTGCTCAGAAACCGATTTATTGACTATATGATTTAGAACCCGTCGCCTGAAAAACAGCTCGAAAAAATTATAGCATAGCATAATATTATTTAGGCGGATGGACGTAGTTTCCGTAGCCAAAACATTCGACATAATATTATTATTGTTTATTATACTTCGATGATCACGTCCTCAATATCACCCTGTAGTGACGTTCACGAGCTCCAATAGTGCGTAATGTTTTCAGTTTTTTAAAATCACCAGGTAGGTATCTATTACTCACCCGCACGTCCGGCCGTTATCTGCTGTAGATAGCTCATTATCGTTCTTACGCTCGATACGTGCGCTAGTGTTTAAGAGAGTGTTGCTTGAAAATTACTCTAAAATGCCGAAAGAACTAAAAAGCAAAACACGAAGGAAGTTAGAAAAAATTAAGAAAAATGGATAAACAGCTAAACCTTTCAAGTAAGTACAATAACTTAAAAGTTTTTATTTTTTTTCTTAATTGAGAGACATAAATACCCTTTCTGTCACTCTCTGTCAGTAAATCCTCTCTGTCAGGTTATCATGCTCACTGTAATAGGGGGATGATTAGAACATCACTTAATGTAATAGTTAAGTGCACTTAAAGGGTGGACAGCAGTCCTAACATGGACCGGTTAGGGACTAATACCCTTAATCGAGTTATGGGGATGAGAAAAGGTCAAAATAAGTATACTTATAGTGATGAAAAATACATAGTCATAATTCGAATAAAGTAATTCTCTCTGTCAGTAATCCTCTCTGTCAGGTTATCATGCTCACTGTAATAGGTGTGGATGATTAGAACCTCACTTAATGTAATAGTTAAGTGCACTTAAAGGGTGGACAGCAGTCCTAACATGGACCGGTTAGGGACTAATACCCTTAATCGAGTTATGGGGATGAGAAAAGGTCAAAATAAGTATACTTATAGTGATGAAAAATACATAGTCATAATTCGAATAAAGTAATTCTCTCTGTCAGTAATCCTCTCTGTCAGGTTATCATGCTCACTGTAATAGGTGTGGATGATTAGAACCTCACTTAATGTAATAGTTAAGTGCACTTAAATGGTGGACAGCCGTCCTAACATGGACCGATTAGGGACTAATACCCTTAATCGAGATATGGGGAGAAAAGGTCAAAATAACTATACTATCGCCCGTATTCACAAACGATAATTTCCTAAATAATTACGTAATCAATTATACCCATATCACTCTAACGCATAAAAACTGCATATCTCCATCTCTTTTATTTAATTATTTTCGAGATATTACAGGACAGAAACGCTTTGTGAATACAGGCCTGAGTGATGAAAAAATACATAGTAATAATCCGAATATATTAATAATCATATCAATAGTGATGACTTATAACAAAGAATCATATTAATAATGGTAGTGCATAAAAGTACTAACAACACGACCGCAGCATTAATAGCTAATACAAAATTTAAGTACCTTGATCAACAGGCAGGTGACTCGTGTGTCGTGTGATATCACTGATATCACTAGCGAGGAATAACAGCCAGATAGTGAATCAGCTCACTCAGTGAGATCTTCGCTCACGCAACCCCCTGTAACGATGATTGAGGAACAAGGTGATTCTATCACAGCAATTTTGGACAAAAATCTAAATCAAGTAGCTGAATCAGGGCCGAATACCTATTGCTGAAGAATTGTCGGACAGATGTCAGAATTAATTATCACCATAGCTCGACCGCGAAACTAGACAACAGCTAGTTAAAGAGTGGAATATTCCTGGGAACTGTCAAACTCTCAGGGAACCAAGACTCAATACGGAGGTGAAACACTTTTGTCACAGGCCGAATTGAACTATACAGCAATCCGATTGTTGTAATCGTTAAACATCAATCGTTCAGTAAGCATTATTAACGATACGTTTCTACAAAAACGTTATCAAATAACGGAAACATTGACTAGTGGACCACATCTGCAACAGTGGATGCTGGAAAGATTCTGACAGACATGCATCACACAGTATCTACGCACAGAAAATTCAAATTAAATCATGATGTCAATGCCGCAGTTCAAAAAATATCAGTACAATAAAAGGCGGACACGTTGCTTTTTGTAATAACGAAAAGGGCGACCGAGCAAGCTGAACCAGGAAAAACCTAACAAGGGAAAGTTCCTATACAAAAATCATCTTCTGAATTATTTCAGTCTATTATAGAACTTAGGGAAATTGGAGCTATTGAGCTCCATTGTTATAAAAACCAATGGGAATTATAGGTTCATAAAAATAAATAAATATCATATGGCTGTGGTAAAGCCCAAGTGTCAGAAGTTTTCAAGTAGCCACAATAAGGGCCTCTGACATAACTTAACGACTGCAGTGAAGCAGCCGGGACCCCCTTTTTAGGACCTCCCGGAGCACAAAATAAATCTCAAAGAACTAAATAATTATATCTGAACTGTCCACATTTTAAACTTGAGGATTTCAGAACTGTAAAAAACCTAATAAATGAAGGATGCTATATGAGTACCTACGGTTGATCTCAAGAATGCATATTTTTTCAAATTCAAATACGATAACTACCTTTTTGGGTTTACGTGCCTTCCAAATAGTCTTTCGACAGCACCATATGTTTTTACAAAAAATTTTAAACCTATCGTGAATCGCTTGAGATCTATGGGTCATGTTTCAATAATATATCTTGACCCATATGATATTGATGATATTGATTGATAGAAAAAAATAAATAAATAAATAAAAATAAATAAATAAAAATAAAAATAACATCTCTAGATTTTATTATAAATTATGAGAAAAGTTGCCCAAATCACAGTAAAAATATAACATTTCTAGGATTTGTTTCCAATAGTCAGGAGATGATAATGTCAATTCCAAATGAAAAACAAAAAATTGTCTCACAGTTACTAAAGTTCTTGAAAATGAATAACTCTTGTCGCAGCTATGCTGTAACTACCGTTGGGTGCATGTGAAACAATTTGAAAGGGAAAATATCTAGGACTTAAAAAATAAAATTCAAATTATGATAAGAAGATAATTATTCTGAATTATCTCTTAATAGATATCGATTCGTAGTCGAAAAGCTTGAAAAATGCGAAAATGAGCAATAAATAAACAAACAATATTTTACTATAATCTGCACCGATGCATCCAATTCAGAATGGGGTGCAACAAACTCCCGAGGGGTTTGGAGCTTACAGGAGAGTACTTATCATATCAATCAGCTGGAACTCATGGATGTGTTCAATGGAATGTGTTCAATTTTAAAAGGCTTTGCGAAAAAAAAATAAATAAATAAAATAAAATATATATATTATAACAGGGATACCCTCTTAAGATAAGCTAATATTACAGCCATAGCCTACATAAATCGCATAGGCGGCGTCAAGCATGGGCCATTGAACAAAATAAGGCGACAAATTTGGAAATGTTGTTTCTGAACTGGGCCTACCAAAAGTAAATTTATTTGCCTCCCACCTTAATAATAAATGCAAAAACTTTGTATCTTGGCGCCCAGATCCATAATCAGCAACAGTAGATGCTTTCACATTATCATGGACTAATACTTATAAATTTTTACGCAGTTCCGCCCTCCCCGCTTCGATCCACGGTGATAAATAAATTTTTGACTGATAAGGCAAAATATATTGTTGTTTTTCCACCATGAAAAACACAGCCATGGTGTCCTGCATTGAAAAATTTGATTGTTTCTGCGAGATGCCATTTTTGCACACTAATAAAACTTTACTCTCATCTTCTTTGAGACAACCTCATCCTCTATGGGAAAGCCTTACCCGGAGAGCAGCACGGTTTTCCGGGAAGCGTACATCTTAAAAAATGTTCCTGGAACTGCTTTAAAAACCATATGATACCATCTCTTAGCGAAAAGACGTTGAAGCAATATAGCTCCACGTACAAAAAATTGTGGCTTTGTGACAGGGTGGAAGTATTTAATTCGGACCCAAATAAAATAATTAAATTTTTATAGGAAGAATATAATAAGGGGGAAAAGTACAGTACCCTTAACAGACATAGGTCTGCCTTGAATACATTATTACAACCAACCGATCAGACCATATTAATGAGATTCTTGAAAGGGGCTTTTAGAACAGGACCAAAATTCCCAAGGTACAACGAGATATGAGATCTGCACCCTATACTAGTGTATCTTGAGCCTCTAAATTCTGAGCTAAATTCATTGGAATCACTGTCTTTGCAACTGATTATTAAAAACTTACTCTTCTTCTAGCATTATCATCGGCACCAAGAGTACAAAAATTAGCAAAGATCAAGTTATCAAACATAATCCATAATCAATGATGATAAAGTTGAAGTTGTGATAACGGATCTAATGAAAACTTCCACATCTAACAAATGCCAACCAAAAATAACATTACCCTATTTTAGAGAAAGGTCAAACCAATGCGCTTCGTCAGTACTCATATTTTACATAGACTCAACAAAAGAATTCAGAGGAGAGATAGATCAATTATTACTTACCTTCAAAAAGCCATATCATCCAGCGACTATTCAAACAATCAGTCGTTGCATTAAGGCTGGCCCAAAAGCCAGGTATACATGCAACTACTTCCGCTGCTGCAACGAAAGGCCTCAGTGTTGAAAGCATTTTACAAAAACAGCACTGGGGTGGACAGAAAACTCAAAGGTAAATAAATATTATAATCGACCTGTAATGAAGTATCAGGCAAGTTGCGTCAAATCAAAAATTTTAGGTCAGTTATTTGTACCTAGGCAAATAAGTTCATTTACTTGAATTGGTAATTAATATTTACATAATCTTCGTCTGGTTGAAACATAGTTTTACATCAGTGTTATTATTGGTTTTAAATTCTGTGAAAAAAGTATGTAACTTTGATAACGGAAATAAATATTACTCTGCATGGTTAGTAGGTATGCTTCCTAATTTTATTCGCCATAATATTCCAGCAAGCAACACCTACCAGGAAACAGGATATTTTTTAGATCGGTTGTGCTTTAAACATCTACAGGGTGATATTGAGGACGTGATCATCGAAGTATAATTAGAGGTTAAACGACTTACCTGGTAAGGAAGTTCAATCCTCAATTATACGAGATGATCACGTCCGAAAATATCACAACCCACCCGCACCCTATACCCAAATAACGATCTAAAAAATTGAAAAAGCTCAGAACGATAATGAGCTATCTACAGCAGATAACGGCCGGACGTGCGGGTGAGTAAAGGTGCCCACAGACTAGCACACAAGTGCGTCATACATGTTTGCCATACATGTGCATCGTCCATGTACGATGAGCGTTTCTCAGCCACAGATCTACACACTAGCTTGTCACACAAGCAGTATCGAAGTACGCGAATGAACAGTGAGGACGAATATATTTTACTGCCAGCGGCGTACGCTGTTCTAGTTAAAAAGAAAAGAAATAAATTAATTCAAAAGCCGAAAATTCGAATAAAATTGGTCAATGATTGGCTTTTAAAACGCTCACAATATACGCATATAAATCTTCTAGAAGAACTACGATTGGAACCAGACGATTGGGGAAATTACCTGAGGATGGATGAAGATATAGTTACGTAACGCTATTAACGTTAGTGTCTCCAGTAATAGAAAAACAGAACACAATTTTGTATCTTGTATCGATTTTTGTAATCACTACTTTTTGTTTTCCATAGACAAGGATAACTTTTGTAAATCTCAATAAACTCTGTCAAAAAGGTTTTCGACATGTTTCTTATAAAAGCAGACATTGTCCGGCAGGGGAAAACAAACTAAATAGTAATAATGTTATGAATTTAATAACAGTTATCTAAAAATATTAAATTAATTTCTCTAAATTCATTTTTTGGCAATCAACAACTTAACAATTAATTCGTTTCTATGTACCGGGTGTCCCAACACTAGTGTCCACCCCCTAAATAGAGCTTAATTTTAAAGATAAACAATTGAAACTTTGAGGATTTGTGTGCTTGATATAGGACCACGGAACGGCATAATCAGTTTCATTAAAAAAAAATTAGTTCAGACGCCAGCGATAAAAAACTGTAAGATGATGGTAAATTGTCGAAAAAAAAATTGATTTTTTTTCAATACATACGTAGAAATCGATTAATTAAATCAATATCACTTGAAAAAAATGTGAAAAAACTAATTATAAGGCTTTAATTAAATAAAATATAATTATATAGCAATGACAGGTAGACAATATAATCTGAACAATATAATCAATATAATCTGAAAACGGTAGGTGCAATAAGTTTTATGGCAAAGTAAATCAGGCCCAAATAAATACAAGGACGGCTCTTGCTGGGCTAGCCGGCACACTGAACCTGCACTGGACAGTGTCGTAGTATGGACTCATGAAAAAGGTGATTATTAAAAAGATATTAAAAATGTTTTTTAATGAAACTAATTATGCCGTTCCGTGGTCCTATATCAAGTACACAAATCCTCAAAGTTTCAATTTTTTATCTTTAAAATTAAGCTCGATTTAGGGGGTGGACACTAGTGTTGGGACACCCGGTACAATAAAATTTGTTCTGCCTACTAAATTTTGTTTCTAAAACATTAATAATAGCTCTAACAAATAATAATTCCAAAAAATTACGAGACACTGACACTAAAAATGTGTGCAAATGAAGAGTGAACACGGCCACACACCATCAATCTGTATGCATCATTCATGCTTGCACGTGCATGAATTCCGGTCAAACCAGAAAACTTGTATGACATACATGTTTGAGGGTTTTTGCCCACACACTGGCAAACATGAATGCGCAAGCGTTTACGACAAACATGTTGGACACACATGTATGCTAGTCTGTGGGCACCTTAAATAGATACCTACCTGGTGATTTTAAAAAACTGAAAACATTACGCACTATTGGAGCTCGTGAACGTCACTACAGGGTGATATTTTCGGACGTGATCATCTCGTATAATTGAGGATTGAACTTCCTTACCAGGTAAGTCGTTTAACCTCTAATTAATTATTAGTCTTTGTTTAAAAGTCTTTAGATTAAATCTTTTAACTTAAATTTTCTGTCTAAAGGAAAATTCAGAAGTAATAAATGCATTAAGCATATACTCGTGATTAGACGTACCGCAACATCCCACTTTTTCCGTCGTTCTATTTCCCACGATTTAGTCATCGGACTATCATCGGCCATCGGGCCGTTAAGACTTAATTCAGGATTTTGTGACTCACGCGATTTACATCCCACGATACAACAAACCGTTCCCGATTTTTTTTATCCCTGACGACCTCATGTTTGCAATGAGAAATACATCAAAATGAATAGCGGGCAAGCGGTACTTGCCGCATCGAATTGTCAAGGTTTCCTACGTGGTGGCGCCACTATAGTTACTTATTTAGCCTATACAAATGAACAAAAAATTTTGTGAACACTGCGGCCGCGGCATGTTTTCGAGACTGCCTTGCCTCGGCAATCTTCCTCTCGGTACGTTAAAGAATGACTTCACGGCCTAAGTAGGTATACAAATAACTATTAAATTATTGGTCTAAAGTGTAAATGCCAATGGTCGAGTTTACATCCTCTGGGTGTTTGAGATATCGGTCGATTATTTCAGACTATTAGTAAAACTGAACCACATTCGTTTACCTCAACTTTTCAATTAGAACATCCGAAGTCGAATAGAGCGAAGTAAAATATTTATCAGCCTCCATCGATAGATTGAGTGGAAATGTTTGCGGGTACTAAAATATTCAAGACAAGTGCTCGGAAGTCCATCTTCCCTTAAACAACTTTCCCGAGGCGACTCAGAACGGTAATGTACTTACTCATTGTTTACATAACATATAACGAAATTTGGCATCGTCTGCCAGTTTCGGATTTTTTTCAATAATTAAGTCCTGCTTACAATAATAAATGACATTATGTATGTTTATACAGTGAGTTCATTGCAAAAATATTCATAGAGAATCCTTGCAGTACACTTAAATTCATTTCTAAATAGTCTGCCAAGGTTATATTAAGTATTGACATTGATGTCATACCTAACATTTCGTAGGTGCAATGAGGCATTTCGGAATAGGCATAACTACGAGTATTATTACATTAACAATTTTCATTTTATTGGAAATAAGAATGAAAGATTCCTTTTGATTATTACTAGTGTTAAGTATTCATAATGAGATTTTTGAAGGCTTTTATTCATAATATTCATTTGTGAAGAACATTTTTATGCGCAGTCCTAAACCCTTTTTTTAAGTAGTTGAAGTTATTACGTAAAGTTGGTATTGGTTGGGTGAGCGCAATGTTGGAAGGCAGAAGAGTCCAAGCAACTCTGTTTGGCGAGACAATGAGGGTCACCGTCACCAAAGGATGCCCACAGGGCGGAGTCCTATCTCCGTTGCTGTGGGACATGGTGGTGGATGACCTACTCAACAAGCTAAACAACAAAGGTTATTATACCCAGGGCTATGCGGATGACATAGTCACACTGGTCATGGGGAAATACACTAAAACCATCTCAGAGCTCATGCAAGGGGCTCTGAATACCGTGGAGGAATGGTGCCTCGGGGCGAAGCTTCGCGTGAACCCTGTCAAAAGATTTTCCGCGACGTGGGTTCCCTTGAGGATGCTGAGATGCTCCAGAAAGATCTTGAGAGTTTAAACAGCTGGTGTAATAGCAACAATTATTTATCACTTAATTTCGATAAGTGTAAGGTAATCACTTATACGCGCATAAAGAATCCTATTGTCTACTCTTATGGTATTGGAGGAATCATTTTTGAGCGAGGCTTGTCCACCAAAGATCTTGGTGTATATTTTGATAGTGAATTATCTTTCGCACAACACATAGAAGCGACTTCAAACTCTTTCTCTCAGAATGTTGGGCTTTGTATTAAGAAACACTAGATCATTTGATAGTATTCATTGCATGATTACTTTATATAATACATTTGTTAGAACTAGGCTGGAATACGCTATGCTGATCTGGTTTCCATTTTATAATAGACAGATTACATTGTTGGAATCGATTCAACGGAGATTTTTGAAGGCACTTTGGCTGAGGAGGTTTGGCGAGTATCCTCACCAGGGGTTCCCTCATCTGACATTGTTGCAGACATTTAATTTTAAAGCACTACATGAAAGACACAGATGCAGCTGCTTAATATTTCTATTTAAATTAATTCATGGCCAGGTTGATTCGAATTGGTTGATCGGTGAGCTCAAATTTTGCATTCCACGCACTGGTATTCGTACTCCACAGGCATTCGTTTTATCGACACCCAGGACGAATCTCCTTGTCAGGTCGCCCATTTTCAGAATGTGTTCATGGTTCAATGAGATCAGTGACGAGTGCGACATTTTCCACATGTCAATAAGCGCTTTCAAACAAGTGTTGGATTCATAGCTGACAGGGTTGAAGGGGGTTTGTAGATGGGGGGGACCAATCCTTGTGTTGTTCTTCATTTTTTTCTGTTTTTTTCTTCTCATATTATGTTTTAAGGCAGAGTATTGTTGAAACTTATAAATTTTGATGTTTATAATATCAATAAATTGTTCTCTATTGATATAAGATATAGTACATAATACTGTTGTTGTATTTTCAAATGTTATTTTGTCCTGTAAATGGATTTTTTCAATCTGTTGGGCAATAAAGTGTATTATTATTATTATTATTATTATTATAAAACGGCACTGGTCCCCTTCACCAAAAGAAGCAAGATGGAGGAATTAACCCCACCCATCTTCTTCAATGAACGGCTGCAGGTTAACGACCGGGTCAGATATCTGGGCATAACCTTGGATGCGAAACTGACCTGGAATCTTCACCTGCAGAAGGCGATTAATAAAAGTAAAATGGCACTGATGGCTTGCAGAAGGTCATTCAGTAAAACATGGGGCCTAAAACCACGCATGGTACATTGGCTGTATATTGCCGTGGTTAGACCCATACTAACATATGGCTGCCTAGTCTGGTGGCCAAAGATCAACCAGAAACAAGCCATTATTAAAATTCAAAGTGTTCAAAGGCTTGCATGCTTAAGCATCACGGGAGCCATGAACACTACATCAACGACAGCACTGGAGGCCATACTTGACCTACCTCCTCTTGACATTCATATTAAGAGCGAGGCACGTTTGGGTGCCTACAGGCTGAAACAAAGCCAAAACCTGGGAAAACCGGGCATTCCAGAATAACTGATACCATCGCAGATCCTATCCTGGAAATGCAATCCGTTGGTATGAGTACTACGATATCATTTTTGTAAAACCATTTAAGGGTCTAATGGACTGGAAAGAATGGCGACAAATAGAACACCTGTGCCTGAAAAAAGGGCAGGTCTGGTACACAGACGGCTCAAAGAGAGAGACAGGTACCGGAGCTGGAGTGCATGGGGTGGTCCCCGGATGCAATATTTACGTGCCACTGGGGACTCATGCCAGCATCTTCCAGGCTGAAATAAATGCAATCAGGCTATGCGTTGGAGAGAATACCAGAAGGAACTATAGAGGTAGGGAAATCTACTTCCTTTCCGACAGTCAGGCTAGCCTGAAAGCCCCTGCAGCTTATGAAATCAGATCAAAACAATAAAAAAAAACCGGTCCGGGTCACCGTGGGACACCTGGTAATGAGGCTGCAGATCAACTAGCCAAGAAAGGCGCTGGGATGAACTACACTGGGCCCGAACCAGTGTTTGGCATTCCAAAGAACACTGTACGCGGGTCGGTGGCTTTTTTTTTTCATCAAGAAAAAACTCTTGTTGAGCAATATTTAATAAGCGTGTAAGAGCGACATTCAATCCTCAGAATCCATATATTGCAATTGTAGAAAAATCTGAAAATATACGCCACAGCTCGTTATAGTCGTTTCAATTGTGAAAATCGAGTAAAGGGAAATACTTCTAATTGTTCAGCGCCTAGAAAGATCGTCGATTGTTTTTTCAGCTCGGGAATATCACTATATAAATCTAAATTATTAGTCAGTGAGCAAAGAAAGTATAGTAGATGTCAACCATTTAGGACCACGCCACCAAATATCGGACCCTTTCAAATTTGCAGGATTGAGTCCACGAGAAGAAAATCCGAGGTTAAAACAATATGCGTTTCAATATTTTGGTTGAGTGAAAGCTTGTATTTGGTTTGTAAAGTATTAAGCTCAGTTTTGACCTAACATAAAGCGACGGTGGAATCTGACCATAAGAACGTTTCATTGAAATGACAAGTCATCGAGCCCTCAACTTTATGTATCAGCTGAGCAAGAATTAAGCACGCACACAATTACTCTAATCTTATGATAGTTGTCAGCTTAAGTGGAGCGACTTTTGTTTTAGAGCACAAGAGACAGGTTTCTATATCTCCGTGAGAATTCGTACTTCTAATATAGACGCACGTCCCATACACTTCTTGAGACGCGTCAGCAAACCTAACTAGTTGATTTTTCATTGGCTGATTGCATAAGGCCTTACTTCTTGGTATTCGAAGTTTATTCAGAATTTAAAATTGAGGTCTGAATTCCAGCCAACGTTGTTCTAAATTTACAGGAATATGTCACCTTAAGGGAATTTATGTTGCCAAAGCATTTGCAAAATTATTTTTGCTCTAATAATAGGTACATGGGCTAAACAATCCCAATGAATCAAAAATATGTGTTATATCCGATTTTGATGACTACTCGTTTTTCACCCGCCTGATAATTGGAGTTCTCGTGTAAAGAGCGATTTGTTTACGTTGATTTTCGGTAAATCCTGTGTCCCAAGGTGTCATTTTGATTCCTGGTAACAAGAACATTAAGAAATAGTAATTTCTAGTCCTTTTTTATATCCATCGTTAATTAAATGCAAGGGTTATACTGCTGATATGATGAAGATATTCTTCCATTTTCCATCATCTTCTTTTGTCTATGTTGCCAAATGACGAAGTTGTCATATACGTAGCTGTACTAACAAGACAGTTTGTTGGTGGCTGAGTTTAAGACCGTGGTTTCAATGAATGAAATGTAGACACGGACAATCAATGGCAACATAGACAAATGACCGTGGAAGAATTGATTCACCATATCAAAACCCCTGCAGTCAATTCACGATGGAATTATGAAAAGGTGCAAGACTACCATTTCTTGATGTTTTCGTTACCAGGAATGAAAACGACATCTTGGGACACAGGTTACAAAGTATGATACTATTGGAGAGACCGGCCGTTGCCACAATGGAGGTAGCTAATGGGAGGGGGGTATGACGTCACCGAACCATCCATCAATTTTTAAACAGGACAGCTCTTCGAGCTGTCCAGCTAGTTATCAGTGAACATGGGGAGTGGAAGCATCGCTTACGCACACCTAACCGCTGATGATGCCTTCCGCAGTTGTAGAAGAAACGTTCGGAGCAAATCTCCATGAACCACGGCAAAACAGTCCGGAATCAATTATGAATTCATTGAGATTATTGTTTTCCTGGTTGACCATTATTGAAGATGGACCGACCGAAAATCTTGTAAATAAAACTAATGAGACGAGAAAATGATGTGGTGATGAGGTTCATAACGTCCTCATCACCTGATTTCACGTTTAATGTTAATTAATTTAGCACACCTATAATCGCATAGCAATACCTATAATACAGATGTCTAAAAAACAATATTTTCTTTACATCATTAAATTGATAGTATGATCACTTCGGCCCTTCGCTTGAGGTAATCGCATTGCTTCCCAACTCGAGTCGTGCCCCGTTAATTAATTGCTGCCATCGTGAATCCATAACCGGATAGATCTTAGGGGACAAACATAATATAAATCATTGAGCCTCGATTAATCACCAGGAACAGAACAGGGAACTGCCGCCGCGTCTAGCGCCATTTCCAGCTGCGGCAACAGCTACTGTAACCGTAACCTAGTCTCTTGTTAGGCGGCTGATTGCCTGTCATTTCTCTTTTGACTATTACACAGGATGTCAAGACAATTAACAGTGATAAATAATAATTTCAATGCTTGTCAACAGTGAAGCATTCAATCGGAAAATGTTGCTGAGCGTTAAAAAGTATCCTTAGTTTTTACCTTTCTTTATCAGGCTGTATAACCATGATACAATGAATGAAGAGATATGATAGTCGGCGGTCTTATTTTAGTCTTCGCAATGACGAAACTGGAGCTCATCTGCGCGCGAAATTTGAATTTGTATTGACTATTGCGTGGAAGAATTTCGATTTTGAAGGCTTTCTCCAAATGTTGACTAAATTATTGTAGATACATGTGCTGTTTTAGCAAGGCTGTTTGTGTGAACTAAATTCACGGATTAAATAAATACTGTAATTACCTTGTAGATATCAGGACAGGATACAATAATAATGAGGTGATAAATATCAGGGTGATTCTTATAACCTTAAATATCTCGAACAATAAGCACTCTGTCGACAAATGTTTTCTACAATAGTGATTTGTTGGGTGGGGGACATCATTTGAACGAAAAACCGTCCTACATCCCTCCCCCCTTGCCAGAGAGTAGGGTGACATTGAAAGGAGAACCCGCAGAATCCTTATGGGAATAGGCTCCCGTTAAATTTGATGTAACTTTGAGGATCGGTAGTATTCAATGAGTAGACCATAAGTCTCCGTAGTGATACCTTGTACTCGAAATATTCACATGTGATGATGATTTTTTTTTCTAATGACAATTAAGAAAAACCTTAAATAGTTCAATAATTAATATTAATATCGAAAAGCTGCTTCTATTTCCGTACCTAGTTAGATTTTAGTTCTGTTGAGTCATTTATGAGAAAAATGGGAAAGAGTTTTCATTTTGCGTTATCATTCTCGTAATTATTGTATTGACTGTAACAATAAAAATTATAACAAACAAAAACCGTTAAAAATTTGAAGAATATCCTATTTTAAAGTCAAAGCCAAGTCTATTACAAAAATACACTACAAATTTAAAACTTCTCCCCGTCTTTCTCGAAAAGGGCTCAACAGACTTAACATATAAATTTCTTAATTGTTGAAGTTTTGTATTTTAATTTATTAGCATTTATCGTTAGGTACAATCAAAATGTTGAAATTATTATTTCTTCTTCTATTTTTGTGGCTTAGTGTTAATGTTGAAATTGTAACTTTTCTGACGATTTTTTTAAGATATTAGTGGTTATTCTGAGGGGAACATGATGTGAAAAATTCCTTCTTCTTCATTTGGTACAATTTTCGTCCTCCCAAGACGTAGTGGGAAGCAGGAATCGGCAAGTTTGTGTTTTTCAATGCAGTTTGTCTATGATCAGTTTGAAAGTGATGATCTGTATAATTATATCAATTACTAAACGATTCCTTTGATTGGTCAGTTTATCAGAAATCAGTTCAAAGCTGTCAAGATCCTATTTAACAAAAATGATATCCAACATAGATGGAGATTGATTGGACTTCAATATGAAAGTTTTAACAGAAGATAAGTAAATGCAAAAACTTATACTCGGATATCGTTTTTGAGCGAAATTTAATATTTCGGAACTCGGTAGAGCTAAAATACTCGTACCAAAAACAAAAAAAAAAGTTTATCGGTCATATTTCAGCAATGAAGGTCAAAATCTCAAAACTTTAAATACGAAAACGTTTCGTCCTGACGAGACATATCTTTAATAGACATAGCTGTCTAAATCGAGTTGATACACCCTGTAGGTATAATATATTGTAATATACAGAGTTATACACGGTATAGGCCTCGAAAGATATATACAGGATGGGCCACGGTATACGAAACGGAAGATTATGGCCGTGTCTCTGGATTTTAGGATCTTTTTATTTTTGGAGTGGATAGAGACCCGGCAGAGGTACGTTTTAAAATTATATTCATAATGTACAGGATGTCCCAAAAGCATAAAACATATCAAAGTTATGTTTTTTTTAAATGGAATGTTCCTATGTTATTGCATTTTTAGATTGTCTGAAAAAAGAAAATAAGATTGGCTTTTACAGTTGGTGTTTAAATTCAGAAGTTTTTGAGTTATAAACAAGTGAAAATCGTCATTTTTCAAGTTCAAGGCCCTGTACAACGAAAACGGCTGAAGATAGAGAAAAACGGCTTACATGTCCCTATTTTAACTTTTTATGTACTATCCTATGGTATAGAAACATTTGTGCTTTCTTTGATTTTAGTGTATTTTTTAATAAAAAATACACTATTGAGGACGACATCACTTTTCGAAAATCACCCAAACTCATCAAATGTCCACCGATCATGACCCCCGGATCACGAAAAAGTGGTTTTCCAAAATTCACCTGCCCACGATATATATATATATATATATATATATTTATTTCTCCAAAATCACGAAATTTTTATTTTAAAAACGCTCCTGTTGCTTTATCTTTCAAGATTAGTGAACGAAATTTTTCACTCTTATCAAGCTTTAGGAACAATTTCGATTTCCATTAAAAAAACCTTCTTGCGCATCAATCGCAGAAATAGTGTATTTTTATGCGATTCAATTATGAATATTTTCACCGCTTTTTAAATTATTATTGGCTTTCTGAAATTTTCCATAGTCATGTCATGTTAGCGTAGTGCTTTAATGTGAAAAATTTTCTGTGATAATTTCATTTCATTTCGTTTGAACACGTGCCTTAGAATGCATTTTTAAATTTAAAAATAAAAAAAATTGGCAAAATTTAACAATTTTGTCCCTTTTCCTATGCCCGCCACTGGCTAACTTTACTTGAAAAATACTATTTTTTACACTACCTTTAATAAATTCGGAAAAAACTGAAAGGGGAGTTTTGAAAACCGAAAGTTTGAAATTTTAGAGGAATAAACATCATTTAAAAATATTCGAATATCTCCGCCATTTTTATATTTGCTTCTTGAAATTTTTGAAGGTTAAATGCTATTAGTATAGTTGTCTAATATCAAAATTTCCGTTCTATTCCTTCAAAAATAAGCTCATGAATGTTTATAGAAATGTAGACATTTTTACCCTTTTCCTACCCACGCCTCTGGCTTATTGATAGAAATAATGCAAATTGTATTGCATTAGCTCAAATTTCAAATAAGTGTATTCCAATCTTGTTAATTTTGTTTAAAAGTTTTTGATCTTGCCTATTTAGGGGTTCAAAATCTAGCCATTTTCCAAAAATTGAAAAGGCCGCCATTTTGGAATGTCTTTACCTATTTTACTCAAATACAGTACTAGACGACTACTTGAGGGTATCTTACTACCAAAAAAATTTCAGCGCTCTAGATTGAAAACTTCGACCAGAAACCGTGCCTCACGGACGGTTTTTTTTCTGAAATTCGGAGGGACATCCTGTAGAAGTAACACAACTCTAGGAAAATGTTTTTTACGAAAATCAAACGTCAGCCCTAAGGTTTATAAGAGTAAAAAATTTCGTTCATTAATCTTGAAAGATGAAGCTACAGGAGCGTTTTTAAAAATTTAGAGAAACTAATTTAAAAAAAACATCATGTAAAAAAAATCGAATATCTCCGCCATTTTTCTTATTTACTTTTTGAAATTCTCAAGGGTTGAAGTCTATTAGTATAGTTGTCTACTGTAAAAATTTCAGTTTAATTACTTCAAAAATGTGCTCATAAATTGTTGGAGAAATTAAGCCATTTTTACCCTTTTCCTACCCACGCCACTGGCTTATTAATAGAAAAAATGCAAATTTTGTTGCATGAAATTAAATTTCAAGTCATTTACTTCCAATATTGTGAATTTGATATAAAACTCTTTTTCTATCTAGCTTATACAGGGGTTCAAAAAATAGTCCTTTTTCCAAAAATTAAAATGGCCGCCATTTTGAAACGGCTCAGTCGATTTTGCTCAAGTGCAATACCAGACCACTCCTTGTGGATATCTTACTTCCACAAAAATTTCAGTCTCCTAGATTGAAAACTGCGACCTGAAATGAGGTGACAAAAACCGGATTTTCCGAATTTTGAAGGGACACCCTGTAGAAGTGACGCGACTTTTGGAATTTTTTTTAATGAAAATCAAAATTGTTCCTAATATTTAATAAGAGTGCAAAATTTCGTTCACTAATCTTGAAAGATAAAGCTACAGGAGCGTTTTTAAAATCAAAATTTCGTGATTTTGGAGAAATAAATATATAAATATATAAATTATTTGAAAATTAGGTAAAGGCAAGCGGTGTGTCGCAAATAAAAGGTATGATCCTTTTTTGTTAATCTCAATATATTTCGATCTTAATTTAGATCTTCATCAGGAGAACTGTAATTACAAGAAATCAATATTTTTTCAAAAAATCTTAAGATAAATACTTACAACAAATGATCAAAATAAAATTAGCATCTTTAAAATTCTAAAAATCTTCATAAGGTAATGTTAATAAAGTTCGTTTTGTAAATTTATGCCAAAAAACCATTTAATATTTATAAATATCAACATTTAAGAATAATTTTTATGAGAATTTAGAAAAAAAATTTTTATATATTTTATGACATAAAAGTTTTGAAGTTTTTTAACATTGTGAATAATGGATTATTTTCTCAAAAATCAAAACAAAGGAATCTAAACAGTACTACTTTAACAGTTATTTTTATATATGTTCATTAGTTATTTATTTATTTATGAAATTAGGTAGGTACCTGTCTATAAATTGTTTAAAAATTTTTGTGTTTTTCAAAGTCTAAAATATAGCTATATATTCTATTTAAATTTTGTATATCTGATTTTAAATTTATACAGTTATCGATATTTTCATTTATGTGACACATTTCTAAAAATTGTCTTTTAAAAAGATTACTTTCTGTTTCTAATATCTTAATATTTTCAAAATCCATTTCACAGTTAGTATTATGTACATGGTTGGCTAACGTGCATCTATTTGGCCTAAGTCTAGAGTCACTTTTATGTAAAGATACTCTTTGTTTTAACAATTGAGAAGTGTGTCCAATATATGATAAGTTACAATTCAAGCAATTAATTTTATACACTAAATTAGATCTATCTAAAACTTGAATTTTATCTTTATTTTTATTAAAAATTGTATTATTTGTCAAGTAATTATAAAGAGCAAACTTTATATTATTTTCTTTAAAAATTTTTATAATTTTGTGTGTTAAGTTTTCAATGTAAGGAAAAGTAGTGAATTTGAACTGATTATTATTAATGTTATTAACCGTATTCTGTGTGGTGTCAGGATTTATTAATAATTGTGTAACTTGTAAGTTTGTTTGATTGGTGTTAATTTCTGTAGTTGTTAAGGTACTAGATAAATTAGGTGTGTTAAAAATTAATTTGTTAATGTACTTTTTAGGATAACCATTTTCTAACATGAGATCTCTAATTTTCCTTAGTGCGTTATCTCTTAAGGATTGATGTGTAATTCTAGTTACTCGTTGTTTTAGGCCTAAAATAACATTCATTTTTATTTTATGACTGTGGTATGAGTGAAAATGAATGTATCTTCCACTACTTGTTGGTTTTCTATACCAATCTAGAATTATTTTATTATCTTCTCTTCTTATCAATTTTGTATCTAAAAAAGGAACAGATCTTTGGTTTTCTTTTTCAATAGTGAACTTAATATGTGTGTCATATATATTAAAAATTGATAAAATTTCATCTGATTTTTCTTCAGGTATTGCAAGAATTAAATCATCAACATATTGGTAAATGAAAGGTAATTTGAAAGATAGTTTTGGAATACAGTATTTTAATAAGCTTGACATAATTATATTAGCTAAAATTGGACTTATAATGCTTCCCATAGGACATCCAAAGATTTGTGAGTAAAATTTTTTATTGTATAAAAAATAATTGGATTCAAAAATAAATTTTATTAACTCTAGAAATTCTTTTTTTTTAATCTTTGTCTGTGATTGAATTAATTGCCAATTTTCTTCTAAAACTAATATTGTTCTATGTAAAGAAATATTTGTAAATAATGAAACAACATCTAAAGATACAATTATATGATTAGGTGGAAGTTGAAATTCATTTATTTCTTCTGCAAAATTCCATGAATCTTTTACTGAATAACTGTTATAATTTGAAAAAGATAATTTTAAAATATCTGCAATGTACTTGCATAAAGATGAAGTTGGGGAATTTATGCTAGAAACAATTGGTCTCATTGGACAATTTTCTTTATGTACTTTAGGAACACCATATAATTTAGGAGTGATTCCATTGTATGTAGTCAATCTTTTAGCTGTTAAGTCATCAATATATTTCCTTAGTTTGAGTGTTTTAATAAGTTTGTTGCAATCAGTTTGAATTTTGTTGGTAGGATTATTTGTTATAATTTTATAAACATTGTTATCTTCGACTAATTCATTCATTTTTTGGTAATAGTCATTTTTGTTTAATATTACTGAAACTCCTCCTTTATCAGCAGTAGTAACTATAATGTTTGGATTATCTTTGAGAAATTGTTTAGTTTTTATGTACATTGTGTTAAGAATGGTGTTGTGTTCTAAATTTTTGTGTATAAAATTAGTTATGATGTTGGTAGATTGTGCCCTAAGTATGTCACGTTTATCATTATTTGTTAAAGAAACTGTATATTCTATTTCAGATAAAATTCTTTTTAGATTTACATTTTTAGTTTTTGGTTGATAAGAAAATTTTGGACCTAATGATATAATTTTTTTCGCAAAATCTGGAAAAACAACATCAGTGTAGTTTTTAAACCAATTATTTTTGGTTTTAATTTCACTCATTTTACTTGATTTTAAATTGATAAACTTATTAATGTTATTCCTCTTTATTTTGTTAAAAATTATATTATATCTATGAGTCATTTTAAAAATGTAATTATTTACATAATTATTTATAATTGCTTGAATTGTAACTTATCATATATTGGACACACTTCTCAATTGTTAAAACAAAGAGTATCTTTACATAAAAGTGACTCTAGACTTAGGCCAAATAGATGCACGTTAGCCAACCATGTACATAATACTAACTGTGAAATGGATTTTGAAAATATTAAGATATTAGAAACAGAAAGTAATCTTTTTAAAAGACAATTTTTAGAAATGTGTCACATAAATGAAAATATCGATAACTGTATAAATTTAAAATCAGATATACAAAATTTAAATAGAATATATAGCTATATTTTAGACTTTGAAAAACACAAAAATTTTTAAACAATTTATAGACAGGTACCTACCTAATTTCATAAATAAATAAATAACTAATGAACATATATAAAAATAACTGTTAAAGTAGTACTGTTTAGATTCCTTTGTTTTGATTTTTGAGAAAATAATCCATTATTCACAATGTTAAAAAACTTCAAAACTTTTATGTCATAAAATATATAAAAATTTTTTTTCTAAATTCTCATAAAAATTATTCTTAAATGTTGATATTTATAAATATTAAATGGTTTTTTGGCATAAATTTACAAAACGAACTTTATTAACATTACCTTATGAAGATTTTTAGAATTTTAAAGATGCTAATTTTATTTTGATCATTTGTTGTAAGTATTTATCTTAAGATTTTTTGAAAAAATATTGATTTCTTGTAATTACAGTTCTCCTGATGAAGATCTAAATTAAGATCGAAATATATTGAGATTAACAAAAAAGGATCATACCTTTTATTTGCGACACACCGCTTGCCTTTACCTAATTTTCAAATAATTAAAAATAACGGTGTTTTACTACATTCATAATTTAAATATATAAATATATAAATATATAAATATATATATATATATATATATCGTGGGCAGGTGAATTTTGGAAAACCAATTTTTCGTGATCTGGGGGTCATGATCGGTGGACATTTGATGAGTTTGGGTGATTTTTGGAAAGTGATGTCGTCCTCAATAGTGTATTTTTTTGTTAAAAAATACACTAAAATTTTCCAAAAGTCGCGTCACTTCTACAGGGTGTCCCTTCAAAATTCGGCAAATCCGGTTTTTGTCACCTCATTTCAGGTCGCAGTTTTCAATCTAGGACACTGAAATTTATGTGGAAGTAAGATATCCACAAGGAGTGGTCTGGTATTGCACTTGAGCAAAATCGGCTAAGCCGTTTCAAAATGGCGGCTATTTGACAAGATTGGAAGTATATGACTTGAAATTTAATTTAATGCAATAAAATTTGCATTTTTTCTAATAATAAGCCAGTGGCGTGGGTAGGAAAAGGGTAAAAATGGCTAAATTTCTCCAACAATTTCTGAGCACATTTTTGAAGTAATTAAACTGAAAATTTTACAGTAGACAACTATACTAATAGACTTCAACCCTTGAGCATTTCAAAAAGTAAATAAGAAAAATGGCGGAGATATTCGATTTTTTTTACATGATGTTTATTTCTCTAAAATTTTAAAAACGCTCCCTGTAGCTTCATCTTTCAAGATTAATGAACGAAATTTTTTATTCTTATAAACCTTAGGGCTGACGTTTGATTTTCGTAAAAAACATTTTCCTAGAGTTGTGTTACTTCTACAGGATGTCCCTCCGAATTTCAGAAAAAAAACCGTCCGTGAGACGCGGGTTCTGGTCGAAGTTTTCAATCTAGAGCGCTGAAATTTTTTTGGTAGTAAGATATCCTCAAGTAGTCGTCTGGTACTTGAGTAAAATAGGTAAAGACGTTACAAAATGGCGGCATTTTCAATTTTAGGAAAATGGCTAGATTTTGAACCCCTAAAAATAGGCAAGTTAGAATCAAAAACTTTTAAACGAAATTAACAAGATTGGAATAAACTTATTATAAATTTGAGCTAATACAATACAATTTGCATCATTTCTATTAATAAGCCAGAGGCGTGGGTAGGAAAAGGGTAAAAATGTCTACATTTCTATAAACATTCATGAGCTTATTTTTGAAGGACTAGAACGGAAATTTTGGTAGTAGACAACTATACTAATATCATTTAACCTTCAAAAATTTCAAGAAGCAAATATAAAAATGGCGGAGATATTCGAATATTTTTACATGATGTTTATTTCTCTAAAATTTCAAATTTTCGGTTTTCAAAACTCTCCTTTCAGTTTTTTCCGAATTTATTAAAGGTAGTGTAAAAAATAGTATTTTTCAAGTAAAGTTAGCCAGTGGCGGGCATAGGAAACGGGACAAAATTGTTAAATTTTTTGATTTTTAAATTTAAAAATCAATTCTAAGGCACGTGCTCAAACGAAATGAAACGAAATTATCACAGAAAATTTTTCACAGTAAAGCACTACGCTAACATGACATGACTATGGAAAATTTCAGAGAGCCAATAATTTAAAAAGCGGTGAAAATATTCATAATTGAATCGCATAAAAATACACTATCTCTGCGATTGATGCGCAAGAAGGTTTTTTTTATTTGGCGACGCGTGGAGAAATCTCAGAATTTTTTAAATTTTTTTATCACCCTGTATAAACATTTCATCTACATCGTAGGATAGTACATGAAAAGTTAAAATAGGGACATGTAGCCGTTTTTCTCTATCTTCAGCCGTTTTCGTCCACTAATCTTGAAAGATAAAGCCACAGGAGCGTTTTTAAAATCGAAATTTCGCGATTTTGGAGAAATATATATATAGATATAGATTGGTGGAAGTACGACAGTACTTGTTGGAACGAACAAGTTGAGAATAAAACTGGGAATTCTGTCGAATAATTGGGACTTAAATCAGAATACTCTGTTTGCTGACCAAGCTTTCGAAAAATTTATTTTTCTTCATCAGGGCTGAAAATTACATAAATGTGACATCTAATTCACTTATAAGGTAATTTAAACTTACTATGCAAGTGAGGTTGTATATTAAATCAGCTAAGACAAAACAGCGGTTCATGTTCCAGGAGCAAAACTTATAATTATTACATTACTGGATTTGTTGCTAGTCAACTAGATAAAACTCACATAACTGTACACATCACACAATAGAATAAAACTTAATTAAAAGAACAAGCAAAGACAAGGACTACATGTTGCTGGTTTGATTAAAATAGAAAATTTTACATTTTTACTTGTTGGATGAGGATGAACAGTTCTTTATAAAATGGCCGTGAGGGTGAGATAAGACCGAATTATTATAGATAAGGAGAAAACTGCGATGATAGATACCTACATCTCTCTCTCTTAAAAATTTGACAAGGCAAAAGAAAAAGAAGAAGGAGCCTGTCTTCATGAGTAATGAGTGGAACAGAGCATGAGTGACAATTAGTTGCTGTGTCTGAATTGAAGGGCAGTTGACAGAATCAAGACAGCTTGTAATTATTTAAATCTTCATGTGGGGTATGTGACACACAATACAACTATGACGTATTATTGTTAGTACAATATCTGTGAATTAAATAGGAATAGATAGAGCTGAGACCTCTCACATCTGAATACTTATTTAGACAATGTGGATCTTTTGAAATTTCAATCATCTCCTGGATCAGTCTTTTTCTGTAATTTGACTCTCTAACTAAGATCACAGCCTCCTCAAATTTAGGGGTGTGTTGTGTTTCATGTGCATACTGGGTGAGTGCACAATTAAGTTTGGTTCTTCTACAATCACTCTTATGTGCTGTGATTCTATTATTGAGTTGTCTCTTAGTTTCTCCAATGTAAACTAAGTCACAGTCATGGCATGGGACCCTGTAAACTACATTGCAAGTCTTCCCATTAGGAGTCTTATCTTTGATGTTAGAAAAATAATGGCCAAGTAGGTTTATATTTTTTTTGGCAATCTTATTACTATGTCCCGTTTCTCCTATGATGTTAGTTAATTTAGGGGTGAGTTCTTTTATCCAAGGGATGGAAGAATATCGAACAGGCTCTGTTAATTGTAGTGCCGTTGGAGTCCTTAATGAGATATTATGTGTGTCATTGGAGGAGTTGCTGAACAAGAGCTTACGTAAAATTTTAATCGGGTAAGAGTTGTCAATGAGGATGTGGTATAATTTTTCGATGTTGATATTGTATAGAGAGGGATGGCAAATTTTTTTGATTCTATTTTTTAGTCCTAAGACTAAGTTAATTTTTATCCTTTCGTCGTGATACGAGTGATAGTTAAGGTATCTGCCACTACTAGTAGGTTTTTGGTACCAGTCCAACATGATTGTTTGGTTTTGGGTACGGATGGTTCTCGTATCCAGAAAGGGCACCGAGTTGTTTTGTTCTCTCTCTATAGTGAATTTCAGGTTGTTATTGTAGGAATTGAACGTTTCTAAAACGGTTGTTTCCGAATTTATCGGGATAGAACAAATGATGTCATCAACATACCTCTTTAGGAAAGGAACCCGGAAGGGTAATTTGGGTAAACACCCGTCCAGCAAATCATCCATGACATAAGCTGAAATTATAGGGGAGATAGTCGAACCGATTGGTGTGCCAAAAATCTGAATGTATACGTCTCCTTGGTATGTAAAGATTGTACTTTCAAAAATAAATTTCAGTGCTTGGAGAAAAGTATCTAGGTCCAACTCGCAATGCCAACAAATCTCATGCCAATGTTTTCTGACACTCAACTCAGCAAGCTCATATGGTATATTAGTAAATAAGGATGAAACATCTAAACTGATCAACACATAATCCGGAGGTAACTGAAAGTTGTTAATAAAATTGGCATATTGAAAAGAATCGCCTATGAAATATTCATTGTCTTTATCGTATGCATCAGTTAATAATTGTTTTATAAATTTACATAGCCCCGAGTTGGGCGTGCCAATGGAAGAGATGATCGGACGCATTGATAATGGTTCTTTATGTATTTTAGGCAAAGAGTAAAACTTACCAGGGATGGAGTCATAAGTTGTGAATTTCTTTTTTGTGGCTACACTTATCATGCCTTTGTCTTGCATATCAGCAAGTATTTTGTTAGCTTTGTTCTGAAAAGTGATGGTAGGATCCCTCGGTAGCATTTTATAATATTTAGTGTCACTAAGTAAAAGTTTATTCGAATCTATATATTGCTGTTTATTCATGATTACTGTGACGTTGCCTTTATCTGCCTTAAGTATCAGTAATTCCCTATGTTGGTTTAAATATCTCTTAAGTTTGCCGATCATATCATCCCAGTGGCCCACACCGCCCTCTGAGCATTTAATATAATTAGTGATGTGATTGGTGGCTCTAGCCGTGATAATATTCCTAGCATTAGTATCAGTTAATTCCTCAAAGACTGTCTCTAAGTCCGCCAACATACCTTGAATTAATCTACTATTGACTATTGGTGGAAAACTAAATTTAGGTCCCAAAGCAAGCAAATTGAGAACATCGGCAGGAACAGCCTCACTGGTCAAGTTTTTCACCCAGTTGGGTTTGGTTTTAATTTTAGTTATTTGCGTTGCTATTAATTGATTTAGTTTATGATTAGTTGTATTATTATAATTATGAAAAACTCTATTATATGAAATATTTAAACGTCTCTTAAATTCATTAGTGATGTGACCAGGAACCCGCTCCCCGATGAACCCAACCAACCGACGAAGTTCAAACTTTCGATTCCGTTTAGAATCTTCATCAGGACATCTACAATATTATAATCTTAGTATCTTACGGATATAACTTTCAGTTGTCATTAAACTTACCAAATAGTTGAGGAAGTATCTTCAAAGTCACAAAATGGTTCTGGTCCTATGAAGGGTGTCGATGCTCCTTTTCTTGCCAATGAGTGGGCATTCTTCTTGCGTTCGAGGTGGTCTCGAGCACAAGGATTGTTTAGATTGCCGACTATCTTGACGGGTGGCAAGCACCGCTCGGTCAGCAGTCTGTTTTGCGGTGATATCCCGCGATTTCTTGGTTTTTTATTTCTTACCATGGTTGATCCCACGAGTAGCTAGGGAAGGGTGTTCCACCTATGCAGGCCTCGCATGCAAAGGTGAGGAGATTGATACAGTGGGGTGCCCCCTGGTGCCCCTAGGCTGAATCCAGTAGGCCTGGTCTTCTATCCAGTTACGCATCCCATCAGCCTGGACCTCCACCTTAGGATTTAGGTTTTTTTAGTGAGGTTGTCTCCTCTTGGTTCCGGCGATTAAGCCCAGACTCCCGCATCTCTCTGTGCGCGGAACGTGACCACGACAACAGATGATACGGTATATCAGAGATTCCACAGTCGGACGTCTCTGGCGCCGTTGCCCCTAGTGCAGACCTTTAGTCACGACACGACAACCAGGTTAGGGGTTGTCGTGTAGGGGCAACCCTGTAGAATAGCGTATTAAATTAGCAGTGTAAATATATTTCTGTATTTCTTCCATTTTTTTAAGTTTATTTTTTTAATAAAAAAAAAATACTAATCCAAATCAGGAGGACTGGAAGAAAATTACTTGAAACTTGACGTAATGCAATAAAATTCGCATTATTTCTATTAATAAGCCAGTGGCGTGGGTAGGAAAAAGGTTAAAAATGGCTAAATTACCTTTAAAAAACCTTTAATGAGCAGTTTTTTGAAGAAATTGAACTGAAATTATCACTACAGGGTGTCCCTCAAAATTTCAAAATAATACTATTCGGCACGGTTTCTGGTCGCCGTTTTCAATCTAGGGGGCTGAAATTTTTTGGAAGTAAAATAGCCGCAAGGAGTAGTCTGGTACTGTATTTGAGTGAAATCGGTCGAGCCGTTCCAAAATGACGGCCTTTTCAATTTTAGGAAAAATGGCTAGATTTTGAACCCCTATAAGTATTAGCAAGTCAGAAGAAAAACTTTCAAACCAAATTGATAAGATTCGAAGAAAATTATTTGTAATTTTGAGGTAATGCAATAAAATTTGCATTATTTCTATTAATAAGCCCATTGCTAAATTTCTATAATAATTGTTTATGAGATTATTTTTGAGGGAATTGAACTGAAATATTTCAAGTAGACAACTATACTAATAACCCTTCACTGTGAAAAATTTCAAGAAGCAAATAAGAAAAATGGCGGAGATATTCTATTTTTTTACATGATGTTTATTTCTCTAAATTTTCAAATTTTCGGTTTTCAAAACTATTAAAGGAAGTGTAAAAAATTGTACTTTTTAAGTAGAGTGAGTCAGTGGTGGGCATAGGAAAAGGGAGAAAATTGTTAAATTTTTGCCAAATTTTTTTGTTTTGTTAAATTTAAAAATCCATTTTATGGCACGTTTTCGAAGGAAATTAAATCAAATTTTCACAGTAAACCACTTATGACCTGACTATAGAAAATTTCAGAAGGCAATTTGAAAAGCGGTGAAAATATTCATAATTGAATCGCATAAAAATACACTATTTATGCGACTATCGATGCGCAAGAAGGTTTTTGAACTATAGATGTTCTCAAGACTGAGGATGTTTTTCAGATTAGCTGCCAAGTTCCAATAAGTACTTATCTTTAAAAATATTGCTGTTTGGTATATCTACGCATTGTAGGTAGGTACATACATAGATTTACTCATATGGAAATGGAGACTAAACAAATAAATCAAAGTAGAACGCCTTGTATGAAAACAACGAATTGTGAAGAAAATCGTCCACTGGGAGACGGCAGGTCCAAAGAGAGGATTGATTGTACCTACTGCCGGAACAGAACCGAAGCGTCGCCTAGAAGCTTACAAAGAGGGCCCTTTATCAAATCTCTTAATCCGGCATTTAAAGGAAATGCTGAAAAGTGAAATAATGGCCCTTATCTAATCCACAAACACCGATTAAGTGTTTCGTCGATTACGGGGAGTAGTCGTGAGCACTCTGCGTGTCACACCAGTCACCCGTCTCAAAGAAACTCGAGGAAGTCTAGTAGGGACAGCCGTCGTTTTCGATGGAATGGAGAATAAATTAATGTCCTCTTTCAAAAGAGATGTTCATTTTAAAAATATATCGAACTAACCGCTCTTTCACTAGACGCCCCAAGGAAAAGATTTATGTTGCCATTTATTTTCAGCTCTACCACAGTTAACTTTACTTTACGCCAAGTAGGAATGCACTTACAAGAGTTACACTCTAGAGATACCTAATTGTTTCCTAATAAAAAAGTCATCTCGGGTAGTTTTTGCTATTCTCTTATTCGGAGTTAATTGCTTTCAAGAATTAAGAAAAACATTTCCTTAACAGTTTCCAATTCAACTTACTTTCGTTTCAAACTGTATTAAAATGAATTAGAGATTAGTTTATTCAGTTAACTTAATTTTTTAAATTACAATAGTTTCACTCTGATGTGTATCTGTCTTATCTTCTTGTTTAATACTTATCTAGGTAATCATAACAATCTAAACGTACAAACTAGATGAATGCTTGACCTAACAGACTTACTTATGATATGTATACACAAACCATAACATTTAACTATTAATTACTTATTATTCCAGGTCAGTGACGCGAATACAATAAAATGGGCATCTCAAGTGAAAATAAGTCATTTCTTATACAAGTTTTTATTGAAAATGTTGTAAAGCTCAAGAAGTTTTGACATCTACTTAACTCAGAGCTAAAAAGTTGGGAATATCTCACCCGGTTATCTGAAGAACGACATTGATACATGTTTTTGTTAGTGTAAACTACTCGAATAGTAGTTTTAAAAAATTCAATATAAATGGTTTTTCTTAATCGAGTTCACCATTTTTTAAACCAACGAATTGACGGCATCGACTTACCCCGATCCTAGGAGATCCAGATGCTCGGAGGGTCCTCACACATGGTCTACAGTCTACACCAACTTCAATAAGATGATCCATCCATAATAATAGCACGAAATTCACGAAAAATAATTATGGTATCGATTCCGATGGGATCGCGATCACGACGGCCTTCGTTGGTCTTCTTCGATGCTCTCGTCACGACGGCGCAGCCGATAAGTCGCCTCGTCAGAACAAATGGTGAACAGAGCGCGTCAAATCAAACAACAACAAAAAAAAAATAACCACAGAAATAGTAACATAATAGACCTCTAGGGCCGGTTGTTCGTACGTCAGTTAAAAATTTTGAGATAATTACTGATTTTAAATTGCAAATTTTGAAAATACTGCGAATATAATTAATGATCTTGTATTTTTAATCAGTAATTAACTCTTCTTAAAGCGAGCAGAATTCATTTTCAGAAATATCAGACCAATGGTTTGATAATACAGGGCATTTTAAAATCAGTAGTTATCTCAAAATTTTTAACTGACGTACGAACAACCGGCCCCAAGTTGCACAAAATTATTTTAACCAGGATTTATACCGATCCGATCCTATCGCTAATAATAACTACTATAAGTCACAAAAAAAAGTAAAAAATGATTCATATGTTCATTACTGAACAGTTAGCAATATTTATAATTAATAATTATACCTACTGTACTTTATCAATACTTTCGTACTGCGGTGTAATCTGATGTGATTCTCTTTATTATTAGTACCTAGGCATTAAGTTTCAAGTCGTTATCTACCCGAGAGTTTTTTGTGGCCAGTGGTTCACGACTGGCAATGATAAAAATAGCGAATATTGAGTCATTCTTATTATGTTACTTTAAAGTGAAGGTGGATTAATAAATAATTGTATTTTTGAATAGGAAAGGGTGCGTTTTATTCGAAAGTTATTAACATTTTGTTTGTTTATGCAGCGCTTTTGCCGAATTTATATTACCAATTTTGATACTTTATGAATAATTGCATACAATATAATGTCCCTACTCATTTGGCCTGCCCAGCAATAATTTTGTATTTCTTTTGCAGTTGATATTCGACGAGTTCAAGGTGGGCCGATATGAGGCGAGTGCACTGGATGGTTGCCCTGACGGATATATGCAACTCAGTGAATTGGGACGTCCTTTCACGGGAGGCTCCTGGTGCGGTTCCAGCTCTGGTCCAGCAGCTTATTTCAGCGAAACTAGTACCGTAACCGCTAGCGTCAAACTATTCGCCTCCCCGCAAACACCGTTCCAGTTTCGCCTGCGGTACAGATTTGTATCGCGTCGCGAGGCGGTCGTACGTTTTGGTTCACCGGCGGCTCCACTGGAGCGTGGGCAGGTAGCCCCCGGAACCTACTGTACCAGACAATTTGAAGAATGCTACAGGAAACCGTGTCGCTTACAATCACCAAATTACCCGGGGATGTACCCTCGCAACGTCAGTTGTTACTGGAGTCTACGCCAAAAGTTCGTACCGACATGCAAACACGCAATGATTGCTGTGCGCCAAGAAGCAGCTCACAAGATGCATATGAAGCGCTCCATTAATGTTGCTGGTCTGAATAAGACGGCCCGCGCTCTTAGAGCCTGGCGCGACTGCACTGGCGAGCGGGATCATCTCATATTTTATGACGGGGGCTCCACAAATGACCCCGTTCTCGCTAAGTACTGCGGCGGTGACTGGCTACCCCGAGTTGTGTCCAGAGGACCCGAAATGCTGGTCGCCTTCCATTCTTCACCATTTAGTGTTCCGTTGCACTCGCCACCCTCTCATTCGCCACTCAGAGGGTTTGAGCTTGATGTTGACGTCATATTTGCGGATTCCGACTCTCTAGACTACTCGAGGGAAAAACTCAAGTGCGAGTTCGATGTCAACGCCACCAGTCCTGACAGTGACGAAATATGGATGGCAGGAAGAGGCCGAAAAGGCAGGCTTGGTAGTCCTCGTCATTCGTTACCTCCAAACACAACGTGTACTTACAAGTTCACTGGATTTCCAGAAGACCTAGTCTGGGTGAGCTTCGTATCATACAACCAAAGAGCTCTATTGGTAGGTGAGGGAGGTCATGCACTACTTGGGAACGGCTCGACAATAGGTGGTGGATGTGCTACAAGATTACGAATTTGGGATGGTTCCATGATGCTTGAAGATAAGTGCGATGAGCCGCCCCGTCTGTGCGACCACAGCGCTCTAAACAACTCTACCAGATATACACGACCGTGCAATAGTGACGAGAGCTACTTATCGACCGGCAAGAGTTTGTTAATTCAACATCACACCGAAGACGGGACGGCGCTTCATCCAGCTTCATTTCGTTTGAAATACGAGTATATTGATACGAGACTCCCTGGTGATCCGTGGCCAGACGAAAATAATGGTGGTCCTTGCCATAGAGTGTTCAGACGTCAACATCTGGGGGAGGTTGGTTCGCCTCGTAACGTGTTTTTGTATGGACGTGGCGGATCAAGAGACATCCATTGCGTTTATCGATTTGAAGCCGAGGCGGACGAAAGAGTCAGATTGGTACTGAATAATGCTTCATTCGGGGCAGGCGCCTCAGGCTGCGAAACACTGCCAGACCCGCACACTAACCGACCGGTGTGCGAGTACTCCGCTGGTGTGCGAATATCCGAACTGAGTGTATGGGAACTACCTTGGAAGGATACCAGATTGCAAAGAGCTTGCCTTTGTGATAATTCATCTCTGAGTGCCAAACCGTTGGTTTTTCTATCCTCATCCAAAGTAGTAGAGGTGCATTTCACAGCCAATGAAATGAATATAACAGAAGACTTTACCACGCTTTACTTCCACGCGACTTTCGAAATAGTGAAAATGCCAGAGTGTCCCCGAAAGCGCAGGATCCGAGGCTATGGAGGTGACGTCCAATTCGCCAGTCCGCCGGCCGATCGAAGCGAATTGTTATGTGTTGGATATCCGTGGCTTATCGAGTCGAGACATAATCGTAGTCTATTTATCTTGAGTTGGGGAGCGTTTATGCCACTTAAACCTCGCCCTGAAGAACCGACAAGGTGTCCAACATCCAACCGCATCATGTTGTATTCCGGACGACCGGCACGTCTAGTGCGAGCCCTTTGTCCAGCAGAACCTGGAGCTAGACCTTTGGCTGTGCAAGTTTTCAGCGAGGAATGGTGGGGCGAAGCGGCTGTTCGCCAGGGACAGCAACGGCCTCCTAGCTTCATAATAGAGTGGGTAGGTCAGGAGGCGGGAGTAGCTGCACTTTCATGGCTCGAGGTATCCAGGTCCAGAGCTTCGTTGCTACAGCAGCTACAAGTACCTGTTAACGCCAGTGCCACGAACGATACCGAGTATGAGTGTCAGCACAGGTAATTGTTTTTTTTTTCTTAGAGTTTGTCATAGAATAACTAATTTAAAATGTTTCATGATCTCTTCACAGGTGTCCAGAGTTAAACGCGTGTATCAGCGGAGCATTGTGGTGTGACGGTAAAGACCATTGTCCGTCAGGATGGGATGAATCAGAGGCGCAGTGCGGTGCCGCTTCGCGCCTCCTAACCTCGCTGCCTGGTGCAGCTCTGGCGGCCGGTGCCGCCGTTCTGTCATCGCTGGCGCTGCTTTGCTGTCTTACCTTGCATCGCCTTCGAGCCAGAAGGAAGCGACGCCTCGCCAAGAAGAAGCTATTGGCTGGCCCACGTCTCCTCGATCCTGCCACTCTCGATTCCTGACACAAGCCGCTCGCCGTTGAGTATATCCACGTGGACAGGGAAACCACCGTATGAGGCCGGATCAGCGGCCCGGGGGAGTCCGGAGGCGGCGGCCGCGGCGTCTACGTCCGGGCCTGCGAATTCCCCCGTGCCTCCCGGCCAGGTGCGCAGTCCGTCCCTCCTCACCTCAATGCGCGGTATCTACCGGTGCCTTCCAGTCGTCAGCGTGCGCCTTCCTCGGCCAATCTGGACATTCATTCACTTTCCTTGCAATTCAAGCACGTTCCTTCGTATTACTCAAATTCCCATGTTTAGCTCAAACATTCACTCACTCAATATTCTACTGTCCTACTCACTACTGAACTTCTTGAATAGGTATGATACCTATGATGTAGGTATGTACTTAAATGCAGTACAATCATTGCCCAAACAGTGAACATGATATTTTGTTTTTAGTGATCAGTAGGTATTTCTAAGATATTCTTTCTATGCATCAATAGCACGTCAAATTTTTTAATGAATAAACAGTACTTTATACTTATACTTATTTATTTTACACGGAGAACGTACATTCATTTCATTAATAATTGGAACAAATAGTAAACAAAGAAAGCAGCAACGTGTATTCTTTCCTCTCACCATATAGTAACTTAATATTGTTGCTCATCTGTGAGGGTCTGCCTTTTTATCTAGATTGTTAGCAGTAAATTTTGCAGCTGGGTACATAATCTACAATGGAACAATAAATTGTACTCGTTGGTAATTTATATTATTTGCGATGATTCAGAATAAATATTTTGAATAGTAGTAGTTGCAGCTGAGGCGTTTCCAGGTTAGAGCATAATACGGTTATGATATATTTCCACATTTCTCGTTGACGACGACGCAAAGGGGCTCTCTCGCAAAATGGGATAGTAGATTGTAAACTAAAATTACAGCAGGAATTGTTTCTGCCGCTTGATGCTGTTCTGCATTTTCAGTCTAGTTTTGATGTCTGGTAATTATTTCAATTTAATTGTCTATTGTTATTGTTTGTAAAATACATGGTCAGTGCTACTTGCCTACCTATATGGACAGTTGTATCAGAGAAGAGGACGAAAGTATCAAATTCCTCACGTTTAATTACCCACTTCTCTTTCAGCGTTGAGTATCTATCTGAATGATTCGATTAAAAATAAAATCATTTTAGATTTTCATTACTTGGATACCTGTGCAATTTTATACAAATTTTGAGTATCTCGAATCGATCCTTATAATTGCATCGTACTGAATCTTCCCAATACCTTCACGGTGTCTAAAGGCTCCTAGAAATCGACGAACGAATGATTTCGTAATAACCACTCAGCTTGAATTCGGTTAGTCATCTGCAGCCCCTTCCGTAGCCGAGATTATCCGCTGTTGATAGCATTCGAACTTATTTGGGAGAAGATTTGCGCGAATCTTTGTCGTCAGTTATACACGTCAGCTAAGAGATTGAGGAACATTAAGACCTCTGAACTCCACCAGGCATGTTGAATCGTACCTTTCATTCCGTGCCTTGTTGTGTGGAACGATCAGTATCTTGTCAAAAGTAACTTTCCCACTCTTCGCCATCTCACTCGTCATCCGCTCGTAGAGTTTTTCTGGTAAATTTGATTGCTGATCATTAATCCACAGCCTCGATCTGAATAATTCCACTGTTCTCATGGTGGCGGTTAGAATTCGTCACAAGCCTGGAGTGGAGGAATCTCTTTTTTTACGTTTGTGTATGTTGTTTTTACGACCTCCTGAATCGTAAATGTGTTGTAAGTTATTTAATGTCGGCGTGTCTAATAGGTCATGATCATACAGCTCCAGAATTTCACATCGTTAGATCTGGCAGTTGAACTCCTGTTTCCTTTTCTTCATTTTTAGTCTTAGTTTAATTTTATTCATTTCCTCAATACAAATTCGAACTCTCTCCATCCTATGATCTCTTCCTGTGGTTAATCGACTCAGGACGACTGACGCGTTCATTCTATTAGTGACTGAAGCATAGTCAATTTGTTGTTTGACAATATCTACAGAAATGACCCAGTCCAACGTTCTACGCGGCAGTTGCTTAATGATTTCATATGATCTTAATTTTTTAGTAACTTTACCATATTGTATTGAGTTGTTTTATGAGTTCAGAATGATCCACATGAGGGTGATGTAGGGAGGGCCTCAGCAGCAGATCCTTCTCTGATTAAATCGGTAAACTTTGCCCCGTTCCCATTCTTCTTCGACTTGAACGTATCCTTGTAAAACGTGATCGGATGAGGTGGCAATAGACGGTTTGATAAAGTTTGCATATTGTCACTATGACTTATACACATCATCATCACCATGATAAAATAGTAACCACACCATCAACACCAACTCAAAGATCTGTAGTACCTACGATATTTTTTAATTCCTCAAGTTATTCACACTTAGAGGATGGTAATAACAATATCGATTCTTATATTTGTTTTATGCCGTCTTGATTGATCAGATCCTTCAACTGTTAAACAATATTTGTGCTTACCCAAGACTTGAATTGCTGTTTTAAATTAATTTTCAAAGTCTTCCCAATTTAAGGGCTGTCTCATTTATTCTTCAAGACAATGCGTATGTGGGTACCTCGCGTGGTAAATATTAAGATTAAGAGTAATTATCTTTCTAAGGTCTGCTTACCTCGATATGTGCGTACACGCTTTCCTCGACTGTTCAACTTCCCGTCCCTGGATGTGCCTATGTCCTGCAGGCTTTTACCTTGAGTTGTCACGACGTTTACTTCTTTAAAACAGATCACTCTGTTTTTCTTAGTCCAAGAGGCTGGATATCTTAGGATAGTCCTAAAACTAATAGTTTTAGATTACACAAACTTTTTACATGTATATATTTCACTTCAGCCTTTAATTAAACGCAATTATCACCTCTCTTCGGGACTATGTTACTTTCCACTGTGAGACTTCATGTAGAGCAACTATACCTATTCAGCCTGACCATTCAATTGTGAGAAAAGCGAACTACTGGTGCTATTCGAGAACCCATTCCACTTGAAAATTGTTTGAAGAGATAATTATTGTCAAAGCAAGGTCTATTGTCCGACCTAAATGTTTTCGGGTATTCCCTATCTGGCCAGAATCGGGCTCATTTTTTCCATGACTTCCTTAGCCGTTTGTGAGTTCGGAGACATTATTACTTCCAAATATCTTGAAAAATAATCAACTGCTACCCACCAGAAAAGATTTTTCCTTTTACCTTACATAAATCCACTCCGATGATTTGTCATGGGCAATCTTGCATGGTTTGGAGGGCTCGACTGGTGCTGCCCGATATTCGATGCATTTATTACACCAATCAACGTTATTTTAGATTTGCGAATCTATTTTAGGCCACCGGATGGTATTTTTGACTCTATTGAGGCATTTTGTTACCTTAAGGTGGCCCTCATGCAGACGATCTCGCATTTCCGCTCAAAGGGTAGGTGAAATGTACAGTCCGAAGTAAAGTTCCGAAGGTTTTTTCTTTATACCACTTAACATTTTCGAAAAGAATTTGGTTTTATTTGATATGTACGCCACTAATCAGCTTATTGTTTTTGGAGTTACTATCAGAAATATGCCAGAAAAGAAAACACGTTAAATGAAGTTCGCAATAAAATATAGTTTCAATTCTGTTTCAACTTTTTTGTAGAATTTCAACAAGCGTTTAAGACAAGAATGTTGTACGACAAACACATATTATTTTAACCCGAGGTACTAGCAAACGGATTGTTTTGAGGCGTAAATTAATTGCACAACCTGTATAAAATTTTTTTTTATTAAAGTAATAAAAACGTAACGTCTTGCACGTCGGACTTATTTATCTTTTTCTCTATTCCGCTAATCATATTAAATAGCATAATATATCCGACAGAACTAAAGTAGTGAGAGGATGAGAAAGGAAGAAGTTGAATAAGTGATTGAACTAAGCTATCATTAATCATCACAATAAGGACAAATTTCGTAAGTGAATGAGCTGGTGCTAATCCGTAATTGCAATTCGGACAATCGCTAATAATTCCCAGTGAAAATAACTAAGTACATACTTCGAATTCTTGTAGAAGACGTGCCAAACACATCGGTGCTCTTCGGGCGCATCAAAAAATACACTTTCAGGAAACTACGCATACCCTACTAATTAGATAAACTTCTTATACTGTAGTTGAATCAGTTGCTATTGGACTGAGATGATATGCCGGCAGATTGTTGATCGCCAGAATGGTTGGATCGTGTACAAGGGTGCGTGGAAGGGAAGAGTGAATATTCTGAATGTCGCGCGACGACAACCTCAGCCACAATAAAGTAGGTTGTAGTAGGCTGCTGAATCCTGCTCTCGTATTGTGATATTTAACATTTATTTTATAAATGATGTGTACAGTACAAGTATAAGTTAGATTTTCAATGTATGGTACGCACAGAAGATGTGGAATCAAATTAGGAACTATCTGCTGTTGCGGTGGCGCTGCTCCTGCTGACGCAACTGCCAATGCATACGGCATTCTTGCATAATCTCTAACATAATTTAATTTTTTTTCACTAGTAAATGCTTGCGACTTTATTTAAATCCGTTGCTCTAGTTATTTTTATTAAGATTTAATTTAACTGTCAAGTCTTGCTGATTTAATTGTTACTATCAGAATCAGAGACCTAAATATATTTTTTATTTACGTAGTTATATTTTTACTTGCTGTACGGAAAATCATTCTCATTTTAAAGGCTATTAATGTGAGTATTGTAATGTTAATGTACGCATCAATACAGGGTAGCTATTATTGTATTATAATGTGAGAAAAAATATCAAACGCATGTTCCAGGTAGCCTCAGTACCTAACTATAAAAATAAAAACGGTCATAAGTACTCTCATTACTAATTGGGTGTATGTATAGGTGTGGTACTAACACCCCATCTTGTAATAACCCCCGCTGGTGCCATGACTACAATTTTACTCACAAAGAACACTTAATTAAAACGGCCATCTTTGATGTTAAAATATATGTGTATACAGGATGTCCCAGATCATTCGAAGCGGTATTTGTTGACCAAACAATAGATTTTTTCAAAAAAAATTTGCAATTTCAAGTACAAGATCACAATGCCCATAATTTAAAGTTATTATGGACTATACAGAGTGTCCCATATGAGAGTGGCATATCAAAGTTATGTTTTTTTTAAGTGGAATGCTCCTATGTTATTGCATTTTTAAATTGTCTGAGAAGAAAAAAAAAATTAGCTTTCACAGCTGGTGTTTAAATTGAGAAGTTTGTGAGTTATGAACAAGTAAAAATCGCAATTTTTTAAGTTCAAGGCCCTGTACAATGAGAACGGCTCACGATAGATAAAAACGGCTTGCATGTCTCTCTTTTCATGTACTATCCTGTGATGTAGATGAAATGTTTATACAGGGTGAAAAAAATTTTGAAAGATCTGAGATTTCTCAACGCGTCACCAAATAAAAAAAAACAAAGTACAAATGTTTCTGTACCATATGATAGTACCTACATAAAAAGTTAAAATATGGACATGTGAGACGTTTTTCTGTATCGTCAGCCGTTTTCGTTGTACAGGGCTTTGAACTTGAAAAATTTCGATTTTCGCTTGTTTATAACTCACAAACTTCTCAATTTAAACACCAGCTGTAAAAAAGCCGTTTATACGACTCTTTTCAAATTCTAGGATGATTGTAGGTGTATTTATATTGTAACTTTGACCAGCAAGACTTATGTATAATCCTAATGTTTATAATGTATTTTTTTTTTCTTTCGAGGGCCGTCCGATTCGGACTGGCCGGAAACACCTCAGCCTCATGGGCTAATCGTGCTTACCCCCTTTATTTCATGTCACCCATTTCGTCAATCTGGTTCCCTGAACTAGTTTCTACAACCCCATCACTGGATGAGTGTCATATTCTTCCGGACTCATTTCTGGTTGTCCGTATATTTCCTGTCTTCTGCGGTCCAGAGCTTCGTATTCGCACAGGACATGTTTGGCTCTCTCTTGGACATTGATGCGTTCTCGGTATCTTAGGTCTCGATTGAACACTCCTATTTTATTTAAGTGTCTTTTTAGGGCAATAAGTCTCGTCAGTAATCCCACTGTGATACGGAACGGATTCCTACTAAGTTATCGTAGTTCTCAAGTTGAATTCTTTATGGGTCCCTTGATGAAGTCTTCCTCATATTGATGTTTGGCCATTTTATCCCAAGCCGAATGTGTTTAGTTTCACTAGATATTCCCACGGCATTTTTGAACTGATGACGTATCAACTCACGTCTCTAAAAGCAGTTTGGTTGTTCACTAAGAATGATATCTTGCTTTTTATAACTCCCGTCTATAATATTATATGGAGCCCATCTTTTGATAGTGGATTACCTCCTGAAATATGCTGGTATACTTTCTAATTTGTCAAAATAATATGTTGTTCTAGGTTCAAAGATCCAGCCACCTGTTCCTTGGATGTTTTACAATCCTTCTGTATACCATTTTATGGGGTGCTGTTTGAGATTGTAGTTGTTGTATTCATTTGTCAAATCCTTCATTTGTCCACTCCAAGGTAGTGTTGTTACCTTTTCACATTAGACAGGAAAGGAACAGAAACTTCCTTCAATTTTTAATAAATTTTGACTCATTTTAAAAAAACTTGATAAACATTTTAATAATTATTATGTAGGTACTGGTACCTACTACTGTGATTAGCCTTTACCTCTTGCTGTTGTTATTACTCTAATGGATACGATTAACACATTTACAAAACGTAGAATTTAATCTCAACTTCTACAGTCCTGAAGAAGAACTAAATACGAGAAACTTGACTTGGGAAAAACAGTGATTGTTTATTAAATAGACTCCACTCCCAATTGAATTCCTAATATGATCTTCATCTAAGTGGACAGTTAAAATAAATCAGAAATTTTATGTATTAATAGCGAATCGTTGCAGGTTTTTGAAACCTCGATTCTTAGTTTTTGTGAAAATTTACTCCGTTTTGGAGTGGCGGCAAGAGCTGGCTACGAAGCACGGTGTAAGATATAATAAGGTGAACGCACGATGTTCGTCTTTTAACGCTAGCGAACGACACGAAACTGCGAACGTCGATGCGGGAGAGAGATAGTTCTTTTGGGCGATCCATACGCTCTCTCCTCATACTTCCACACGTGGGATTCTCATAACAAGTGTAGGTTTTGAGAAGTCGCGCTGCTACATTTTATTTTTTATTGAGTGAGTGATAAGTAAATATGCTAAGAAAGTGTGTTGTACCTAATTGTACACCTATATTTACCTACCTATATCTTTACCTATATCTTACACCGTGCTACGAAGCCAAAGATTTTGGCTTCGATCCTGACTCGGTCCGCAATATTTTTCAGATTAATGTTCGAATTATCATGAAAAATATAATATGCAATGCAGTCGATTGGGGTGGTGGGGTGACCAGTGGGATTAGCGAAAATAATCTTGTAGGTCTAGTTGCTTGGGGTGCACCGTGCACAAGCACAACCCTTTACTTCCATAGCTTTTTAGTTCTCGTAGTAATAAAATTAATAATTGCAATTTTTTTTAAGAATCGGTCTTAACCATATAGATAAGACACAGTCGCTCCACTCTGGTCATTTGACTTTGAGATCGAGCTTATATGTATAGCCACAGAATAATTTTAATTACATAAACCAAGGCAAGACAGGGATTTGAACCCAGACAGAGACAGCGACAAGCGATTAGTAGTCTTCACTTCATCTCGCTGAACTACCGCCCGTTTCTTATGATTAGTCATCGATGTTATTTAAAACAATCAAAAATTAAAGTGACAAAAATTTGCAAATTTTTATGGTAATTTAATTGGGGATAACTTTCGATAATCCAAAATAATTTCTATTTTGTTATCGCATGTCAGAAGACCTATATTTTATTTTTCGACGTTGTTGGATCTGAACTTAAAAAGTTGCAACAAATTTTATACAGGGTGATATTTTATAACGTGCAAAATCAATCCGCTATTTTGATACACCCGTTTTTAACCCTTAACTACGCGCGCCCTGAAATACAACATAACTATTCGCGTGGTGTATTTTGTACACCAGGTCTAAAAATCACCATAAAACAACCAGTTTTAATATAAGTAAAACAAATAACGTAAATAATGTTAAGAAATATTTGCCATACAAATATTGAACAAAAAACTTAAATGCAAAAGTATGAAACAAAAAAAAATCTTAAAAAAGCAGAAAATTGCACAAAAAAAAAAAATTTTTTTTTTAAGTGACTACTCGCTTCCACTCATTGTTTCATCATCGTTGATAGTGCACTTCGAACAAGTACTGACAGTAGTTGCATGTTCTTTGCATACAGGTCTCCCACATGTATGACACGACATGGTCGTCATACCCAATTTTTCTGTCTTCCGCAACAAAAGCACCTTTTTCGTATTTTTGTTGGTGGTTCTTCACACTGGCACTGACAGTGCGTGTAAACAACACTTCACCAATAGGTTAGATAGCCACCCCGAGTGCGCATGAAGTATAAAGCAAAAATGGCCGCCACCATAGTTATAGTGGTGTACAAAATACACCAGCGCGAGTAGTTAAAGATTAAAATAAATTTTTTCTTGTAAGTTTTGATGCGCAAATTTTGTAGCTTAATATCCCATCTGGAGATGGTTGTGAGATTTTCGTTTAACACCGGTATTTACCGAGTGATCTCAAAAAAATCCACTGTTTGCTTTTGAAGTGATAACTGTTTTTCTCGCAGACAGATTTTTGAAATTTAAGTCTCATATTGAAGCTCATAATATGACACAAAAGCAAAAAATTACATAGAAATTACTCAAACAAGAATTTCTAGTGAAAACCGGTTTTGGTAGCTAAATTAACTGAAAATCGACTTTTTTCCGAGAAAACCTTCATTTGTGAACACCGAGTGAATGCTTTAAGAATTGTCTTCCTGGTGAGAAAAAATGTTGATAACAGCAGCCAAATTACACTTACATTCTTTCACGTTTATTAGAGCCCTTGCTTACGTGAGAATGATTTGTAAACATAGTTACGAAAATTGCAACAATCCCTAGCTTGTCTGATGTTTAATTCATTTAATTGCGTCAAGTTCATAATAGTCCAGTCATTACGTCGGAAATAACGGGTTAGAAATGCAAATGAACCGAGAAAGCCAAATTTTGGATATTACGTGGGGGGGACCTAGAAAAGCTTAACTTCAAATTTTCGACCAAAATTACCTTGTGCATTTTCCGCCATCTTGAAAAAAGGGTTAAATTCAGTTTTTTCATCATAGCTCGGTTCTCCGTTGAGATACGAAAATTTTTCTGCAATACTTTTTTGTTGCTCTTCTTACAATCTACAATTAAGGTCCTACACATTTTTTACGTATCGTTCATCGTTATCGAGATATCGATCGAAAAAACCATAAATTTGGGGAGTGAATTTTGTTTTTTGCTATTTTCTTTTTTCTCGTGAAAGATATCGAAAAAATGTCTAATATGTCCTTGTAGAACGTATTCAGGCCTACAATTTAATTTTTTTATTTTCGTCAAAAATTACGACCTCTAGCGCGCTGCGAAGTTGACTGGAGCGCGCCCGAAGCTGCAATGTGCGTCTCGCCATACAATAATTGTACTAGATCTTTTGGTTTTAATTACCGGACTTGCACAGGACAAAAAAAATATATTTTTTCGCAAACCAGCTAAAGGAAAAACACCGGCAAAACTGTACTCACCGAATAGTTTCAAGCATGATAGGTCTGTTCTTGAGAACATTCTTTTCATTCATGATTTCAGCGGTTGCGACACCACGTCTTTTTATAATATTGGAAAGTCGAAATTCATCAACACCTTCGAGAAAAACCCGAACTTACGGTCATCGGTAGAATTATTTAAGCAAGAAAACGTCGATCCGAAGATGCTATAGGTATAGCGCTGGAAAGCTATTCCTTATCGCTCTGTATGGTGGTGATAAAGAGGAGACATCGATTAATATTTTGCGGTTCCACCGCTTTGCAAAATCAGTGACGACAAATAAGTTCAATAATCTTTCACTACTCCCACCAACGGAAAGCGCAGTCTGCCAACACGTTTTTCGGACATATCTACAAGTACAAACGTGGCTCGGATTTTTCAAAGATCCTCAGGAATGGGGTTGGCGACAGACTAATTACGGGCTTGAACCAATTAGCACCACAGCCGAACCCGCTCCACCTGAACTTTTAAAACTCATTTCTTGCAAATGTAAAGGAAAGTGTGGGGCTGCTTGTGGGTGCAGGAAAGCAGGGATTAGTTGCTCCGTTATTTGCCTGCACTGTAAGTAGTGGACAAATATGCAACAACGTCGCCAGAGTCGACATTTTATTCAACGCCGATCACGGTGATCATGATGATTTTGATGTTTCAACCGTCACAGCATCATTTCCTGCGATTCAAGAGTCTTCACGACTCGAAGAGTCTGCCGAGGAGGAACTTCTACAGCCAGGACCATCAAAACGACAAAAAATGTTTGAAAAAAATGACCACCTTTAATTATTATTTTTTACTACACAAAAATTATTTGATCAATAAATCTCATGTGTTTGATTTATAATTTAGCTGGTTTATTAATTTATTTTGTACTGCAATAATTCCCTGAACAACCTTTCATTCATTTTGACGTGTGGATACAACCGTGCGAGCGGCTAAAAATCAAAACTGCACAGTATTACCGACTTCGCGGCGCGCTAGAGGTCGTAATTTTTGTCGAAAATAAAAAATAAAAAAATGAAATTGTAGGCCTGAATACGCTCTACAAGTTTGATATTAGACATTTTTTCGATATCTTTCACGAGAAAAAAGAAAATAGCAAAAAACAAAATTCACTCCCCAAATTTATGGTTTTTTTCGATCGATATCTCGATAACGTTGAACGATACGTAAAAAATGTATAGGACCTTAATTGTAGATTGTAAGAAAAGAAACAAAAAAGTTTTATATAAAAATTTTCGTATCTCAACGGAGAACCGAGTTATGAGGAAAAAACTGAATTTAACTGTTTTTTCAAGATGGCGGAAAATCCACAAGGTAATTTTGGTCGACAATTTGAAGTTAAGCTTTTCTAGGCCCCCCTCACGTAATATCCAAAATTTGGCTTTCTCGGTTCATTTGCATTTCCAAATGTATATAATGACTGGACTATAAGTTGGGTATTCAAAGGGCACTCAGCCAACTAAGAAATTAGTGTTTATTAGATTAAATTAGAAGCAACAGCTTTGTAATGATGGCTGCAAAATATTTTCAGGTGACCACGGGCGCTGATTCCCACGAAACCATGAAGATTTGGCTGCTGTAATCAAAATTCTTTCTCTCATCAGCAAGAAAATTATTAGAGAGAAGTTCATTTCATTAAATTTTCCTGCCAAAACCGGTTTCCAGAAGAATTTCAACTTTTAGTCAGTCTTTTATGTCGTACCTGAGTTAATTCTGGACCACGATCTTTTTGCCTGAAGCTTAGCTCCAATTTAAGCCAAACTTTCAAAAAACGGTCGGAGAGGTTGAAAGTTATCACTTTAAGAACGACAGTTGATTTTTTGAGATCACCCTGTAAATACAGGCCTTAAACCGAAAATGTTCCTGATGTGCAGCATCAAGGTTCAACATTTGATCATCAAAATATACAAGAAATGTTGATGTGCTCACAGAAACAAAGAAGTCCCCTTAAACTTAATGAATAGGGTAAAATAAATACCTTGTGATCACTAGTGAATCCAAAGTGTGTTATTCTCCTGGAGAATACGACATAACAGTCATCGTCATCAAGATTCATCGGAAATTAATCTGAATCAATGTAAATCAGAGGAATGTTTTTGGTGTGTTGTTCAAAATACCAGTAGGTACAATAAGAACGTCAAGTATCAATAAAGTTTTATTCTCCAAGTACTCCAAGATTGGAGTAATATACTTATTTAGACGTAATGTAGATAATATAATATTTGTGATTCAGAGAGATTAACAAAGTGAGGTGACTGTCCCTCCCCCTTCCCCAGCCATATCAACTGGGTAGGATGCTGCTCGTTGCCTTTATGGATCGTTAGCCGGAGAAGCGCCCGTTAAGATCTTTTTGTTAAGACTTTTTCATAACTGTAATTGTCCTTTCACGAACCCAACGACCTAGTGTTTCTTTTTAATGAATATACTAGGAAATTTACGGCCAAAGTTAATAAAAATTATCCCTCGCAACGATTCCCGTGAATTCTCTTTCTCTCATATAAACTTCAAGACCGCTTACTGAGCATTAAATTTTCCTTGGAAGTTGCTTCCAGTATTTCTTAAAACTGAAAGTTGTTGTTTTCACGATCTCCGTAGTTCTTTTAAGTTCTTTATTGTTCTGATTTTTTTATTTGAAGTAACGACGAGTATTATTTATTATCTACACAACGCACAAATTGAAGTGTCACACCACACCCCAAAATTTTGCCTGATTTTGATTGGGAACAACTTTCGACATTCCAAGGGATTTCGGTTTTGTTTTCGCATGTCAGCAGCCCTAGATTCTCTATTTTTCTGATGTATTGGGTCTAAACTCAAAAAAACTGTCAACAAAGGTTTTCAACAAGATTATAATTATTATGTGAAGGTGTACAGAATCGCTCCGCGGTTTTCGTACCACCGTTTTCCAATTGTATTTTTCTAGTAAGCTTTGATGAGCTAATTTTTAAGATTGATGTCTCACCTTGAAACGGTTTTCAGATTTTCGATTAACCACCTGTATTTACAAGATTGTGGGGGTGGCGTGAGAGAATAAAAAATTAAAAATCCTCGAGACTCATTACATGGTCATTACATGGTCAAGAAAAAAACCTAATAAATTTTGAAAAGTAGATAGTTTTTCTCTCACCACCTCAAAATAGAGAGATCAAGTTAGGTGCCCAATTTATACTCTAGCGTGACACTCTCTCCCCACTTCATTAGAAAAGGAAACGGAAAGGTTAAATTTTTGGATGCCAGTTGTCTTTTTAATTGTGAAAATAATTCGATGTCATTTAAAAAAATATTATCTAACCTAACCAATAAAAAGAACAACAAAAACTCACTTAGATTGCTTAACTTATTTATTATTCTGTTCAATATTATAAGGTGAATTGTCCCAATCTTTAAAAACCTTGAGTCTGCTTAACAAGACCTATATTTCCTTATTTAATTTACAAGGTGCTGACATATAAAAATATCCACTTTTATAATTATTGTAATGATGCTTTAGACCCTAAAATGAATTAATTCATTGACAAATATTTAAATGAGCTTCAGCTAAAGTCGACTACACCTCAGCTGTAATTTTTTTTTTAGATCTAATTGAAAACAGTTGAACCATTTATTTACAAAAACAATGTTTCGAGAGATCACTCTTCCCTCTCATTAATTGTCTTTTTCTGACTATTCGAAACTTGAAAAAAAGAAACTGGAGGAAGGTAGATACTAATTTACTCGAACTGTTTTATCAGATGGAAACTTCAATCCTACTAGAAGTGTTGATTGGATATTAAAGATAGCTCAACTTACATGCGAATTTGTCGTGATTCAAATAACTTTACCAAATGGGAAATGCTTGCAGGAGATCGGAACAGCAACTCGATCCTATTTTATTTGTTGATTTAGATACCCGATTTAACAACGTAAATTCTCGATACGAAGATAAACACTCGTTGGCCCTTCGCTCTCGGACGCGAATGTGGTTAAGATAATTTTGTGGAAACGATTTAGTTTCTAGATAGGCTGTCCCAGCTCATTCGAAGCGGTCTCTGTGGGTCAAACGATTATTTTTTTCAAAAAATAAATTGCAAATTCAAGTACATACTATCCTATGGTGTAGAAACATTTGTACTTTCTTTGTTTTTTTTTTTTGTTATTTGGCGACGGTTGGAGAAATCTCAGATTTTTCAAAAAATTTTATTACCCTCTATAAGCATTTGATCTACATCATAGGATAGTACCTACATGAAAAGTTAAAATACGGACATGTAAGCCGTTTTTCTCTATCTAGAGCAGTTTTCTAAACTTCAAAAATTGCGATTTTCACTTGTTTATAACTCACAAACTTCTCAATTTAAACAGCAACTACTGTAAAAACGAATCTTATTTCCTTTTCTTAGTCAACCTAAAAATACAATAACATAGGAGCATTCCATTAAAAAAAAAACATAAATTTGATATGTCACTGTCATATGGGACACTCTGTATACTCCAAAATAATTTTAGATTATGGCCATTGTGATCCTGTACTTGATTTTTCAAAATCAAAGAAACAAAAATTTGAAAAAATCAATGGTTTGGCCTACAGATACCGCTTCGAATGAGCTGGGACACCCTGTATATTAAGATAAGATAAAAAAGGTTTTGTAAACGATTTTAGGTATGTGCGATGTACGTATCAGCTGATTTCGTAATCGTAAGATCGCAATTGATCTAAGGTGCGTGAATTTAAACACGATATCGTTTGAGAAAAGGTTGTTAACACTTTTTGCTCGATAAAACAATTTCTATATTGACGTTAAAATAGGCATAGATAGACTTGAACGCCACTAATGCGTTACAAGGTGATCTCAAAATATCAACTTTGTTCTTGAAGAAAATCCAGGGAGGAAATTGACTCAAGGCAAAAATTAAAAACAAAAGATTGCATGAAAAATACTGTAATTTAAATTTTTTCTGGAAATAATGTTTGGGAGGAAAACTTACTTAGCATCAACTTGTCTCCGACCCAGCCTTCATTTCTGAACAAATTAAGAATTTTTTTGCTGACATGAGATGGGAAATGTTGAAACTACAGCCAAATAGAACAAGAGCCCGCAGCTACCAGACCTTCGTCATTTTATAAAAGCTGAAAGTTTCTATGAGCATCTCTTCAACACAGGTATGAACAATGAAGCGACTATGAAATTTGAATCATCGTGACTTTGGCAGATAACAGCTGAAGAAGGTGTATCAAATCACTCCTCAAGATCTTTGAAGTATAAAGTTTTTCTTTAAACTTAAAGGACATGTAGGGAATGCAAAAATATTGGAAAATTTTCCTGCATACATGGGTCGTTGGGCTTTAGTTTTAGAAATACGAGGTGTTAAAGTTCTGCGAAAAATTTAATATTTTTTTGAATATCTACAAACTGGCTGATGAGAATAACTCGAAATTTTTGACAGTTGTTATACTAATTGAAGTACATGATTTGATACTCCTAACAAAAAAAATGTTAATCCAATGGCGGAGATCTAGGTATGTCTTTACCACTTTTAAAATACTTTATACGCCATGCACTTACTTTAATGGAAATGTGATATTTTTGATAGATACTTGTTTAATCATTGTTTAGTCATTATTTCTGGAAGTACGTACTCATTATCATTGGTTTTTATTATACATTATTATTATTTTTATTGTAGTTTACATTACATGCCCTTAAAGTTTTGAAAAAATTTAACATTATACTTCAAAGATCTTGAGGAGTGATTTTATGCACCTTCTTCAGCTTCTAGCTGTCAAAGCCACGATGATCCAAATTTCATAGTCGCTGCATTGTTCCTACCTATGTTGGGGACATGCGCACATAAACTTTCAACTTTTATAAAATGAGGAAGGTCTGAGAGTCGCGAACTCTTGGTCTAAAATTACATCTGCAAGTTTTCAGGTGGAATCAGTGGTCTTTCTTACCTGAAACTAATTCATAACTATCGTAACGAAAATTCTAACAATCGCTAGTTTGTTTCAGTTAAGTAGGTAGTGCATTCTCAGGTTACGAATCATTCTCAGGTAAGAAAGACCGATGATTCTACCTGAAAACGTGCAGATGTAATTTGACTATAGTTTCAAAATTTTTCATCTCATGTCAGCAAAAAAATTGTTAAATTGTTCACAAATGAAGGCTGGCTCGGAGACATTTTCGTTCAGTTTTCCTATCAAAATCAGTTTCCAGAGGAAACTTAAAACTCAAATTTGTGTAATTTTTTATGCAATCTTTTGTTCTTAATGTTTGTCCTGAGTCAATTTTTGTCCCTGGATTTTCTTGTTCAAGTGCTTTATTCCCTTAAATTTTAGCTTCAATATAAGGCTAAAATGTACAAAATCAGTGTGCGATAAAAAAGTTATGCACTACAAGAACAAACAAAAAAAAAAAGATTTTTCAAGATCGCCCTGTAAATACAGGTGTTAAATCGGAAATCTAAAAACCGTTTTGAGGTGAGACATTAAGCTTCGAAATTTGCTCTTCAAAATTTACAAGAAAATTTTATTTGTAAAACGGGGATATATGAAAGCCGCGGAATGATTCTGCACGCCTTCACATATCACCCTATACAAAATTTGTTAACAGTTTTTTTGAGTTTAGATACAATAAAGCAGAAAGACAAAGAATAGGACTGCTGACATGCGAAAACAAAACCGAAATCTCTCGGGAATTTCGAAAGTTATCCCCAATCAAAATTAGTAATAAAAATTCATTGTGCGTAATAAAAAACAAATTGTGCGTAGTGCATTAAAACCTGCTGGTATTGGCGCGTGAACTTTAATCAAATCAACATCATAAGTTGAAAGAAATCATTTATGTGGTAACAGCTAAATTCATGGAACGTATTGCCTAATGTGATCTTTTGTAACTTATTCTGGAAGTTAATTCCATGGACCCGTTACAAGTTTTTGCTGGCGAGCCATTTAGCTACACTTTCATTACGTTATTTTCTAGGCTTTCTGGCAAATTAATTTTATCAACTGGCATTACTTCAATAATGGATGGCACATAAAAGTTTCATGAAGTCCCTACGACCAACAGGGTGTCCTCCATTTATCTTATCGCGTTAAGTGATTTGACATACCTAGTTGCATAGTTCGTAGGTACGAGGAGAAATCTTGAAACTATAAACTCCACGATTCTATTATTGTGCTGTTTACAAGTTACGTCTGGAAGTTACTTTACAAAATAATGAAATAGACCTCTAATAACATAATGCAAGTTTAACTATTTATGCGATTGATGGGAAAGAAGGTTTTTCCTAATCTTAAATAAAATAATTCCCATATTGTGCGTACTTTTCGGATGGCACTGATGTATATGTATACCATGGGCAGGTGAATTTTGTAAAACCACTTTTTCGTGATTTGGGGGTCAGGATCGATGAATATTTGATGAGTTTGGGTGATTGTGGTAAAGTGATGTCGTCGTCAATAGTGTATTTTTTATTAAAAATACACTAAAAATGTGAAAACATTTGTCAGCTATAAAAAAAAAAATTAAAGGAAATTTAAAAAGTGTTTGGATTCGAGAACAACAGCTCGCAAAGATCATTCACAACAATCAAATGATATGAAGCATGCATTTACGAACTTGTATTGCATTGATGAGGAGGTATCTAAACTACGACCTATAAGATCTTTTGTGTTCCCTCTTCTGGTAACTATCCGATTATAGCATCCCATCTAAAGCTAGTTCTCGAAAGATTTGGGATTTTCGATGCTTCTGAAGATGATAAGTGATAAATGAAACACTATTGTTTAAAAAAAATCTACTGTTATGGATAGGTATTTGGATATGGAAGTGATGGATAATTTCAATTTTACACGTGTTTCGTTACTTTTAAAGTAGCATCTTCAGACATACAAAATCATTGATATGATAACATAGCAACTACCGTAACCTAGTGCTCATAACACAAGTAACTATATTTAAATTAAAAATGAATAAAAGATGTTCGTGGGTTCGGCTTGCGCCACAGGATGCACCCCAGACAGCCAAAACGCATGTCAACAACTAAGTGCAGGGCTTCCCGGTGTGCGTGGAAGTAGGTGATCGCCTACTAGCTATTGTTAGACAAAAGATGAATGACACATTGCAAAACAATATGCCGTTCATTGTTGTGCCTGGTCGTGCCCGGTTTATAGCCAAGGTGCTCGTTTCATAAAACAATTACCAATGATAATTCGACAAATTGTCACACTTGTTGTGACTTGTATTTAGAACTTTGACACAACACATGTCACAATTTGTAGAATTGGCATTTGTAAATGTTTTATGGAACAGGCCTCAGGTCTCTCCCGCAATTTTCCTGCATACCATGAGGGCTAGAGTGGCTTTGCTGACCTTCTTTTCCATAATTATGCTTCTTCCACAGGAGCTTGCAGTCTGGTATAACTCCTAGAGGTCTCTAGACTTCCATTGAATATTTGCCGCATCTAGGGTGATTGTTTTTAGTCTTATCTTCGGATTTATTTTTCATGTAAATGCTATGACAGTGGTCTTTCTTGGATTTATGTTGAGTCCCACTGGCAAGCACCATCTTCCGACGATGTTTGGTCCTCTTTGTATTATGTCACACATCTTCGAACTTTCCTCTCGCTTTCGTGACTTTATCATCGGCGTAGCTTTGACAGTCGATGTCTAAGCTCGATAGCCTGCTCACGTAGAAGTTAATCTACTACTTCTGGTCCCATCTTTGTTTAGCCCAAGCTATCCCAAGCTGTTCTTGTACTCAACATCTCACATATCCATTTTAATACTGGGTTGTTTGGAATGGCGGCCTGTCCGCTACTTCTACTCTCGAGTAGTTATCTTTATCTACAACCTTTTCAATCGTTTTTAATACGCACTGATTGGTCTGAAGAATTTTGTTTGCATCGTATTCTTCTTTCCTACTTTTGGAATAAAGTAACTTTAGGCCTTTTCCGATCCTTAAGTACTCGTATAACCGAGCGCGAGCTACTTCTTTTACGACTTCGTTTACTTTTTGATCAAAAGAATGGTCTTTTAAAGTTTGAACTTTTATTGCATATAAGAAATAAAGATTTAGTTTTACAAAACCATGTTAAACGGCTGCAAGAAGGTTTTAGTGTTGTTTTAAATGTTGTAACCGGTATCTGGTGCATGGTTCTTTACTATGTATTTTTAGTTTCGATGTACGTATTTTAATCTCCAAGCAAACCAAAGTAGCTACTCAGTTCATCCTCCACAAGCAACAAAGCGAAAATGGTGAAAAATGTAGACAAAGTTTACACAGGGATGTTTTTTAAAATGAGAATGAATTTTTATGTTTTTTGTTTTTCTTTTATAATTACAGCTCACATATTATAACAGTTATCTGTAACAGTTTAGTTTCTAACCTTAAACCGCTAAAAAAATATATAAAATGATTTCATTAAAACAAGTTTCAAAGTCTGATGAGAGTTTGTATCGTAAGAGGTATTTTCATTGATGAGATAAGAGCATCAATGATAATGTGTAGATAATTTATTATTGGGGGCTCTAATGGAGCCTCGATTTTTGTTGCGTTTTCTTTTATACTATATTGTTTATGTATTTAAAGATAGCTTTAAATGAATAAAAATTGTACATATGTAGATTTCAAACAGTTATAATAATTTTGTTGTTTAGATAAAATATAAAACTATTATGGTAAATTAAACTACTAGACCGTTGAAAAACTGTGTGATCCTGTGTATGCTTGGGTTCTGAGAGAGCAAATTGGGGATGATTATTATGAACTTTTAAGTCTGAACACGAGATCGTTTCAGAATGAGATTTTTTCTTGTTATTAGGGATTGTATGTATGTACATGTATTATTATTACTAGAAGGTATACTATGATAGTGTTACCTTTTGAAACTTTTTATGGACAAGAGAGAGATTCTAGTCTAATCGACTTAACTGCCACTAAAAGAAACTACCTACTTGATGATATAATGTAGGCAAAAATATTGTCATCCTGTTTGTAAATAAATAATCAAGATAATCATGTAAGCGTAGATAGACTTGCACTTTGTATTGTAAGCAATCACCAATAAATGAATCATTGATAAATTCTATATCTTTTCATTACCCATTACCTCCCGCTTGTAGAAAATTTCACTTCACTTCCATCTTATTCTCCTTTTAGGTTGCCGTGGAATAACTATCAATAATATGAGAGAGATGTTCAGGTAACCTATGGGTATATTTTAAAGCTGTTGGTAACAAGGCAATCGACGAGCAACAACATTAAGTTCATGTCTACACCGGAAAACCTTAAGTTGTGACGTATTTTGTCTACAAAAGCTTACGGCAGCTGTTCGCCGGCGACATTAGGTAATGGGTTGCTGCATAAAAAAATTTGATTGTTAATTTTGTTGAGCGCCACCGAGTTTTTATGGAAAACTCAGAAACCGGATTTCATAGGAAATCTATTCACCTGTGGGAAGCAAAAGAAAAACTAAACGTATGTATTTCCAAAAAAAAAAAATGGTTTACTTTATTGACATTTTAAATCAATGAATAATAATTATTGAAATTAAACGCGTACCTCCGGATAATAATATTTACATAAAAAAATGTTTGATTATATGAATAATTATAAAATTGAATTATTATAAAAAAATGGTATTGTCCCTAAAAAACAGCTGTTTTTGGGCTAACAGATATGTAATGATTTTCTATTATATTTCCACTCTATTGATTCTTCAAAATCTCCATTTAAGCACTCTATTAAAATCTTTCCTTCATTGATAAAAATAATAATAATAAAAATAAACGACCTTCTCCTATCCGTAGCGTCCAGGCTGGATGGAATGGCAAGGTTAGACTTCTTATTAACTCATACTATTCTGTACACGAGGGTTGATCGTCCTTCACACTGACTTTCCAAAATCCACAACTCCATAATATCCATCATATGACACAACCCATAACGCATTTATTGTTCGAACATCCATAATACACCCATTGATTGAATTGAAGACCGATTCCAGGGATAAATATAAAGAACAAGAAGAACAAAACGAAATAGAAAGAAAAAACCCTCTATTGACAGAGGGTTTCCTATTTATCCTCAAATGGTGGCAACAATCAGTAAAATAGATCTCAGCTATCTATTATCTGTTCAATAATCGGAATTCACACACGTCCATGTAAATTACCTCAGATAATTAAAAGTAATAATTATAAATTATTCGGTAGGTAGGTATTGATGCTAAACCTACATCGCTCTGCCGCAGTCAAGCCGGGTCACCTTCTCTCCTACCACCCGTGTTGATAACGATATTTGATATCTAATAAGCCGATGCAACGTCTATAGAATTGTATACAAAAAAAAATAGTAAAATGACTAATTCTATGCCTTATAATGCCTGTTTGTGAAAATGTCTATAAAATTAAGATTGCTTATTTATCTGAAATCATTTGAATTAAAAGTAGCATTATTTATTTTAGAAAATAAAAATGCTACAAAGTCAACATGGAAATACTTCGATTCGTTCGAGGTATTACAAACATTTCCACTTTTAACCAAGCAGATTAATTTTGTGGTTTTCTGAAGATGTTAAAAAACTTACAGCATTCAAACAGGACTCAAGAAAGCTTAAAAAATCCCTTCTTACCGGATTACATGAACTTGATTGTTTTTTTGTTTATTTAAATTCTAAGCGTCAGATCGACACCATTGGTATTGGTATATTGAGGGTGATCTAGTTACTGCGACCTAAAAGATCTATTGTATCCCCTCTACTGTGCTTCGCCTGGTGTGGAATCCCTTTAGTGAAGCCAGATCGACACCAAATGAGGCGTCAGTGTGATCGGTGATCGAAGACTTGGCAAGTCTCATAATATACAGCGTGAGGCGCGAGGTCTTCGGGCATTCATAAATGGAAAAGTGAAAGGACTTGAAGTCTGAAAATTTGTAAATGTAAATGACTTCAATTTTGACTTGCTGAACTAAAATATTTACAACCCCACACCACTACCGGTTATACCAGAAGTTAAGTTGTCATCAACCATCTTATTTTAAATGGGACACCCTATAAATTATCATATTTTCAGATTGTCTGAAAAAAGCCATAACAATGGTATTTTTAGTTCAAGTTTGTAAAGAGTAATTTGTGATTTATAAACGAATATCGTGTCGGGGTTGTCCAATCCCGTGTCGGGGTTGCTCCCGTGTCGAGGTTGCTAGTCCACCATCGGGAGCCTCCCCGGGTGGCGGATAGGGGAATGTCGTCTATATAGATGACACCGGGGGATTTAGCTACCCCGGGGCTGACCAAAACTCGCAAACCAGATGGTAGAGGACACAGAACCCACACAGCCTCGCCCGGTGCGATACCATCTTTCTGGCTTAGGCGGCGTGAAGTTGCTTTAAAGAGCTGACGTTTCGCTGCTGTGCCAGAAATTCCGGTCCATGGGGTAAGAAACGATAATATGCATGGATGGCGTTCCAGGGGTTAAAATTTTCTGGAGATAAAACGACCCCCCATTCGGATCTCCGGGCGGGGGCTAATCCAGAGGCACATTCATGTAGGAGAAAGAATAATAACATCTCCAGAATGGAAAAATTTAAAGTCGACTTTTGTAATATTAAAGGTTTAAACACGAATATCAATTCAGTACACCAACATCATCAGGCAAATAAACCTCACATTCTAGCGTTGTCCGAAACAAAAGTCCAAGAGTCGTCAAGCACAGTTAATTATCTTTATCCAGGATATGACTTTCATTCCCGATTTAGACGTAACTTCGGAATTGGCATTTTTGTCAGAAGTGACCTCTCCTGCCAATGTGAGGAAGACTTTGAGTCCCATGACTTTGACGTCATGTGGCTTAGGATAATAGACCGGCAAACGACGAGATTTATCTGTTGTTTATACCGACCACCCAGCGATACACAGTATAGGACACTTTTTTTGTCCCTGACAAAGACTGATGACTTCATACAGATAAACTACCCTAAAGCCGAGATATCCATCTTGGGTGATTTTAATGTACATAACATCAACTGGCTTAAATACTCAAACTTCACTGATGAAGAAGGCCGTGAAGCGGAATCGTTTGCGATCAGCTGTGGTTTTCCCCAGCTCGTTGATGAACCAACCCGCATTCCCGATCGCGAGGGAGAATTCGCTAGCCTGTTGGATCTGTTTTTGACCACGAACCCTCAAATATACAGGGTAAGTCATTGATATGGGAAAGCTCGATTGCACCTACACCATTAAAGATATCGAAATGAACCAAAAAGTGCTGTAAATGGGAGGGTAGAGTGCAGTTTGAAAAATTATTTTCAGATATCTTACGCCATACAACTTTGTAATTTTAAATAGGACACCCTCTATATTATTACATCTTCAGATTATTTGAGAAAAGTCAAAAAGAATGGTTTATAAAGTTGAAGTTTGTAATGAGCGATTTATGAGTTATAAACAAATTAATGAAAATCGCGATTTGCAATTTTCAAAGCAGCTTATATTGAAAACGGCTCGAGATATGGAAAAACGGTTTACATGTTCCTATCTTAACTTTTCAAGCGGTATCCTATTGGATAATCGCGATTTTCATTTGTTTATAACTCATAAATCGCTCATTACAAACTTCAACTTTACAAACCTTTCTTTTTGACTTTTCTCAAACAATATGAAAATGTAATAATATAGAGGGTGTCCTATTTAAAATAAAAAATAAATAAATATCTTATGACTGTGGTAAAGCCCAAGTTATTTAAAATAACAAAGTTGTATGGCGTACAGCGATATTGGGCCATCCTGTGTATCTGAAAATAATTTTACAAACTGCACTCTACCCTCCCATTTACAGCACTTTTTGGTTCATTTCGATATCTTTAATGGTATAGGTGTAATCGAGCTTTCACATATCAATGACTCACCCTGTATACTATCACGGTGAAAGCCCCACTAGGTTCCTTAGACCACAAACTCGTCTCAACATCTTGTGTCCTACCAATTGCTAGTATTAAAGAAGCAAGTAAACCGCGTGTAGTCTGGCACTATAGATCTGATAAATGGGAACAACTCAGGGAGTATTATCGAGATTTTCCATGGAGGAGTGTTTGTTTCGGCTCTAATGATCCATCTGATTGTGCTGGGGAAGTTGCTCAAGTCATCCTGACGGGCATGGAAGCCTACATTCCCTTTTCAAAAAAACAGCCCTCAAACAGCAAACCTTGGCTCAACAAAAAATGCAAGGAAAAGCCTCCAAACAACTGGCTCTTCGCCAATGGCGAGAGAGCCCTAACGGCATAAACCACCACAATTTCATCCTTGCTCGAAATAGATACAAGGAAATAATAGATCAAACCAACGAAACTCACAACCAAATAATTAGGAACAAACTTCTCTCCTGCCCTAACGGTTCAAAATCTTTTTGATCGGTAACTAAGACAGTCAGCCAGAACTTCATCAGATCCACGATTCCACCACTTACACGGACAGACGGGACTATCGCATCTACGGCTACTGAGAAGGCGAACTTGTTGGCGGGAGTCTTTTCTTCATACTCTTCCGTCGACTTTTGGGGAAGAACTTCGCCAACGATCCCTTCCGTGGAGTCCAAAATGTTAGACACTGTTTTCCGAAAGCGTGTCATAAAGCTCATTATGTTAGCCTTAGACCCAAATAAAGCTTCTGGGCCCGATGACGTACCGGTTATTGTACTTAAAACATACGCCACTGAGCTGTCATCTGTTTTCTGTCGACTTTTCAATCTGTCGTATAAAAAGGGAATATTTCCTTCCTGCTGAAAATGTGCACGAATCGAACCTATTCCCAAGAAAGTCAAAAAAACTATATCAAATAACTATCGACCAACATCTTTTAAAGTACTTGGAAGGAGCTAATATAATCAGCGACCGCCAATACGGATTCCGCAAACAGAGATCAACTGGTGACCTCCTCACCTACGTCACCGCGGTGTGGAACGGCGCAATCGAGCACCATGGGGAGTCTCGAGGGGTTGCGCTTGATATTTCCACAGCTTTCGACCGTTTCTGGCATGATGGACTGTTGGCAAATCTGCAGGCTTATGGCATGCCGAGAAATTCTGCTTGTGGCTTGCGAGTTATCTCAAAGATCGTTCATTACAGGTGGCAGTCGATGGAGTTCTTTCTGAGACCTTTCCATCAATGCCGGTATGCCTCATTGATCCATTTTGTCTCCGACTCTCTTTCTTATATTTATAAACGACTTGCTTGAAACAACAAACAATCCAATATACCAGTTTTGCCGACGACAGTACACTCATATCTTCTTATACGTTAGATGCGCGAACATCTGCCATCGACGCACAGACTCGCAGGGTGCAAGGAGTTGCCATACTTAACAATGACTTACAAGATATTCTAGCTTGGGGCGATAGAAACCAAGTCCAATTTAATGCTGGAAAAAACCCAAGCAGTCATCTTCTCCAAAAAGACCAACGTTTTGGAGCCAGATATGGTGATGGCGGGACACTCTCTTACTCCAGCGTCATCTCTTCGTTTACTTGGAGTGAGCCTCGGAGCGAACATGTCTTGGCATGATCATGTTGCAGGTCTGGCGAAGAGTGCTTCTCAGAAACTTGGAACACTCTTCCGCACGAAGAAATTTTATACACCACAACAGCTTCTCCTCTTATACAAGGCTCAAATCCGACCATCCTTGGAGTACTGCCCACATGTTTAGAGCTCAGCTCCTGAACATACGCTGAGACTACTCGACTCTATCCAGAAAAGAGCCATACACTTGATCGGGGACCCAGATTCTACAAAAAATTTAGACACTCTCGAACATCGAAGAAGAATAGCTGACCTGAGTCTGTTTTACAGATATTTTTATGGAAAGTGTTCAAAAGATGTGACCCGCTTGATCCCACCTAGAACTAGACCGGGCAGAAATACACGTCGAGCCGCAGGCGCTCATCCGTATCAGGTTCAGTTCGTTACACCTCGTACCACCCTATTTCAGACTTCTTTTATGTATAGAACCGCATCACTTTGGAATAGCATTCCAAAGGGCGTGTTTCCCGAAGTATACAACCTACAGAGATTCAAGGCCAACGTGAATCGACATCTCCGCTCATGCACCGCTCCCAGAGCATCATAGGGATTTCCCTGCAGTGCATGTGCATTTTCAATAGAAAAAAAAAGAATGAAAATTACAATTTACCATTTTATAGGCACCTTACATCGAAAAGGGTCAAAATATTGGAAAACAGCTTACATGTATTTTGCATTTTGATATTATATGGATAACCAGCTCTTGCAACGTGAAGACAAGGTTGAAGATCTAGGAATAAGTCTTGATCACAAATAATTGTCCTTCGAGGCATATATTTCCTCAATTATTGGCTGATGCTACAATCTGTTGGGTTTTATTGAGCCTCAAACAAGATATTTCAGGAACATTTCCAATATAAAAATATTATATTTCTCTTTGGTTAGACCAATCTTGGAGTTCGGCTGTCTTGTTTGGAACAAGCACTATAACGACTGTGACGTTGATCGTTTAGAATGGTTTTAACGAAAAATGTTCAATTATCTTGTGTTTAAGTCTAATATAGGCAATTCGTTATATACCTACCGAGAGAGGGCTCCAACTCATTCACTGTCAGTCACTACAAGTGTGCCGGAGCCAGGATAGTTGCGGTATTTTTGTTATAATTATTTAATTTTGAAAATAAAAGGAAATGATGAATCAAATTACAACTTTCACAATCGATGCGAGAAACTATTAATTTCTGAAGAAAAGTATACTTACTTCACAATAAGCTGGAGTCAATTAAATTGCCCAATTATTGTGAAACACTTTGCGCAAATACCTAATCTTTAAGCAATATGCGTTTTTGAAAGAAAAGAAAACAACTTAACTAGGCCGAAGAAACAACTACCGCGGCGAAATTTTTTCCGTTCGACAGTTTTATTATTATTTTTCTTTTAGTGTATTTTTTTAATAAAAAAAATGGATATTGAGGACATCACTTTTCGAAAATCACCCAAACTCATCAAATGTCCACCGATCCCAAAAAGACACCAGAATCTTTGAAATCCATCACAGTTTAATATTTATTGAAATTAAACTGTAAATTATACAAAAATTATAATTATCTCGAAAGGGTACCTAACTTTTTTTTCGATCCGACTAAAATCCCTAAAAAAACTACACTAGCTCATTCATGGCTCGAGACCATGGAAACGATGGAGAAAATATTTCATAAAAACCGGAAAATGGTTCTTCCAACCGGAAAATGGGTTTTCCGTCTCAGGGCTATTTTCAGGGCTATTTATACGCTCTAATCTAGGGCTTCCTGAGGCAGACCAACACACAGAGCCATCTACTCATTTCGAAGCTGTAATCACTGTTGGCAACGCGCTGTTTCGGTCTCTTTATGACCTCATCAGTACAGCACATCGAGAAATAACCAGAGGATGTATGCTAAGTCAGTCCAGAAAGCCAGCTCTTATTTGTAAAATTGACATGGCACTCCATAACTCCAAGAGCCTATCGCCATCTACCGATGGAGACAAGAACTGACGGCAGCGACTGCCTGCTTGTATCCATCGGGAATAGCAGCCCCATGCAGATTGCACCATTTTGGGGCATTACTATCCGTCTAGCGGTGCAGGCGAGCTACCGATCGATGTCTCTCATCGAGCGCAATAATTAGGGAACCTGTATTACCGCTTACTAGGGTAGCGCATTCTCATTCTCACAAAAAGTTGGGAAAAAAGTTGGGAATGTCAAATTTAACTTCATAAACGTTAGATTTTTCATGAACATGATTCACATAATTTATTATTAAGTCCGCGTATTAAAAGAAAGTAAACTTTTGCTGCGTTAGAGGATGTTTTAACAATAAAAAGTGGGCTTTCCACTTGTTCGCGTTGCTTAAAGGTAACTTTCTTAATATTTTAAGCTCATTATATAATAGTGCTCTATCAATACTTCCTTGTTTACTGGGATTTTCCGGACAAAAAATGCACCCAACCCCATCAGCAGACAGTTATGATTGCAGAAAATATACAGAGCTCAGAATTTCCGTATACGTGGAAGTTTGTTAGGTAGGTTTTATTATACATCTTGATGAATCTTATTTTTAAGGATCAGTATGGGTATTACGATCACACTATGCCATTTGTGTGTCTACCAAGGTCAGGGTGTTGTCCAAGGTAACTCCAAGCAGTCTCGCACTATCTATTCTGGATTCAGAACGACGCGTCAAGAACTGCAACTTTTGTGTTTTACCAGTGTTCAGTTTTAACCTGTTTGCTGTAAACCAATCCTGTGCCCTCCTTTCGATCTCGTCAGTATTTGCTGTTAATTCTGACAGATTTTTTCCCGTGCAAACGAAAGTGACATCGTCCGCAAACATTACAGACTTACACGGGTGCATAAATTTCTCTAGATCATTTATATATATATGATAAATAATAAAGGTCCCAGCACCGACCCCTGAGGTACACCATGTCTGATCAATCTGAAATCAGACAGGATGTTATTACACCAAACTTCCTGAGAACGCCCCGTCAAGTATGAGCGTATAAGAGACAGCGGGATTCTGCGAATGCCATAGTGATTAAGCTTGTCCAGTAATATATCATGCGAGATGCAATCAAAAGCTTTGGAAAGATCACATAGTGTAATCGAGGTGCATCTACCCGCCTCAAGGCCCCCAACCACACCATCAACAATGTCAAGAAGAGCATCTGCCGTAGAGGAGCCCTGACGAAACCCAAATTGACTCTCACCAAGGAACTTGTTCTCTTCAAAATAACCGTAGAGAGCTCGTTTTATTAATTTTTTTCCGTAATTTTTCCAAATATGGAGATGATGGAGATCGGTCTGTAGTTATCAATAACAGAACTGTCACCTTTTTTTTTAATAGGTATCACTTTGGTAGTTTTAAAAGCATCCGGTAAAATACCACTGCTTAATATAAGATTTATAGGACGAGTTAAGGGCTGTACCATTGTACTGGAAATCTCTTTGATTACATAACTATTCAGTCCGTCTACATCTAGGCATCCATTTGCTCACCAAGGAACCAAGTGTCTTGGTTATACAAGATGCAAGAAAATTTACATCATTGCTGACGCAAACATCACCCCAATCCAGACCGGCCAAAGCATGGGTCAATTTCTTTACGCCCTTCCTAGTTATGACTCTATTGAACGTCGTGTAATCCCTCGCTCTTTGTCTCCCCTCAAGTAATATATATTGACCACGGTGATCAGCAATGCCGAGTTCAACAACTCCAGTTTGAATGGACTGTGTATCAAGGTCAGTAAAAATATTATCGACACAGGTAGCAGACCGGGCTGTAACTCTGGTATAGTCGGAGATGGTGTGAGTTAGGCCAAATGAACTCAACAGAGATTTAATCTCCCTCAATGCAGGCGAATCAATCATAAAATCAGTATTTATGTCGCCCATAATTGCAACTTTCATGTTGGGTTTCATCATATCGCTCAACAAGTTCTCAAAACTGGCAAGGAAGACATCTAGATTACCCAAGCCAGATCTGTAAAAACCAATCACAGCAACATTACCTTTATTTTCGCCTCCTACTCCTGATATTATCGAGATTCCACAAAACTCAGCATTCTGTTCAATTTTGAAGCGCTGCAGATCCAAAGAATCTAAGACCTCTCCTCACAAACAATGCTGTCTCACCATGCCACAATTTCTGCCTACAAAAAGCGCTGGCAAGTAGATAGCCGTCCAGGTTCACAGCACCCAGCTCCGCCTCACCCATCCAGTTCTCGGAAACAGAGAGTACGTCAAATAGATACTCCGACAAAAGTACGTCGAATTTTCCGATCTTATTGGACAAACTTTGAGCGTTCACATGTAACATGCTCACCGATGTGTTACAGTTTATAAGACCCATCAAATCTACATCTAAGTTAAAATTAACCTTGTCACCGATTAAGTAGTTATTACTAGATATTTTTAAGGAATGTCCGTCGAATGTTTCACCTTCTGAAAATTTCCTCCAAATCGGAAGCTTCTTATAACAGAATCTTTCGGCCAAATCGATGGATTGTATGCCATATCAAGTTCTTCCAGGGAAAACGATACTTTGTAAGTGGATGTTCTTTCATTTCTGTTCCACTCTTGACAAACAAAAAAGACGTTAGGTGCAGTCTTCTTTAACAGTTTCAGTGAGTCATCAGATTTCATATCAGCACCAACACGTGAAATGAAACGTGTAAATGTCCCTGTCTAGGCAATGTGGTAAAAGCACTTGATTCATCACTACCAACAATCTCCTTATTATATTTATTTACATTGTTTTTTAAAGGTTTGTTTTTTTCCTGCAGGGGATTCCGATTTGAATATTTATTTACATTTATTTTAAATTTATTATCAGAGTTCGTTTTTTCCTCCGGCTTATCAATAACTGTTTTCAGTTTCTCGCTATAGGTTACTTTTGAACCAGTTCTTGAATTATCTTCTGATTTATTATTCCTTACAGAAACCCTGTCACGTCGAACCGTTTCTGCTGACTTTATCCAGCTGACACCATCATCGCTAGATGGCAGCATATGTACTGCAGTCATGTCATTGTTTTTCATTTTTTTATTGAAATTGAATTGTTTCTTTAGAAGAATTATCAGATCTTCTTGTTCCCGAGTCCTTCTTTCTAAGTGATAGTTAAGTCTACTTACAGTTTCTAGTTCCCTCCTCAACACAGTGCAGTCTTTGAGTACTCGATCACGATCGTCACAGCTCAGACTGTCACTTGCTTCATGATATTCTTCACTGCTATTGCTGTGCAGAACCTTTGCACCGATTCTATTTATGTAATTCACCAACTGCACATTGGTCAACGTCACTGGCGACTTTAAGGTAATTATCACATCTATAATAAGAGCTGACGTTTCGTTGCTGTGCCAGAGATTCCGGTCCTTGGGGTAAGAAACAATTAATATGCATGGATGGCATTCCCGGGGTTAAAATTTTCCGGAGTTAAAACGACCCCCCATTCGGATCGCCAGGCGAGGGCTAATCCAGGGGCACATTCATGCAAGTGAAAGAATAATAACACCACAAGAATGGAAAAATTTATAGTCGACTTTTGTAATATTAGAGGTTTAAACACGAATATCAATTCAGTACACCAACATCTTCAGACAAATAAACCTAACATTCTAGCACTGTGCGAAACAAAAGTCCAAGCGTCATCAAGCACAGTTAATTATCTCTATCCAGGATATGACTTTCATTCCCGATTTAGACGTAACTTCGGAATTGGCATTTTTGTCAGAAGTGACCTCTCCTGCCAACGTGAGGAAGACTTTGAGCCCAATGACTTTGACGTCATGTGGCTTAGGATAATAGACCGGCAAACGACGAGATTTATCTGTTGTTTATACCGACCACCCAGCGATACACAGTATAGGACACTTTTTTTGTCCCTCACAAAAACTGTTGAATTCATACAGATAAACTACCCCAAAGCTGAGATATCGATCTTGGGTGATTTTAATGTACATAACATCAACTGACTTAAATACTCAAACTTCACTGATGAAGAAGGCCGTGAAGCGGAATCGTTTGCGATCAGCTGTGGTTTTACCCAGCTCGTTGATGAACCAACACGCATTCCCGATCGCGAGGGAGAATTCGCTAGCCTGTTGGATCTGCTTTTGACCGCGAACCCTCAAATGTATACTATCACGGTGAAAGCCCCACTGGGTTCCTCAGACCACAAACTCGTCTCAACATCTTGTGTCCTACCAATTACTAGTGTTAAAGAAGCAAGTAAACCTCGTGTTGTCTGGCACTACAGATCTGCTAAATGGGAAGAACTCAGGGAATATTATCGAGATTTTCCATGGAGGAGTGTTTGTTTCGGCTCTAATGATCCATCTGTTTGTGCTAGGGAAGTTGCTCAAGTCATCCTAACAGGCATGGATGCCTACATTCCCTTTTCAAAAAAACAGCCCTCAAACAGCAAACCTTGGTGCAACAAAAGATGCAAGGAAGCTGTCGCCTCCAAACAACTGACTTTTCGCCAATGGCGAGAGAGCCCCAACGGCATAAACCATCACAATTTCATCCTTGCTCGCAACAGATGCAAAGGAATAATAGATCAAACCAAGGAAACTCGCAACCAAAGGATTAGGAACAAACTTCTCTCCTGCCCTAACGGTTCGAAATCTTTTTGGTCTGTAACTAAGGCAGTCAGCCAGAACTTCACCAGATCAACGATTCCACCACTTACACGGACAGATGGGACTATCGCATCCACGGCTACTGAGAAGGCGAACTTGTTGGCGGGAGTGTTTTCTTCATACTTGTGATGTATGTCACCTTTAGGTAAATATAAACCCTTATTTTCAACTTATTATTTTATTCTTATACTAATTAATAACATTTTCCTACATAAACGAATTGATACTGTCCTTGCCGGTCGCTCGTTGCTCGGCTTGCCGGCGGCCGCCGGTGCCTCCGCTCCACACACCGATAACAACGCAGGACGGCCGGCCTCGCGATAATAATACAAATAAATATGCCATTAAAATTAACTCGTCGTTCTATAGGTACCTACACCACTAAATATACACTACACTACCCTCCCCCTAAAATAATTCTATTTTCTACCCTAAATACTACTACTCTAATAATTACAAATACATCTGAATAAATCTAACAATCAAATCAATAAAAATAATAATTATAAAAATCAAATTAAAACAATCAAATAAATCTAACAATTATTATTTCTTTCAATATACAATTTTTTTGTTTTTGGTTCGCTGTGAGCGCCGCAAATTTTCGTTGGGCCCCCCAGCCATCCTAGTAGGGGTAAACAACTCTAAAGAAGCTTGTCCCTTATTATCTTCCACAGGCGGATTTACTACATCGGGGCAAGCTTTAACAGTGTTACTACCCACATTTTCAGGGACTTGAAGCAAGGATTTTTCTGTGCCTGAATTTAAGACTTGGTTACCCCCGTTCTTTGGAGACCCCCGAGGAGACCCCCTTGTTGTCGGCTCAATTGGAAGATGTGGAATTTTGACGTCTACCGACTCTATCTTTTTAATTTGATTTGCGTGCCTTTTCCACATTTTCTGTAATTGAACCACCTCGACTAGATATGTGCGCTTTCCCATAACCTTCGCTATTCTGCCTTTTATGTAGCTAGGATGTTGTACATCTCTGTAATCTTTTACCATTACAACTTCATTTTCTTCAAACCTGACATCTTTGCCGCCGTTATTTTTTATTTGCTGTTTTTGAATTCTTTCTATCCTACTGCGCAATTTCTGTGTACTAACGCTTGCTTTACTACTCTCACTGCTATTATGGGCAGGCAAAAGAACTGAAAACCTAGTCCTGAGCTGTCTTCCGAACATGAGTGTAGCTGGGCTAACACCAGTAGTAGCATGTGGCGTGTTGCGGTAATCGAACAAGAACCTGTTCAATAGCAGGTTAGTATCCTTGGTAACCCCGGAGTCCAAAGATCGTTTCATCGCGTTTTTCACTGTTCTAACTGAATTCTCTGCTGCTCCGTTAGAGGAGGGAGAGTATGGTGGACTTGTTATATGCTTGACATTATTTCTTGTCAAAAAATTTTCGAACTCCTCCGATACTAGCGATCTGCCATTGTCAGAGACCATAACCAGTGGGAGTCCGAACCTAGCGAACAAACTTCTGAGTACTTTAATTGTGGAAGTTGAGCTTATATTTGGCATTTCAAAAACTTCCAACCATTTTGAAAACGCATCGGTTACCACAAAAAACGTCTTTTGTTTCAATTCAAAATAATCGACGTGTATTCTTTCCCAGGGTAACTTCGGGTAAGGCCAGGGAACTATTTCGCTTTTAGCGGGATTGTCAGAATGCAGTAAACATGTATTGCATTTTTTTGCTATATTTTCTATACCCTTGTCCAAATTAGGAAACCAAACATATCCTCTCGCAAAGTTTTTCATTCTGACAATGCCCATATGCGTTTTATGGATTTGATCTAGGATTTGGTCCTGTAAGCTAAAAGGGACCACAATTCTATGATTCCAAAATATGCAGTCCTCTCTAATCCAAAACTCGAACCGTTTACCAAAAAATGGTTTCAGCGAAGGATCGTCGACCTTTCTGGGCCAACCTTCTGTTATGAATTTTTTTACTTTATTCAGTATGATATCGCTATTGGTAGCAAGTTTTATGCTTTCAAAATTTAAACCTGACTCCGAGTCCGCGCAGAAGAAATTACAGTACTCTAAATTGATCTTTTCATCCATTGCCAATGCCTCACTCGTATCCTGAATCGGTAAACGCGATAACCAGTCCGCTGTATTTTTGTTATTAGCAACATATTCAATATTATACTGATACCCCGATAGAATAATAGCCCACCGCCTTAAACGATTAGCCGAAAATTGCGGAATAGCTTTATTGGGACTGAATATTGTTAACAGCGGTCTCATATCGGTAACAAGGGTGAACCTTTTGTTGTATAAATATTGACTAAATTTCAGCACGCCGAAAATGATCGCTAAACCTTCCTTTTCAATTTGAGAATACCCTCGTTCGGATTTTGAGAGACTTCTTGAGGCATACGCTATTGGTTTTTCTTCTGAATTTGGGAACTTATGACTCAGAACAGCACCTACTCCTTCGTCAGATGCATCAACGGTTAACCGAAGCTCCAACCTAGGGTCGAAGTGTACCAGAACTTGTGACGATTTCAATATTTCCTTAACCTTTTTAAAAGCAGACTCGCACTCATCACTCCAAGTCCAGGCAACATTTTTTTGTAACAACTTATACAAAGGACTTAGCATGCTTGACATATTTTTCACAAACCTGCCATAAAAATTTACACTACCTAAGAAAGCTTGTAGCTCTTTAATAGTCTTAGGTCTTGGAGCTTGGTCAATGGCTACGGTTTTATTTTTTGATGGATGCAAGCCTTCGGCGTCAATAATAAACCCTAAATATTCCACCCTCTCAGCGAAAAATATACATTTCTTGAAATTTAATTTAAACCCTGCTATACTTAAAATAGACAAGACCTTTTCCAAATTTTGTAAGTGCTCTTTCTTATCCTTTCCTGTAACTAAAATATCATCCTGAAAAACCGCACAACCTTCAACGCCGTTAAATAAAGCGTCCATAATTTTTTGGAATTTAGCCGGAGCACATGCTATTCCGAAAGTCAGTCGATTAAATCTGAAAAGGCCTAGGTGGGTGGAAATTGTTAACAATTCTCGACTATCCTCCTCTAATCCTATCTGTTGAAATGCTTGAGATAAGTCTAGCTTTGTGAACTTTTGACCTCCCTGAAGTTTCGCAAACAATTCCTCGATGCGAGGCATATAGTGCTGATCGATCTCGATCTCCGGGTTTACCGTAATTTTGAAGTCCCCGCAGATTCTAACTTGACCATTTTTTTTTAAGACTGGTACTATCGGTGTAGCCCAGGCACTGTAATCAACAGCTGCAATAACGCCTAAGGATAGAAGTCGTTTTAGCTCCTGCTCAACTTGATCTTTAATAGCGAAGGGTATGGGCCTAGCTTTTACAAATTTTGGTGTCACACCTGGGTTCTTTAAATTTATTTTAACTAAACCTTTCTTAAAATATCCTAAACCTGCTGAAAAAACTTCCTGATATTTATTAATTAAATGTTCAATTTCTTTATCGTGTTTGTTTATATTATTTATCTGATTATCATTATTTGCGACAGTTAAACTTAAACCATATCTGTTAATAAAATCTCTACCTAATAACGGGGGCCCACCATTCTCCATTATATAAAAATCTACATTATTGCTTTTCCCCTTAAATACTGTTCTGAGGTTAATTACCCCCAATGGTTTTACTTGTACGCCATTATAGAAAACAAAATGTTTATCTGTGTCTCGCAAGGCAAACTTAGAAAAATATTTTAGATAGCAATCTTTAGATAGACAAGACACACTGCTACCCGTGTCCACTTGAAAACTAAGTATAATATTTTGCACTTCTATTTTTAAAGTAAACAGATCATTTACTGGGTTAATACTAGTACTTCTGATTATATGTTGTAGATCCAAAATACTTTTATCCATAATACTATATAAATGTATGTCATCATCTGAAGGATTGATTTGATCTCGACTTTCAAGATCTGTTTCTCTTAAAAAATTATGTCTTTGCGGATTGATGTTTCTATGTACTTTCGATCTACAAACATTGGCCAGGTGTCCCACTTTATTACAAAAATGGCATGTGTAACTTTTAAAAATGCACTTATCTTTAGAATGATTTTTTCTGCCGCACACACCGCAAGGTATCATAGGTCCCATCAGCTGCCTCGATGTTGGTGCTCCATACGCGTCTGCCCGTCGGTGCATTTGCCCTATCTCTGAGGTTGATGGCTCTGACTGATAGGTTCTATTAGTTCTGCGTCGGCTCCTTATGTCGTCCTGCAAGTGGTTGATTGGTTCTGACTTGATCATGACTTCATGCACCTCCTTGGCCGCCATTTTAGAAGCTGCTATGCTGACCATTTTTTCCAGATCTGTCTTGATGTCTTCTTCCATTAACCGGTCTAGCACCGGTCCCCTGTCGAACCCAAAAACGAACCTGTCCCTCAGGCAGACTTTCAGCTCACTACCAAACTCACAACCTACAGCCAGCCCTCGTAACCGCGCTGCCCATTCACTTGCTGATTCTGTGGGCTCCTTTTGAGCAGCGTAAAACTTAAAACGTGCTGCAAAAGGACTCTGTTGTGGTTTAAAATACCCATTCAGAACTTCTATTAGCTGCGAGTACGTTTTATCCTCGGGTTTCTCGGGACTCACCATATCGAAAATTAGTTGGTACGCCTCCTCGTCCATTACGTTCAATAGGATAGCTTTCATCTTCACTGCACTGGATTCAATTTTCAAATTGTTTGCTACAAAGTAATTTTCCAGTCGAGCTCGAAATATAGTCCAATCCGAATTTCTAAGAGAAAATTCTCGAAGATGGCCCACTACCGGCTGTGTTGCCTCCGCCATATTTCTTTGCTTGAAGATTTCTTCTAAAAAATATCAATATTTCCAAAATTGAGTATCTAATTAGCGCTAATGTAAGCCGTTGGGTTCCATTGACATTTCCTCGTCGCCAGTGTGATGTATGTCACCTTTAGGTAAATATAAACCCTTATTTACAACTTATTATTTTATTCTTATACTAATTAATAACATTTTCCTACATAAACGAATTGATACTGTCCTTGCCGGTCGCTCGTTGCTCGGCTTGCCGGCGGCCGCCGGTGCCTCCGCTCCACACACCGATAACAACGCAGGACGGCCGGCCTCGCGATAATAATACAAATAAATATGCCATTAAAATTAACTCGTCGTTCTATAGGTACCTACACCACTAAATATACACTACAATACTCTTCCGTCGACTTTCATGGAAGAATTCCGCCAATGATCCCTTCCGTGGAGACCAAAATGTCAGACATTGTTTTCCGACAGCGGGTCATAAAGAGCATTATGTTAGCCTTAGACCCAAACAAAGCTTCTGGGCCCGATGACGTACCTGTTATCGTACTAAAAAAATGCGCCACTGAGCTGTCATCTGTTTTCTGCCGACTTTTCAACTTGTCGTATAAAAAGGGAATATTTCCTTCTTGTTGGAAATGTGCACGGATCCAACCTATTGCCAAGAAAGGCAAAAAGACTATACCAAGTAACTATCGACCAGTGGCACTGCTTTCAGTAATATCCAAGATTATGGAGAAAGCTATTAACCAACATCTTTTAAAATACTTGGAAGGAGCTAACATAATCAGCGACCGCCAATACGGATTCCGTTAACAGAGGTCAACTGGTGACCTCCTCACTTACGTCACCGAGCTGTGGAACGGCGCAATCGGGCACCATGGGGAGTCTCGAGGGGTTGCGCTTGATATTTCTAGAGCTTTCGACCGTGTTTGGCATGGTGGACTGTTGGCAAAACTGCAGTCCTATGTCATGCCCGAAAAATTCTGCTTGTGGCTTGCGAGTTATCTCGGAGATCGTTCATTACAGGTGGCAGTCGATGGAGTTCTTTCTGAGACCTTTTCCATCAATGCCGGTGTGCCTCAGGGATCCATTTTATCTCCGACTCTCTTTCTAATATTTATAAACGACTTGCTTGAAACAACAAAAAATCCAATACACAGTTTTGCCGACGACAGTACCCTTATATCTTCTTATACGTTAGATACGCGAACATCTGCCATCGACGCACAGACTCGCAGGGAGCAAGAAGTTGCCATACTTAACAATGACTTGTAAGACATTCTAACTTGGGGCGATAGAAACCAAGTCCAATTCAATGCTGGAAAAACCCAAGCAGTCATCTTCTCCAAAAAGACCAACGTTTTGGAGCCATATATGATGATTGCGGGACACTCTTTTACCCCAGCGTCATCTCTTCGTTTACTTGGAGTGAGCCTCGGAAAGAACATGTCTTGGCATGATCATGTTGCTGGTCTGGCGAAGAGTGCTTCTCAGAAACTTGGAACACTCTTCCGCACGAAGAAATTTTATACACCACAACAGCTTCTCCTCTTATACAAGGCTCAAATCCGACCATCCTTGGAGTACTGCTCACATGTTTGGAGCTCAGCTCCCAAACATACGCTGAGACTACTCGACTCTATTCAGAAAAGAGCCATCCGCTTGATTGGGGACCAAGATGTGACAAAAAATTTAGACACTCTCGAACATCGAAGAAGAGTAGCTGACCTGAGTCTGTTTTACAGATATTTTAATGGAAGGTGTTCAAAAGACGTGGCCCGCTTGATCCCACGAAGAACAAGACCGGGCAGATATACACGTCGAGCCGCAGACGCTCATCCGGACCAGGTTCAGCTCGTTACACCTCGTACCACCCTATTTCAGACTTCTTTTATGTACAGAACCGCATCACTTTGCATTCCAATAGCATTCCAAAGGGCGTGTTTCCCGAAGTATACAACTTACAGAGATTCAACGCCAACGTGAATCGATATCTCCGCTCATGCACCGCTCCCAGAGCGTCATAGGGATTTCCCTGTAGTGCATGTGCATTTTCAATAAAAAAAAAAAAGTTCACTCTTTTTGAGTTCACCCAGCTCAGCCGACAAAAGAGTCACCTCACTGGGATCCGCCATCTTGCTGAATGATTTTATACATTTTTTTTCATATCTCAGTAGGGTATTTTTTCTATATTTTTATTTTAGTAGGTTCACCTTTCATTCATTCACCTTTTTCCTTTCCTAATGAAGTGGGGAGAGAGTGTCACGTTAGCGTAGAAATTTGGCACCTAACTTGATTTCTCTATATTGAGTGGTGAGATAAAAATTATCTACCTTTTCAAAATTTATTACCTTTCTCTCTTGACCTACCACCGTAAGGTCTTGCGGAACTTTATAGAAAACTATTTTTATTCTCTCTTCGCCACCCCCACACACCCTCTATACATATAAAATTTCAAGTACATTGTAAGAGAACACTTAAAAAGTTGAGAAAGGGACATGTAAGCCGTTTTGCGATATCTAGAGCCGTTTCCGATTAACACTCTTTTGAAGATGAAAAATTGCGATTTTCGCTTGTTTATAACTCAAACCCTACTCGATTTAAACTGCAACTGGATTTTCTCAGGAATATGAAAACACAATAATATACAGTAAATATACATACAGGGTGTACCAGCTCGATTTAGACAACGGTAAGGACCGTGTAGGTCTCGTCAAGACGAAACGTTTTTCTATTTGAAGTTTTTGGATTTGGACCTTCGTTGCGGAAATATGGCCGACTTCCGGTTTTTAGTTTTTTGGCTCCAGTTTCGGCATTTTTAGGTTCTCGCCCAAACTGAAACTAGTTTTGGAAACTATTTAGCTCCAGTTACAACTTTCATATTGAAGTCAAGGTTCTATCTCTGTTGGATTCAAAATCTTAATTTTTCAATTTGATTCGATTTGATTCAATTTGAATTGATTCAAAGACTTAAAATTTAAAGTCTTGGGCATGTCGCCATTTTGAATCCAACAGAGATAGAACCTTGACTTCAATATGAAAGTTGTAACTGAAGCTAAGGAGTTTTCAAAACTTGTTTCAGTTTGGGCGAGAACCTAAAAATGCCGAAACTGGAGCCAAAAAACTAAAAACCGGAAGTCGGCCATATTTCCGCAACGAAGGTCCAAATCCAAAAACTTCAAATAAAAAAACGTTTCGTCTTGACGAGACCTACACGACCCTTACCATTGTCTAAATCGAGCTGGTACACCCTGTATAATATGTATACATATACAGGTTTATCCCGAAATAGCGGACACGGTATACAGGGTGTTACAGAGGATAATTAGATAGACGGTAAATTTTAAACAAAAATTTATTACCGAGATATAGAGTGTCTTTTTTCTACAATTTAAATCAAAATTACAGTCAACTTTAAACAACCCCCACTGACAAAGAACATGATTTGACATAACTAATACGATAGTGTTTGCATTTTATAGTTTTTTTTTATCGGGAACGAAATTATAAGCAATCAAAGTCTACTTATTCCCTGAGTTCAACAGGATTTTTCAATGTGGTATCGTTATTCAAATTCGAGCTCAACAATGCAGTTAAAATATATTTGTGATAGTATTATCGAATATGTCCGCGCAACGATAATATTTCTTTTAAGCTTTGTGGTACTTGCCATTTCATATGTTTCCACGGTAACATCTTAGTAGGTATTATAGACTTACATACTGGGAGTTTACCTCGAGCATCGAAGCAGTGCGGACGCGATTAAATTCAATCCGATAAGGTGCAGCGATACTCGGTCGTAAAAATCAAAACAAGCCGTATTTAAAATAATTAAATAAGTACTATAATAATAATAACCGCATCCTAATAATCAAACATCAAACCACCCCCAATGGGGGAGGGAGATGATAATTACCTGACTCCCTCGGGAACAAAACGGGATAATAGCCATCTATCACCCCCAATAACAGATGTACAAAAGAAATACCTCTGGACACCCGATAGCTTAATAACACGCAATAAGTACTACGTTCCACCAAACCTTGAGGACGAATTGCGAATGCAACATGATGCAACAACCTCGCAAATGCTGCCAACTACCCAATCACAACCAATAGCGAATCATTCGGAAATAAATAGTAAGAAAACAAAAATACCACCCATTTACCTTCACAACTGCGACAACCACAGGACAATAATAAATGATCTTCAAGCGCTAACAACTACCGAATTTAACACAACTTACAACAATAAATATCTCAAAATTAACTTAACCAGCCAAGAAGATTACAGAACAATGACTAAGTACTACAGTGAACACAATTTACAATTTCATACCTACCAAAATCCTAGCGAAAAACCATTATCAGTGATACTAAGAAATGTACCTAGATCACTCACGGAAGAAGAGATCAAAACCGAACTAATAGACGATTACAAACTTCCTGTAAAAAAGGTAGTTAGGCTATTCAACAAAGAAAAAAACCCTATCCCGATATGTGTGGTCGAACTCAATAATACCGAGGAAGCAAAGGAAATCTTTAAAATAAAATCCATCTCCAAAGCTATTGTAAAAATCGAACCACGGAGGGCAAACACAAGCAACATTCCCCAATGTCATAGGTGCCAACGCCTAGGGCACACAAAAAATTACTGCTCTATGCCCCCAAGATGTGTGAGATGTGAAGGCAATCACCTATATTCCGAATGCACGAAAGAACGAACGAAACCGCCGAAGTGTGTAAACTGCGGCGACGAACACCCTGCAAACTATAGAGGATGTAAGTACTACAAAGGTCTAATAAGTAAGCAGCATCCGAGAACATTAAATAATATAAGAGCAAAATCATATGGCAATACCCCAATAAATCCAACCTCAGCTCATATAACGACATATGCCGACAAAGTGAAAAAATTCAGCCCCCTACCCCGACCGTCAGCACAAAACACAGTGCATAATAACAATTATAATAATTCAGGAATTAATAATGATAATAATAATTCAGCCAGCAGCCAGATAATTGAAACGATACTTAATTCAATAATAAATCTAATAAAACCTTATCTACAAACCATTAAAGATTTTATATTAAAACAGATATTGCCAGGAATTATCAATGTATAATAATGCAGGATTGATAAATAATATAACACTCCTTAATTGGAATTCTGATGGACTAAAACAACAAAAGCGCCTATTTATTGCATTTCTAGCCCGCTATAATATTGATATAGCATGCATCTCCGAAACACATCTCGCTATTAATGAAGCATTCGCAATACCAGGATACACCATATATAGGAAAGATAGAAATAGCTTAGTGGCCTCAGGAGGCGTAGCCATATTAATAAAACGAAATATAGCTCACAACCCTCTGCCCGATCTTAACCTAACAAATCTAGAAGCAGTAGGAATACAAATAATAGGCGAAAACAACACGCATATAAATATTATTGCTACTTACAGACAACCCAACAAAACTTTACTAGACAGCGACATAAAAAAGATATTTGACAACAGTGATCGAACCCTACTGGTAGGAGACCCGAATAGCAAACATCAGAGTTGGGGTTGTCGAGCACAAAACCCAAGCGGCAAAAAGCTATTATCTTTTGCAACAAAATATGCGCTACAAATTGAAGCCCCACAAGAATACACATATTATCCATACCAGCGTGATAGACAACCAGACATCTTGGATATCATCGTCCAAAAGAACTATGCTAAACCAATGTTCCACAGAGTAATACAAGAAATGGATTCTGATCATGTTCCTGTTCTCACTACATTCGAAGAAGTCATAACCCCAAGACCACCTGCACCAACTTTAATCAAGGGCAGAATAGACTGGGAAATATTTGAAGATCAACTCAACACCAAAAATATAAGAATTTGTAATTTGAAAAGCACCAGAGATGTTGATGTAGCCATAGAAACAATCACAGAAAACATAAAAGAAGCAACCAGATCATCAACAGTAAAGACCAACAAAAGACCTTATCACAACAGACACATACCCCCAAAGTACATTCTTGATATGATAAATGAAAAAAGGCGACTAAGAAGAAAATGGCAAACAACCAAAGACCAACGAGTGAAAAACCTCCTAAATAGATCTCAACGCCGCGTAAAACAAGAACTAGAAAGCTACCAAATACTCTCATTCCAGAGACATATAGAGACTATGACGCCTTCCGATCCAGGGATGTGGAAGACTACAAAAAGAATACTCAGAAAACAAGAAGTAATACCAACCATTAGAACTGATAATATGACATACACAACAGACGAAGAAAAATGTCAAGTTTTTGCCAATCATCTAGAATCCGTTTTTACACCCACAATTAGAAACAACAGGCTCTTATACAACACAATCAATAATTACGTAGAAACTCATCTTCCCATCATTACCGAAGCAATTCAACCTATAACTACAACAGAAATTGCAAAATATATCAAGAATCTAGAAGTAAAAAAATCCCCAGGACCAGACTTAATTCCCAACTTAATTCTGAAACACTTAACACCAAAATATGTGTCCTATATAGCTACAACTCTGAACGCATCACTGAGATTAGGTTACTTCCCAAAGAAATGGAAGCATGCACATATAATTCTCTTTCACAAACCCGGCAAAGACAAGAATAATTGTTCCAGCTATAGACCTATCAGCCTTCTAAATACCCTATCAAAACTCTATGAAAAAACAATCCAAACCCGACTATACCCACTAATTGAAGATATTATACCACCCACACAATACGGATTCCGAAAATCACACTCAACAAGCCATCAGTTATTAAGACTAACAGAAATAATCGAAAGAGGATTCGAAAACAAGAAATATACACCCATATTATTTATCGACCTAGCGCAAGCGTTCGACAAGGTATGGATAAACGGACTCATCTATAAAGTAATGAAGCTAAACCTCCCTTCCTACTTGACGGCGGTCATCATCTCATTTCTTCAGCACAGAAAATTCTCAGTCCGAATAAACAATACATTATCAGAAAATAAGACAATAAAATCAGGCGTGCCACAAGGCAGCTTATTAGGACCAATGCTATTTAATATTTTTATGCATGATATACCAAATCCAGATGACACAGAAATAGCACTCTTCGCCGATGATACAGCATTAGCAACCCAAAACGAAGATCTAGAGGTAGCAGTCGACAAACTACAAAGGGCAACAAACATAATAACAGGATGGTGTGAAAAATGGAGTATCAATATTAACAAGTCAAAATGCGAATCCAAAATATTTACATTAAAACGTATCAGAGAAACGTCAATCCTCAGCGTCAGCGAAACAAACATTCCCTGGAAAGCACAAAACGAGGCAGTCAAATATCTAGGCGTTCTGTTGGATACTAAGCTCACCTGGTCGTCTCACATCAACAAAAAATTAAACGAAGCCAACGCCAGACTCGCTCAGTTATACCCGCTACTTAATCGGAAGTCAAACCTGAGAACCAAATGTAGCCTTATGCTGTATACGTCACTTATAAGACCAATAGTAACCTACGCTTGTGGAGTATGGTGCAACACATCCAAAACCAACTACGAAAAAATACAACGACTGCAGAACAAGGTCTTACGAATATCTGTCAACGCACCGTGGTTTGTTAGGAACATTCAACTCCACAACGAACTAGGCGTCACACCAATCAAAATTTTCATCATGAAATTGGCCCAAAAATTCCATAAAAAATAAACCATTGCTCTTCTGCCATCCAGCACGGACTAGGCGAAAAAAACATCCACAAAAGACTAAAACGCAAGCTACCCCAAGATATCTGCAATTTTCAAGCTGACCAAGAAACGGAAGTTTTGGAAAACAATTGAAGCCATAGTTATAAAGAATTTTTATTATTATTATTTATTTTTTTTGTATATACATATACCTACCACTATTAATCTTTAAAACACATGTTATTACCCGGACCTTATGTTGTTCCCATACCGTCATGTTTTATATTGTTATTTTAGTCAAGCATCTAACTGTGTAACTGTGTCCTGTAAAACAAAATTAGTTTTGTTGATCAGACAAATAAATTATAAAAAAAAAAATAAAAAAAAAAAAAAGACTTACATACTATTTTTCTGCCTAAAGAAGGGTATCCATCAGTGCAGTGTTGTGACTTTTTCCACACAAGTGGTCATATTTTCTTTAGGGAGCCATGCTGGAGAAAAAGTAAATGAACTTAGAATCTTTCATTAATAGATTAGAATCAAATTAAAAAGCGAAGTTAGACTTTTATTGTTGGTTTACTACTTTTCTTCGCAATGGGTCTTCGAGTGTATTTGATGATCGCGAGTCTGGCGACTTTGACCCGTACATACATCAGTTCATCCTTTAAAGAAGCTAAATCGCATACATACATCAGGTTCTGCAGCACGTGCCTACACGACAACTTGGTACCTAGGTTCATCAAGGTCAGAACTTCCAGAACAACGAACCCCATAATAGCCAGAAACGTCAATGAGCTACAGAAAATGATCCTTAGGTTGGAGATCAGAAAGTGGTACAGAGCGGCGAATTACCATAGTTGCAGAAAGAAAAGAGCGAGAGACGTATTACAGGTCAGACTATCTGGTTTTCAATTTACCTAGCGAACTTGTTGACAGAGTTTCTTTAAACATGAATAACTTTATACATAAAAAAAGTAGAATTCATCATATAAATAAAATTTCACATTTGCGCTCGTTGAGTGGGGGTCATTCAGTTGCATTTGAGCCACTTTCCACTAATATTCGGTTTCATGATAGGATTAAGAACTTGTCTGGCGTACAGTTCAGTTAAGAGGAAGTTGGGTTGTTAAACTTAGGCCTCAAATTCTCACTGTTCGAATTCAATAAACAGAAAATCACTGAGACTGTCATTTCAGAAGTCGAATCTATTTTCAGATCATACAAATTCAAAGACAGTAACATTGTCAACTCGATTAGATGCAAAGTATCTGACATTTTGAAGGAATTCAGGTTGTGTAGAGGGAGATTCGACCCTTCCTTTTTTAAGTTGAAAAACAAGTTGAGGGATAAAAAACAAAAGATAAAGAATAACAACTTATTTGTTTCAAAGGCGAACAAAGGTATCTGTTTGGTCGTCAATCGGAGAGATGATTATGTCGATCAGGTTAGCTCTTATCTTTCTGATAATGGTTTCATTAGAGCTGAAAATGATTGCTATAAAAAATATGTGAGTCTCTTCAAGACCACACTTAAGACATACGGTCCTGCTGTTTTCGAGGATATAAAGGGATTCTTGCCTATGAATCACAACATCCCCAGGTTATATGGTTTGCCCAAGATACACAAACTAAATATCCCCATAAGACCGGTTGTTTCTTTTGTTGGAAGTTTCGCACACCCACTTTCTGAAAAATTAGGTGAAATTCTTCCCTCATTGCTTGACTTTACCTCTAAATACAGTATAGTTCCGACCTTGTAGACAAGATTAGAGACATTTACACATCCCTGACAACCATGTATTAGGTAATTTCATTGAATGTCAAGAATTTATTTACGAGCGTCCCTGTTCCACAAACATTACAAGTTTTAAAGAATCTTATCCACCAATCCCAATTATCCGATGACATAGCTGAAAGCTTATACCAGCTTACTGCCCTTGTCCTGAAACAAAACTTTTTCTCTTTTGGTGACATCGTATTCTCACAGCCCAATGACCTGAGCATGGGTAATTGCCTTTCTCCTTTTATGACAGAGGTTTTTATGTCCTTCTTTCAAGAAAACATAGTTTTCCATTACTCTAATCCCTGCAAAAACAACATCTTATTTTGGCACAGATATGTAGATGATGTTTTGATATGTTGTATGGAACAAAGAATCGGACCAACCTGAGTTGTTACTGGACTGGATAAACAAGACACATTCCAAAATTAAGTTCACGTTAGAAGTGGAAGAGGACAATAGGATTAACTTCCTGCACCTCAACCTGTTCAGGCTTAACAATAAAATCAGCGTGGACGTTCATAGAAAACCCACATCCACAGATCACTTCATTCCAAATAGTTCTTGTCACTCTCATCAGCACAAAATGTCAGCTTTTAGGTGCTACATAGATAGACTTTTCAAACTCCCTCTCGATCCCGATAACTTCGATAATCAGGTAAAAAAGCATCAAATAGATAGCGGAAAAAAAACGGTTACAACCCTCATATCATTGACAAAATGGTATCAAAAAGAATCAAAAAGAGAAACACCGAATTAAACCGAGAGGCCTTTTCCAGTTCAGAGAAAACTCCTAGCAAGTTCATCCCATTGACTTTCTTTGGCCAGATCTCCTATGAGATCTTCAGAGTTTTTAGCAGACATTCTGAATACAAAGTAGCTTACAATTCAACCAACACTTTACGTCAACACCTTGTACACAACAAAGATAAAATACCAATGGTCAGTAAGTGTGGAGTTTACAGATTAAAATGTGGCAACACGTTATGTAACACAGTATATACAGTGAAGCACGCCAATGATTTGGACACTGATGTTGTATAGACTAAGAGTGAATTATAGTTAGGTGGGGGTGAAACTATGGAAAGGACCACCACGAAGCTGGATGGTGTAAGGAAGAAATGCGAGTTTCCACTATTGTGAAGGGAGTCGGGTACTAGCGGTGCTCGACGAAGGTGTGTAGACCCTTTCCTGAAAGACAGGCAAATCGGTGTCTCTCTGCGTGTATCTGTGGTGTTAATGTTCGGTCAACTTAAAAAGGTTGCCGGGATAAATATACAGAAGTGTTAATTTTCATAATAATTAACAATAATTGTACTAAGCAAGTATAATTAGGTATACTTCGTGCCTAATTTGCAGTATTCATCGTTCAGTTATCAAGAATTGTAAAGCAGCGTATTCTTCAGTTTAACAATTAATAGTTACCATACAGCGAGTACTCATCAGTTCGAGGAATATTACTTTTAATAATTAAAGTAAAAGTGGCAGTCAAGAGCCCCAACCCTGGATGGTACCGTGAGTGTTTAACCATATTGAGCTTTATTGATTTCATGCTAGAATTTAAGTTGTAATTTGTTGGTGACAAATTTGTAATTGTGTTCTCTTTATGTCATAATATAATATTATAGTGAAGTATTATTAATTAACTCTTCCCTTAATTGATGCAAAGTAATCCTCAAAAGGACCTCCCTGAGAATTAATCAAAAAGAAAAATCAAATGTAGGTGTCCCCAAAAAGGGGTGCTACAACAGGACGAATTGGAAGACATATCAGAACGAGGGTCGAGGAACATCTTAGGAAGTGCAGGATTCTAGACCACGATAAGTCCATCTTCGGTAAGCATCTGAGACTGCAGGGACACCAATTCGATATTGATAAGGACGTCGACTTACTACACCAAGTCAAATCAGGCCCGAAACAGGAAGTCTTGGAAGAGCTAGAGATCTTCAGACACATAAATAACACGAGTTTGAACACCCTCAACTCAATGATGACCAATTCTTTCCCTCCCACATTTGAATTGCTCAGAAGCTAGTTATAACATAGACATATTCTCAAAATTCCACATAATAAAACTAGTCATCAGCCTAATTTTACTACTTATCTCACTAAAGTTTCCAGATAGTTATCCTATACCAACCTACCACTAATTTTCACCCTCTCTCAACAAATAAATTTACATCCCAATTAAAGTTTAATTTCAAATATCTCGCCTACCGTTTTAAAAATCCCGCCATCTTGTCTATGGTGGTTCTTTGTCTCATAATTTCTGAACGCCCTCGACTGTGTCTTTGGGCTGTCACTGTCACCGAGTTCGGTGGTCATTCGTCATTCCATCAATTCTGTCAATTTCGTACTTCGACTCGTGCCTTCCTTCTTTCATTTAATATAATAATTTTTACTATACATCGGTATGGAAATTGTGTACAGTAACTGACGTTTCCAAAAAAGTTATTTCAGAGAAGCGGCAAGCAGGAACTTTCGTTACAAGAAAAATTTTCCGCTTGCCGCTTCTCCGAAATTGCTTTTTTAGTACTGTCAGTTACTGTACACAATTTCCATACTAATGTATAGACAGTTTTTATTTTTATCTGACTAATTTTTTTAAGAAAATTTAACCTAACGGCTCGTTTACCTTTCTTCATAACATCCAGAGCAAATTTGGACGTTTCCATTCCTAAACTGCTGAAATAATTAATTTCAACGTTGAAATAACTTTGCTCATAATCCATTCGCTGGATTGTTTTTTTTTAAGTCCTTTGGTTTACTCATGAGATCGATAATTTTCTACCTCTTAATTATCGGATTTCACCTTTCAACACGTGCTCAAACTGGCTCAAGGGGACCCTCAGCTCTGCTGGAGTGACCGTTACTTGTTGTTGATTGCTTCAATGCTTATCGGAGGACACTGTTGTCATGATGGAGACTGCTGTGAGTAAATAATAAATTTTGTCAACTCTTTATTTCGTTTATAATCCTTTTACTACTTATGAACACCCAGATGGTCCGACTAAGTTTATACTTACATCTGAATTTTACTTACAGTTGTGAAGTTGGTCTGATGATGGCGAAAGCCGAAACATGTTACCACCACCAAAGTTTTGAATAAAGTCTCAAATTTAAAAGCGAAGTTACAGTGAGTATTTTAAAGGCTCATTGGCTAACGGACAGATTTTTGTGCTCGATTTTGAAGCTAATATCGACGTCAAATGACTTTTATTAACATTTTTGTAATTACTTTCATGTCAAGAATACATAAAATTTCAAAATTTTCACTTAGAATCGATACCTTCTTCAGAAATGGCCACAGATATCTGCCTGTTAACTTAATGAGCCTTTATAATACCCGCTGTTAGACTTTTATTGTTGGTTTACTACTTTTCTTCGTAATGGGTCTTCGAGAGTATTTAGAATCTTTGATCTACAATGTGGTGCTATCCGTGTCCGCCATTTCGGAATCACCATGTATAATAAATATTAAACAATAAATAAAATAGACATTGTTGTTATTACTGACCCAAGGAACACCCTGTATAGAAAATGTTGTGTCAATATGACATGAATTCGATTTATAAATTGACCTGTTTCGGATAATGTTTTAATTCTGCAAAAATATTAATCGAGAAAATGAATTTATGCTTTACTTACTTTTCACATTGTATAAGGTCTTCTTGTGGTAAGTTTTGTTTCATTTTCTCGAATTTCGACTTGTTTGTATGACTATGGCGATTCGACGATTTAACGACGATAGTACATTTAACGTTTTCTGATTCATATTACTTACTAATTTGAATAAAAAGTGATCTATTCTTTTGGAAAAACATGAAATGAAAAACGTGTAAGTAGTATGGATACAAAAGAATCCGCAAGAAGCGGAGTTCCGTGAAGCAAAAGTTTCCTCACTAAGTTTTCAAGATACATTAGATTTCCCAATTGCACCAAGTTTTCAAAACAGAAATTATATTGCACGATCGTCAATTTTTTAAATAATTATCGAGCAATATATTGCGTAAGCCGTTGAATTAACCCTCACCCAGTCCAATAATTTTCAACGCCAGTTAGAAATTCCTTCCAGTATGTTGGCTTGGCGTTAATTTCCAGATGGGAATTATCAGGGGAGAATTGTCGGGCCCATGAGATTCGATCTAATACAGCGTTAACGTGTGAGTGAGTGCTCTGGAGAAAATTAGATAAATCTTTTATGATTGTATTTCGCGCGAATCAACCTATATACATTGAAAATCAATAACGTATTACCTCCAATGTAAAATATCCCCTCTGGCCACTAGAGAACCTAATGAGAGGATGCTTGCGCCGATCTCGTTTAAATTTCAATCGTGTTTCTAATTAAAAATTACACTCTCCTTTCCGGCGCTTTAACAGCCTTCCTTATAACCCTGCAATTCTGCATGCATGATTTGACTCTGATTCAACTCTCCCACTCACACTGCCGCCGATATTCGTCGTGAATTACTTATCAAATTACTTTTATGTTATGTTGATGTTATATTCATGTATGCACAATGCACATACTCTTGTATTATGTCCCTTATTTCAGAGCTCACTTTTAATTAAAAACTAAAAAGTAGTTTAAATTACACAAAATATTCGCTATTTTACGGCCATCTCGAATCCGTGAAGACTCCTGACAAACATGGAAAATACCAATTTTTTATTTTCTTCATAGCTCCTGTATTATTTTAAATTTCAATTTGAAGGTTTGTTTATTGATATTGATTGAAATTCTACATTTTTATTGGTGTCATTTTAACGTACAGTCAACTTTTGATTTTCTTATGGATGCCATATTGGAGTTTTCTTTGAAAAACTACAGAAAATGTTTCAGTGTATAACCGTACACCTAATTATAATTTTTTTTTCAAAAAAGTGTTAGATGGTAAATATGTCAAAAATAGCTGACGGATGCGACGTCACCACAATTCAATAAATCCAAAATTTTGTACCTTTCTTATAATGCATGTCATCTAAATGAAAACCGTCACTTGGATTTGATGTTTAGACTGCTAAAACTGATTTAAAAAATTCTAAAAAAATCATTTTTAAAAATTATAGTTATACACACTACACAGTTCACTTCATATATACTTCAATATAGCTAGCGCCTAGTCGACTAGACTGGACAGTGGCCAGAAACATAGTTACACCTGAAAAACTCGGATGGATACTTGCGGGGTTCAGACCTTTCAAGTCTCCAGGACCGGACGGAATTTACCCCGCCTTCCTACAAAAAATAAACGGGGTGTTCACGCCCCACCTCATTATAATCTTCAGGTCCAGCATAGCGCTGAAACACATACCCGAGCTCTGGAGGATGGTCAAAGTAGTGTTCATACCTAAAGCAGGTAGACGCAATGACCTCACTCTCAGGGCTTACCGACCCATCAACCCTCCTCCTTCTTAAAGACGTTGGAGCGGCTTATTGATTAAATACATTAGGGATTCGGCATTGAAGTTAAACCCTCTCAGCCAACACCAATATGCCTACTAAACAGGCAAGTCAACTGACTTGGCGTTAGATCACCTTAGCATGCTTATTTCGAGGTCGATTGACAACAAAGAAATAGCCGTTGTCCTGTTGCTGGACGTGGAATAGACGTTTAACAACGCCACGACCGAGTCCCTGATTAGGGCAATACAACCCAAGTAGCATTTTAGGTTAAATTTACGTCGATTCGACGTAACTTAGGTATACTAATCTAATTCACCTAACCTAAGTTACGTAGTGAGTAGAATTACGTAAATTCGTCGACATATTTGGGAATTATTACTATGAAGTTAAGTTAATACTAAAATAGATAAATTCGACGTCCGTTTTACGTAGAATCGACCCAATACTTAGTTAAAATAGGTAATACAAACCTAATGCACTTGCGAGTGAGCGAGAAGCCATCAAACAGTCTTCTACCCTCACAGCATAAAATGAAGAAGGGAGATTCTCACGGAATAAGGAATATCATGATGGTTAATAGTTGATGATTTGGAAATGATGTGCAGGTACGCGATGCCCGAGTGCCAATTTACATGCCAATGAAATTTTCCGAGAAAACTTAAGGTAAATAACAAACGCACCCCGTGAATTGGGCAGTTTGAAGCATTTTCTTGAAAAAAACAAAAAAAAAATCAGATTTGAAAGGTAAGTTTTATGTACTTAATTATTTTTCAGTATTATTGTATTTTCGTCTTTCACTTCTTGGAACGTTATACTTTATTGTAACAGCAAGAACTATTGATTAATATTCGAATGTAAACAATGATGTCCGATAATGGCGGATTTTAAGGGCATGAACATAGCGCCAAGAACTAGCGTCGAGAATACAATACATATTCTCTTACACTGTTGCCACGCCCTCGCGAATTTCTACAATCAGTTCAGTGGGATTTTGAACAACGTTCGGGCATTTAATAAATCCACAGAAATCAATGATGCCTTTAAACAATAAACATATGCATGCATATACGTATATACCTATCTTACAGGCACACACGTTCCACAGAAACCACCATTTGGTAGTTTGTATGTGGTGTACATTAGTATAGAACATGCAGCAGTCCCACCCAACCACTGCCATTTCTCCATGCAGTCTGTACAAACTTATTTGACAACATATTACATTTGACATCAGCTATATGAACTATATTTTGTTTCTTTCTTTTTTCCCTGTTACAATTTTCTCTCTCTACAATCATTTAGAGTGTTTTTATCTACAATTTATTCCATTAACAGTATCATGTATTAAATGTCTATCCGTATTTTTCAACCACAACTTTAGTTTCCTTTTAAATGTTTTATGACTGTCCATACATTTTATGTCTGTTGGTAACATATTATAAAATTTGGGTCCCAAGTACGTATAGCTTCTTTGCCCAATTGTCTTTAAACATTTAGGAGTCGTAACAAAAAGCTCTTTTTGTCTAGTTGAGTAATTGTGAGAAATAGGTGTCAGGGACAACTTACTTGAGTGAATGTTTTTAAGAATCTGCTGACAAAAAAGTTGTCTGGCATCCAGTATCCCACTCAAGCTATACAATTCATCACTAATGTTTTTCTTTTCGCATATATAATTTTTAAAATCCATTTTTGCAGGACGTTAATTTTTTCCAGAAAACAGTCATACACTCCTCCCCATCCAAGCACCCCGTATGATAACTGTGACTGAACGAGGGAATAATACACTGTCCTCAGATGTGTCAAGTCTAGAAACTGTGCCAAATATCTAAATCTTCCTATCAACCCACGCACTTTTTTCACAATATTATTCACTTGCAAATCCCACCGCAAGTGCCTATCTATAATAACACCCAAGTACTTCACAGACTCAGCCTCAGGTATTACAGTATTTTCGTTAATAGTTAAATTTCCCAGTTGAGGTAGGTTACTAGAATAAGAGGTAAACGGGAGGTACACAGTTTTTTGAATGTTAATTGTAAGTTTGTTGTGTTGAGACCATTTTTTAACCTTTTTGAAATCTGACTCAGCCACTATTTTCAAACTATCCCAACTATCCGATTTATAGAATATTGCGGTATCATCGGCAAAACTGAGCACTGTACCGACTGTGTCCAAGGTTAATAGACTATTCATGTACAATGTAAACAGCAATGGGCCAAGCACTGTGCCTTGAGGTACACCATAGGCAAGCGACTTTGATCCACTGATCACACCATCCACAGATACTCTTTGCTTTCTTTCCGATAAGTAGCTATTTAGAATGTCATACATCTTTCCTCTCAATCCATATTTTTCTAACTTTCGCAATAAATTTGAATGGCTTACTGTATCGAACGCCTTCGAAACATCCACAAAAATGGCCAGTGCTGGTGTTTTCTTGTCAAGTGCATCATATATTTGGCCTGTCAAAAAGCCAATAGCATCTTCAGTAGACTTCCCCTCCCGAAAGCCAAATTGTTTTCCAGATAAAATATTATTCTTATCCAGAAAGCTTTGAATCCTATTCTTTAATACTTTTTCAAAAATTTTGGCCAACGTGGATGTTAAAGAAATTGGTCGATAATTGTTAAGTTCCCATTTGTTTCCATTCTTGAATAAGGGCTTTACAAGTCCAATCTTTAGTGAATCAGGAAAATGACCCTCAACAAAACATCTATTTATAATAATTTTTAAGGGTGTCGATATAATGTCTGCGATCATCTTACAAGTTTCAGGTCTTATTTCATCCAATCCGGGTGACTTCCTTGTCTGTAGACTCCTTATTACTCCAGCTATCTCTAACTCGTCTGCACTGTATAAGAATATAGTTTGGTTTATTCTTGGAATGGTATCTTGGAAGTCTTCAGGACTCTTTATTTTACTTGCAAACTCCTGCCCCAGTTCACTAAAGTATCTATTGAATTCTTCCGATATCTTCTGTTTATTTTCAATCATTATACCATCCTTAGTTTTTATCTTCGTTATTTGTGTTTCAGATCTATTTTTTTCACAAATCTTATTTACACAATTCCACAGATTTTTCGATGAATTTGAGTTTTTATCTATAAGCCTCGTTGTGTAGTCTCTTTTACTTTTTTGTATTAACTTACCTAACCTGTTTTTATATCTCTTGTATAGCCCTTCCAGTTCACCATTTTCGGGATCTCTTTGTAATTGCTCATATAATTTACTTTTTGTGAAAATGGATGTCATTAGGCCCTTTGTGATCCAGGGTTTTTTAATTTTGTTCCTTCGTGATATTTTGATGCATTTAGTACATTTTTTGATATTATATGTTAAGATCTTAATAAATGAGTCTGTCATCAAGTCTATATCACGTATATTTTTCAGGAATTCCCAAGTTTCCCCACCTAAACAGTCCCTAAGTTTATTGTAGTCAACATATTTCCTATAAGTTGGTTTGTCTATCTGCCGTCTCTTGTTTTGTTGTTCTACTATGAGAGCGATCGGGTCATGATCTGTAGTATCTTCTAATATAATAAACGATCTAAGGTTCGAACCGCAAATACTCTGCTTCATAAAGAAATGGTCCAAACATGTTCCACTTGCTCGACGTGTCACCTTATTTATATAAGATATAAAATCGAAAGTACTTAAAATCGTTTTATAGTCCTCAACAAAGTCATCGTTACCCAATAGATTAATATTTATATCCCCAGTGATAATATGATTTGCTACCTTATAGGTCGACAGATACTCCAATAATTGAGAGTTAAACAATTTTGGACATGAATTTGGGGACCTGTATATGGCTGTTATTGTTATGGGATCCTTTTTTTCATAATACATCACCAACTCAATTGCTCTTGACAGACCAAGATTAATGAATCTATAATTATAGTTGAATTTAGTACTTACATATATAACAACCCCATCATATGAGTTGAAGTCACCACAACTATAGATCATGTTGTACCCCCTTATATTATATATTCTTGAATCCCAAATTTTATGTGTCTCTGTGAGGACCAACACATCAAATTCAATTTTTATCTCACTCAGAAGCAAAATCAATTCATCGAAATGCTTCGAAATACTCCTAACATTTCTATGCAATATTTTAAGTTGTGCCGACTTCACCCCACTCTCGTTTTTCAACTCAGATGGTCTCCGTACTATCTTCGTTTCAACATGTTCTACATCGTAACATTCAATAAATGGGTCCATGATTCATAAACAACTTAATACCAATGTAAAACAACTTAAATTTAATGGGAAATTTTTTAACGCAAATTTGCATCTACAATACCAAAATCTGTCCCGAAGGAACAATATAATAAGTCTACACAATTTAAACTCACCTCACAACAACATGGGCTCAATAAAGTCACCATCACCATTGCACTCCATATTCTCAATCACCGTATCTAGTTAGTGTCCCCAAATATGCGAGCAAGATGAAGAATGATTTCCTACCTCTTCCTCGACTCCCCTGACACCGACACTGTGCGAGTATGGTATCTAGCTGCCTTGATTTCACCAACTGATTTGGACTTTTCATTAGCAGTAATCTCCAAAGTCTGCTGTCCAATGTTTATTTCCCTTCTTTTAGCATCCAGTGTTTCCTCTTTCTTCACAAGCTGTTTCTCTGTTTTCTTAGCACTTTCATAGTTGATAGTTTTCAAAGGCTTCAATATTGGTTTTCCCACACTCAGTATCTCACCTCTATGCACGTCACCAGTACCACCGGAATCATCCTCCACTGTCTCCTGCACTTCATAATCGGTCTCAGTCTCAACCAGGGTTTGCTCTTCTTTATCTTTCTCAGTCTCAACAATTTTTCCGCCCCTTATATAACAACATATGCCCCTATCTCTTCTTTGTTTCAGTTCTTCTCGTTGAGCCCTTTCCCTCTCTCTCTCAATATAAGTTAAATCATTATTTATGTATATGTTACTCCCCTTTAGTTTGTATCTGTTTCTCATTACCTCTTTTTTTTTGAGGTTAGAGATGAATTCAACCTTTATTAGTGGTTGAGTCTTTCCAATTTTATAAGCATCATCTATATCTCGCAACTCAATGTCCACCCCCAACAGCCTCCTTAACTCACCCACAATCCTCTCCGACATCGACTCATCTCCCTGTATCTCTATCCCACTCACTACTACATTGTTAGCTCTTTCCCGCCGATCTATATATTCTATTTTTCTCTTCAGTACATTATTTTCATCTTCCAGCCTCTGTATCCTCTTGTTCAATTCATCTATCTTCAACACTAGTCTCCCCTCTGACGCATCTATCGCACCACTTATTTCAACTCTGTTTGCTCTTATCTCATTTAGTATCTCCAAATTTGTTACGGTGCCTGTCATCATACAATGCTTTGATCCGAAGTCAAAAATAGCCCCCGTCTGTAAATCGTCGCCTGTATGTCTACCTTTATTCGTAAATATCGCTATCAGTATCTTGCCTGATAACGGTCCTTTAGTGCAGATTATATCCGAGAATACCTTATTTTAAGGCAGTAATTTCTATTTTCCTGGTCTATCTGAGCAAGCCATGCAATGACTTCACTAGTACAACACGACAAACATCTAAATCATCACTACAGCGTCAGCAATATATTTATCTCGAACTACAACCACTTAAAATGGATCAATTTCTGTCAAGCAATATTTATCACATTTACACACTTAAAGCTCGAATAAACGAAAAAAAAGAATCTAATTGACTAAAAAAGAATTTAATTGGCAATAATGAACCTCGAACTATTACAAATTAGTCTTTGCTTTAGATGTACCTCTGACAAATAGTCTTGACATGTCTACTACTGGTACTGGGCCCCTAACCTAGTTGTCGTGTCGTGACTAAAGGTCTGCACTAGGGGCAATGGCGCCAGAGACGTCCGACTGTGGAATCTCTGATATACCGTATCATCTGTTGTCGTAGTCACGTTCCGCGTACAGACAGATGAGGGGGTCTGGGCTTAATCGCCGAAACCAAGAGGAGACAACCTCAGTAAAAAACCTAAATATTAGGGCGGGGGTCCAGGCTGATGGGATGCGTGACTGGATAGAAGACCAGCCCTACTGGATTCAACCTTGGGGCACCAGGGGGCGCCCCACTGTATCAATCCCCTCACCTTTGCATGCGGGGCTCTGCATAGGTGGAACTCCCCTCCCTAGCTACTCGTGGGATCAGCCATGGTAAGAAAACAAAAACCAAGAAATCGCGGGACATCACCGCAAAACAGACTGCTGACCGAGCGGGGTTTGTCACCCGTCAAAACAGTCGGCAATCTAAACAATCCTTGTGCTCGAGACCACCTCGAACGCAAGAAGAATTCCCACTCATTGGCAAGAAAAGGAGCATCGACACCCTTCATAGGACCAGAACCATTCTGTGGTTTCGAAATACTTTTTTCAAGCAGAACTCCAAAAGGAAGAAGAAAACTGAGAGAAACCCATTAGAGGAACCTCTCGAGGTTGAGACAAGCCAAAGAAATTCTAGGGAATTTTAACCGAGAGAGGTCGAAGATACTCTTCAACTTTCAGCAAGGAACGTCTCAGAACACTGACGGGATTCCTAACGGGACATTGCAAGCTCAAGGAACACTTGAGGAAGTTAGGCATAGAAGGGAACGCCGACTGCAGATTCTGCGGGAAAGGAGACGAGACACCACGTCACCTGCTGCTCAACTGCCATGCGATAGAACTCAAAAGAAGTAATGTTCTGGGCCACCACCAGATAGAGGCAGGAACTTACCCGACCTTGATCCTCTCAAAATCCTGAAGTTTCTCAAGAAACAAAGCATTAAATAAATACTTCAATTCAAATGAAGACTGCCCTCAAATTAACCCTAAGTCCCCAACAAAGCAAAGCAGATCGTAAATAAAATAACCAAAATAAGTTTCAATCTGAATTAAATTATAAAGTCCTCTCAGTTATAAACACTTTTCAAAAAAATGAGAATGTTAAATTCAACTGCTATTGTAGTCAAAGAAATTCATTGAATTCCTATTATAAAAAGATAAAAAAATTCTAAAAAGTACAAACTGAGTTGATTTTTCAATTACTTAACTAAAATTTGGCTTTCTACCTTGATAGATCTATCCAGTGTACATTACGCCTCAGTTTGGGTTTAAGTCCAAACAGAATAAATTATTATAAACTATTAATTATTATTATAAAAAAAAATATTATTTTACATTTAAATTTCAGATTACAACTCCAAAATACACAAAGTAAAGACTCAGTCGAAAATAATAATAATTACTAAGAATCACCAAGAATGGAGCCGTTCTACGTACATGGACTGATGAATTCTTCTGATCAAGTTTTTTACTCAAAAAGGAAAGTTAACTTCAGTACCTTATCTCTGCTGATTTAAACCTTCTATCCACTGTCGTGATCACCTCCCTGCTTCACTGAGATCCATTTTTGAGATGTAAAATAATCCAACCAAAAATCCAAACTCTCCGACAGACTCGTTGTCAGGAGTCAGTATAGCCGAACACTATTGCCGAACACTTTCAAGCGAAGACATCATCCAACCCTTACGACGTCAAGCTCTTAAATAACCCTCTACCAAATAATCCGAATCACCAAGACCCACTAAACCTTCCCTTTACCAAACGAGAACTCTCAATAGCCCTTTCATCTCTCAAAAACTCTGCAGCAGGTCCAGACGACATGCCACTTATTTTTCTCAAAAACCTACATACCGATTCTCTATCCAAACTTCTAGAACTATATAACGGAATTTGGACACTTCACGAATTCCCTGCTATAGGCGACAATCTCTTATACTACCCATCAAAAAACACAACTCCCCCCCAACGCTCCTAAACTCCTACAGACCGATATCTCTAACCTGTAACCTCTGCAAACTCCTCGAGAAGATGGTGAACAAAAGGCTACTTTGGTACCTTGAGAGACACAATAGTTTAAGTCCAGCTCAATCAGGTTTTAGATCTAACAGAAGTAAAACAGACAACCTCGTTATTCTTCAGAGTGAAATAGCAAATGCCCTGGCTGAAAAACAGGAGGTCATCGCCGTCATCTTCGATTTGAAAGCGCCTTTGACACAACACGGAGATCAACCATACTCGAAAAACTTCACAACCTTAAGCTGACTGGAAATCACCTCCAATTTATCAACAACTTTCTATCTGATAGATCTTTCAAGCTAACGGCTAACGGGAAAACGTCTAAAGCGTACCCAACCGATAATGGCGTTCCACAAGGATCCGTACTCAGCACGACATTATTTCTTCTGGCCATCAACGATATAAGCTCCTCCATACATCCCCCAGTGAAGTGCACTCAGTACGCTGATGACTTAGTCAAGGGAAAAACACAGCGACTACATCTACAATAATCCAAGACGCTGTAGATAAATTAAGTCAATGGGCTGCTAATACAGGATTCAAGTTCTCCTCGTCGAAATCAAAAGTCATAAAATTCAGTCGACGACACCGCACCCAAGCTCCACTTATCCAGCTTAATGGCGCGACACTTAATATAGTTGATCATCACAAAGTCCTAGGAGTAATATTCGACAGCAAACTCACTTGGAGACTTCACTTACAGGAAACAAAACGCAGTTGTCTAGCCCGCTTAAACATTTTAAAGATACTCTCACACCACCGCTGGGGCGCAGAAGAAGAAGTCTTGCTCAGAATATATAGGGCTTTAATTCGATCCAGACTAGACTACGGTAGTCAAGTATTTTTATCCGCCTCCAAATCTAACCTCCAACTGCTTAATACAGCCCACAACACTGCGCTTCGAATATGTCTAGGAGCTTTCAGATCCAGTCCCGTAAATAGTCTCTACGTAGAATCCAACGAACTTCCGCTTAACCTGCGCCGCCAACAACTCCTCGTGACTTATGCCGCCAGAGCATCTGCCTGTCCTAATAATCCGGTTTTCTCTCTACTGAATGCCCACCAAAGAACCACAAATTCCTCTACAACTCAGACAACACCCCAAATCCTTAAATCCCTACTAGGGAATGTTAATTTATCAAACACAACTCCTACTAAACATCCAAACCTCCCTCCTTGGACTTTAATTATTCCAAAAGTAGACACATCTCTCTCCCGCCACGTAAAACAAGATACTCATACGGAAATTCTTCAGCAATCCTTCCTCAGACTAAAAAACAAAGTCAATTCAGACATTACCATATTCACCGACGCTTCCAAAAGTCTAAGCGGAGCAGGCTGCTCCATTACTACCTCCCAAGCAAGTGTAGCTCAATACAGACTCCCCAGCTATTGCACAATACTAACGGCTGAGCTATACGGAATTTTCAAAGCCCTGGAGACGCCCATACCGGACAACCAAACAATCAGTGTACGCACAGACTCCCTCACGTCAGCTAATCTAATACAAAACTTCTACTCCCAACATCCTATTGTCCGGGAAATCCACGAAACCTGCCACACACTCGTTGCCAGGGGAGTATCTATCACCATAATCTGGGTCCCGTCACACGTCGGCATCAAGGGCAGCGAGACAGCGGATCGGGCCGCCAAGGAAGCCGTAACCCTAAATTCTCCAATAATAAACTTACAGCTTCACAGTGATACCCACCTCCACCAGAGGAAACGAAGTAGTCATGCGGAGACTGAGGATAGGACACACCCGCCTCACCCACTCTCACCTTATGTCTGGCACCAATCCTCCCGTATGTGAACAATGCGACAGCCCTCTTACCATCCAGCATATCCTACTTGAATGTGACTTCTACACGGACGCCCGAACTCGCTCCGACCTCCAGAGAAGTGGGGGATTGAGAGAACTCTTGGACTCACCTGATAAAGTAGATAAGATCATCTCGTTCCTTCAGGACACCAACATATACTACTATTTAATCTAATCAGTTATGTTTACCAATAGTTCATACCATAACTATTATTCCAAAGTTATACCACCAAATAACATTCATATACCTACAGTAATTTTATACTCACCCCTAGTATTTAATTGATATCCTACGATTTATACCCTAGCTCTTAATCAATGTACATGTCAATGACCTTCGATGTCGAGACACTTGGTTGAATAAATAAATAAATAAATTTACTACTCAGACATTAAGACATAGCTCACCAAAATGTTTAGTTCCGCTTAATCCATGAAATGAAATTTTAGGAAGGTTTGTATTTCAGTTCCAATTCTCTTTTGGGAACATTCAAATAAACACTTTGGGTTTTTCTGTCCAAAATTACAGTTTTTAATTATTATTTTTTAATTTTCTGACTAGTCATTCAACTATTTTTTTGTTTTTTTATCAATAAACTTTGATTTTCTTTTATTCCCAAATGATTCCTGATTGCTTCCATTTGAAATTTTCACTTTCAAACAATTAAATTGCGTGAATCAAAGAAATGTAAAAAATAGAAATGTCACTTCCTTCTGACAATCCACAATAATACTCAAATTTGATTGTTGCGGCATAAATGATAAAAGCCTTTACTTCGAAGCAGCCCAGAAGAATATTGGGACGCTACATACCCCTCTTTGGTGCAAAAAAATTATAATAATAATTTTTTCCTTTTTTACTGGTAAACAAAAGCATGAAAAACAAAACAGAGTTATCTGGTCTTGTTGGATACCTATGTGTAACCACATAGTCCGTATGTCATTGATCAAAACTACAGCATAACTCTCTCCAAAATGAATCTATGGAATAGGTATATGTTGGGACGAGAAAAGTGACTTTCCTAGCGCCTCTCGTCCAAAGCAATACGTATGTTGTACTCCTATTCTCACACAAACTAAATAAAATAAATAAACGAAGTAAAGTTTTGAAAATTATACACACTTCATAAACCATTTCCGTACAAAATAAAAATTTGTATCGACCTTCCCTATCTCCAACGACGAGATGGGACACAGTCTGTTGTGCACTCACACAAAATCTCAGAATATTCGCTTCCAACATACTTCAACAAATTATATTCTATATTTTATTCTCTCTCAATCAACACATCAAGAAGGTTAACTGCTTCTACACGGGGTTCAAATTCATTTAAAGGTATATCCCCATCATAAACGCAAAGTTATCTCCTATATTTTCTTGGATGAGTTTTTCGATCCAATGTTTTATGAAACAAAACTTCAATAAACATACACATAAAAAAAATTCACAAAACGAAGCAGCGGTGAGAATATAGGTTCATTTTTTATAACCAAAACTAGTGACAACCTAAAGACAAGACCGCTTAGATTCGTACATAAAAATCAGTCAAGACCGATTACTTTCTTTGTCTCGACTGGCGTTAAATTAACCATACAAAACTAAAGATCTGCAATAGTTAGGGAATTGCCAACTCCCAAAACATACTGTGTCTGTACACAAAAAAAATCTCCAAAATGAATCTATAGCCATTACAATAGCTTCATCGTAATGAGAGAACAAAATACAGAATACACACTCTTCACAACTTTTTTTTTTTTTTTTTTTTTTTTTTTTTAATTTAAATTGTTAATTTACAATCTACATAAACTTACAATGTATTTAGTAAATGTTATGATGTTCGATGTATCATCTGAGCTGGGCGCCATCCACTGATGGGTCTCCATTAGTTATTCAGTTAAGTCTTCAGGCCACTGTCTCCTAAGTCTTCTGGTGGCTAGTGGTTGTCTATATAGTCGTGCAATTAGCTCATTGCTGTGATCGGTGTTTCGATGTTTGCTTTTTCTGGCTACTGATCTTGCAACATCATCTATGTATGGTAGGTTTAGATCGGTGTGTAGAGTGCGGTTGTTGACAAACCATGGCGCATTCGTTATAATTCGCAGCATCTTGGATTGGGAACTTTGCAGAATTTTGGTATTTGATGGTTTACTGCACCCCCACAGCTCAATCCCGTATGTCCAAATTGGTTTGAGAATGGCTTTATATAACAGTAGTTTGTTCTCGATTGATAACTGGGAGTGACGTCCGATAAGCCAGTACATCTTTTTTGATTTTAGATTGAGCTGTTGTCGTTTCGCCTTGATGTGTGCACGCCAATTCAGCTTTTGGTCTAAGTGTAGTCCCAGATATTTTACCTCCGATTTCATAGGTATTGGAGAATTGTAGATGGTGACTTGCGGGCAGACGATGCGTTTTGTCGTGAAAGTTATTTGAGTGGATTTTGCACTGTTGACCTTAATTCTCCATACGTCTAGCCAATTTTCTAGTAGGTTCAGATGATCTTGTAGCTGTTCGGAAGCTCTAACTGGATTGGTGTCGGATGATAATATTGCTGTGTCATCAGCAAATGTTGCAATTTTGGTCGTGTTAGTTGTTGGGACATCGGCAGTAAACAGAAGGTATAAGTACGGTCCGAGGACGCTGCCCTGTGGAACGCCTGAGCCTATTAGCCGATAATCAGAAAGAGAATCTTCCACTTTCACCTGAAAGAATCTGTCGCTGAGGTATGATTTGAGTGTGAGGTATATGCTGTCTGGAAATGTTTTCTTTATCTTGTATAGGAGTCCTCTATGCCATACCTTATCGAAGGCTTGTTGTATATCTAGGAATACTGAGGCACACATTTCTTTTCGCTCTAAATTATCCCTAACATGGTTGACTATCCTGTGACACTGCTGAATGGTGGAATGTCTTTCTCTAAAACCAAACTGATGATCTGGGATTAGCTCATTTTTGGGTATAATTTCATTTAGTCTTTGTAACAGGAGCCTCTCCAGAATTTTGGATAACATGGGTAGCAGGCTAATTGGCCTATAAGAGCTAGTTTCCTGTGGAGGTTTGCCGGGTTTTGCAATCATTATAATTTGTGCATATTTCCATTGTAGTGGGAAGTGGTTGAGGCTGATGATTCTATTGTAGATGACTGTCAAGAGTACTACTCCCTTTCTCGGTAGTTCTTTTAGGAGTTTTCCAACTATAAGGTCATATCCTGGTGCTTTATATGTATTCAATCGTTTAATCTCTCGCCATACCTCTGCTGTAGTGACTGGTCTAGGTGGTAGTGATAGCTGTCCAGGAGTGTTAAGATATTCCTCTATTACATCATCTGCTGACGGGTTACTAGACGGCAAGGGAGTAAATACTTGTGCTAGATATTCTGCAAAGATGTTTGCTTTTTCTTCGTTAGTTCGTGCCCATGTTCTGTCTATTTTTCGAAGTGGTGGAGTTGGGACATAAGGTCGCTTAAACTTCTTTGTGGCTTTCCAAATGGAGTTGTCTGAGGGTGTTAATTTGGAGATGTAGTGTTCAAATTCATTGTTTCGGTTTTCCTTCAAGGCATCGGTGAGTTGGTGGGTTAGCCTGTTCAGTGTTGTTTTATCTTGAGGATTCCTTGTTCTCTGCCATTTACCACGAGCTTTTCGTTTTTCTGCAACAAGTTTTTTTATGTGGAGAGGTACGTTGCATTTTTCGGGGGTTTCTTTACTACTTGTTGGTGTAGCTTGCGAAGCTGCTTCATGTATTAGTCTTGTGATATATTCTACAGCTTCTTCGACCTCTATTGGGTCCTGCAGTCTATGCGCTAGATGAATATTGTCGCTGATGTACTTCTGATAGCTTTCCCAGTTGGTCTCCTTCGTGCAAAGTTTTGGGCGTGGAGTTTTCCAGATTACGTTAGTACTAAGTGTTATAATTATGGCGCTGTGATCTGAACTAAGGTCTAGGTTACTTTCAATTGCACTATGTATTTCTGATATATCCTTGGTTATGGCAAAGTCTAATAGGTCTGGAATCTTATTTAGGTCTGTCGGCCAATAAGTTGGCTCTCCTGTTGACATATAATTGAGATTCAGCCGTTGTATTGTATGCATCAGTTGTCGTCCCTTTGGTGTTATCAGCCTAGAACCCCATGCAGTATGTTTGGAGTTCCAGTCTCCCGCAACCAAGAATCGGGATTCTAGTGATAGTAGGAATTCGGTGTATTCTTCGGTTGTTATGGCATGTCTAGGAGGACTGTAAATTGCTCCGATTGTTAACGGCCATGGAAACAATTTTACTTTTACAATGGCACTCTGTATCTTATTAGTTATATGTGGCTGTACCGCATGGTGATCTATTGCTGATCTAATGATTATAGCTGAGCCAGCATGAGCTGTTCCGTCAGGGTGATTTGCATAATATATATTGTAGTATGGAATTTTTATTTGTATATTTTCGGTAGCGTGAGTTTCCGATACTAAAAGTAAGTCTATTTTGTTGATATTTAGGAATGTGATCACTTGAAGTATATGATTTTTTAGGCCGTTGGCATTCCAAGCGGCTATTCTCAACATTGGAGCCATTAGTTAGTTTATTTTGTTAATCAGAGCAGTTAGCATATTTAGAATCATGGTATTTTGGTTAAGCATTTGGGTAAACATAGATTTAAATTCGATCATGAAAGTAGCAAACTGGTCATTGGTCCCATTTAAATTGTTTTGGTGTCCTGCTGTTATTTGAGCATAGCTTGGGGTTTGAGGTGATTCCTGTATTGGCTGCTGGCCGTTATTTTGATTACTTGAGTTATTATGGGTGTTTTTATTATATGCCCTATTATTTTGTAGAGTAGGAAATCTTCTAGCTCTGATATCACGGTAAACTGTGCAGCCCTTATAGTTTGCTGTATGGTTACCGCTGCATAATGCACATACAGCTGGAGAGTCTCTTGGTTTGCTGCAAGTTAGACTATCATGTGAACCTCCACATTTGACGCAGTTGTAAGGCTTTCTGCAGTATGTTTTTGAATGTCCGTAATCTTGACATCGGGTGCATTGAACGATAGTATTTTTAATTCTTGGTGCTTCCACTCTTATTATTGTATTTTGTAAGTATTCTAGCTTATATATTTCCTTGTTGTTTTCTTTAGGTTCAAGATCGACGAAGAACATAGGCAACGGTTGTTTGCTAACTCTATGTCTTATGTTAACTATATTTCGCACTTCATGTCCAACCTTTTTTAATTCTTCTTTGATATCCTGGATAGGTATGGAGTGATGTAAGTCTCGTATTACCACCCTGTATGCCCTTTCCTGCTTGATCTGATAGGTATGATGTAAGTATTATGTTTTCATCAATGAGACGTCTGATGAGCTTTCTATAATTATCAATGGTGGTGGTGTTTATTTTCACGGTGTCGTTTGATAGCGATTTTGTAAAGTATCTTTCCTCTTCAATTACCTTAGACAGGTTGTCACACATGGCATTGTAATTTTTTACACCATGAATAAAAATTGGAGGAGGTCTTTGTTCTTTTTCTCGGGGATCTGATGTTGATTTCGATCCATGCAGGCTTGGATTGTTATCAACTGTCGGTTCATCAGTCTCTGTCTGTGCTAACGTTTCGAATCTGTTTGTCGTTATTACCGGTGTTATATCTTCCGTTGGTTTGGATGTAAGAGAGCGTTTTCTCTTTTTCGTTATTACTTCTTGCCAAGGATGCCTGCTCACTACTTCGTCTCTGTTTGTTGGTTCATAATGAGAGTCTTGCATGGGGTAATCATTTATGTTTTGCAATTCCTGAGTAGCTTGTGTATTGATATCTTGGACATTTTTAACTTTCTGATGAAAGATATTGCAAGCTTGTGATGAGCGCTGGATTTGTTGTGTATATGGCGGTACTTGTTCCGTTTGATAATTATATGTTTGCTGTGCTTGTAGTTGATTTTGCATCATAAAATTGGTTTGGGGTTGGCTGGTATTGTTTATACCCATGTCTGGTATATTCCTTGCTAAGGGCATTCCTTTACATGATCGTGTACCGACTTTTGTCACAAGCCGGCAACACCTCAATACAATTTAACGCAGTTCCGCTCCTTATCTACGCTTTGTTTTATCAGTTGAAAATTATTAAATAAATTTGTTATTGTTTATATTACCCTTTTTTGGGCGTTTAGCAGCTATTTTTGAACTATATTACAACTTCATACTAAGTAGATTGTCCACCATTATACGTCACACTTCCACTGATATTTAGTTTACACTAGAACCTCTGCAATTTCGAAGATTCACGGTATGTACAATACCTACGTTGTCGCGTTCATGTACGTACCCAGAGTTAATAATTCTTCACAACTAAACCACTAAATTGAGAAGACAATTAGACAATTATGTGAGTTACAATAATCAATAAATACCTATTTCACTTCTACCTGTTACTCATTTCCGAGCTATTCGAAAAAAAAGATAATCAAAATCCTTTTCTCAAAACTAAAACTAACCCAATCCGATGAAACGTCCTTGCTCTCGGTTTGCGAAACGAATATAACGAGTTACTAGCAACATCCTTGGCTCCGATTATAATAATTCTAGAATACCACAGGATTATTGTCATCTAATGCCCAAAACTAAATTAAGCAACTACTCATAATAAACTAAATATACAGTGCTTTGGAACAGCGGAGCTAAAAGTTCTAGACTACCGAGTCTATTTGACTCCTCAACTATTCAAACTTTATTGGGACTTACGTTCTCCTCTCCTTGACAAAACTTTCATTTTAATATTTACAAGATGTCGAAGGGAAACAGAAGAGCCCATAACTTATTACTCATCAACATCTTCCTGACTATAATAAGGTTTTAAATCCGACACATGGAAGTTCCCTACCGGAACTCCTTCTAAATTAGTTAGCTCTACAACAACGCCAGAACCCAAAATACGCTTAACTATGGCAGGAGTATATCTAGGAGCTAACTTCTTCGAGAACTTGTTCTCCTTGTCCGATAGATAAAATGTCCTTTTCCAGACTTTATCACCTATCTGATAGTTCACTTTACGGTGTCTCAAATTATATCGTTTAGCATTTCTCTCATAGACCTGCTGGACTTTCTTCTGGATGGCAGGATACAGTTACAGTTTGGGTACCTTCTCTAATTCTGTCTGCCATTTCAACTTTCCAGAAATTTCTACTGGATCGAAGGAACTAAGATTGTATTCCCCATAATATGTGTAAATTAATCTACCAATTACAAGGCAATAAAAGTCCCAAGCACGTAAAAATCACTCTATGTATTTAAATTGAATTACAAGAAACTAAATATTATTATTCAAGGAAAAGTTAAATCAATATGTAAAATGATTATGCATCCGTTCGCGTTAACCCTCAGGTGTTCACTCAAAGACTGCTTGTCTACTCTCTTGACTTCGATCGGGGTCGAAGGCCGGTTCCTACCACTGATGGTGGCTGTGTATATCGCCCTTCTCCTGTCTGCATTATTACGTTCCCGGTGGTCGCTGGACTTGAATTTTCTACATCCTCCCCGGTCGCAGTGATTTCCAATGGAAATAATAGTTGAAGTGGACGTCGTAAAATCGTCTTGTTACTTGTCATAATTTCACAAGCTTCAGCAACTCTGCTTCTTGGTAACGGTGAAAAAGGTTCATTGCCGGCCTTCACTCTCATCTTCTTACAAACAATGCATTTATTTAGCACCGACTTCACTCTCTGTCTACACTGAACAATCCAAGCTTCCTTTCTTACATGGGTTATCGTTAGATTCACACCGCCATGATTAGTCGATATATGGGCATTCCAAATTATCCTATCTGTTAAAGTAGATTTCTTTGGAAGAATTATTGGATGCTTCGTCTTAAACGGTAATGGTGCTTCATGTAGACGTCCTCCCAGTCTCATGATTTCGTTACTATCTAAAAAAGGATTCAGAGTTATAGAAGAAGTTTGGTCTATAGGCTCACCTCTAGCCAAAGCAGACAACTCTGAGGGAAAATGTTGCTGCTGCGTTATTCTCAACCAATAATTTTCACTATTCTTCATTTCTTCAGCTGTAATATGCCCAGATTTTCTGGTCTCTTTATTCTTCAGATTATGAATGAATCGTTTTACATATTCAGTAACTCTGAAAATCTTTTCAAGGCTGCTGAAATTTTCTATTGGAAAAATCGAATTAATGCTCTTGATCTCCGTAGCCTGCACAGCAAACACAGATAATGACCCTGCTTCAACTTGGACATCACTTTCTGGCCATTCTTCAATAGATGCTCGTAGCCAATCAGGTCCGTGTTTCCAAATTTCAGAGTTTACTAATGCACTGGATTTCACACCTCTCGTTGTTAAGTCTGCAGGGTTCTCTGGACCTGGACAATGACGCCATACCCCAACAGATATTTTTTGGATTTCTGTCACTCTATTACGAACATATGGTTTCCATTGCTTGTTTGAGCCATTTATCCAATGTAGCGTTATTTTGGAATCAGTCCACAGTATGCAACTCTTGATATGAATCTTTACGTTAGTCAAAATAAAATTTTGAAGTCTGGCTGCACACACTGCGGCTGTTAGTTCAAGTTTTGGTAACGTTAATTCTTGTCCTTCATCTTTAATTGGAGCCACTCGACTTTTAGCCATCAACAAATGACTCTCGATTTCGCCTTCATTATCGACTCTTAGGTATGCCACAGCCCCATACGCTACTGGACTGGCATCAGCAAAAATGTGAAGATCATATTCACAATTGCTTTGTGAAAAAACACATCTGGGTAAAGTATAATCTTTCAAAGTTGACAATTCGAAACACCACTTCAACCAATCGTTGGAAAGTTTTTCTGGTAAACAGGCATCCCAATCCAACTTAGCCTTCCAAATAGACTGCAGTAAAATTTTGGCTCTAATGACAAATGGACACAGGAAACCCAAAGGATCAAAAATTCTTGATACAGCTTGTAGAACAGCACGTTTCGTTATTGGTTTTTCGTTAATGGTCTCCACTAGGGAATTCAAATCTATAGAAAGTTGGTCATCAGTAGAATACCAAAGAATTCCTAGAACCTTTTTTACGCTGTTCTTCTGAAGATCGTCACCAATTAATTTTCTCAATTTAGGATTATTACTATCCCATTTTCTCAAGTTCATACTAGCTTTTGACATAACCTGCTTTGCTTCATGATAAATCTTCTCAGCTTCTTTAACTTCGTTAACCGCTGTCACCAAATCATCGACGTAAAATGATGAAGACAGAAGATCACATGTACCTTTAACTTGTTCAGGTTGAGACTTGAGATGTTCTTGAAGTACAACAGCTAACAAAAAAGGACTGCATGTAACGCCAAACGTAACACGTTTCATGCGATATTTTGTTATTTTCGGTAAATTGCACAAATCTTCGATTGACTTCTCGTACCACAAGAAACTGTGCGAATCACGGTCACATTTGGAAAGTTCGATTTGCAGAAATGCCTTTTCAATATCTGCTATAAGCGCCACACTTCCTAGACGAAAGTTCAACATAAGTTGTAGAAGACGAGGCACTAAATTTTCACCTTTCCAAACCACGTCGTTCAACGAAGGAAATCCGATTCCATGCGCGGACGCGTCGAAAACTATACGAATTTTCGAAGTAGATTTATCGTCTCTATAAACAGCCCTATGTGGCATAAAATAAGTCCTGCACTCATTCGTTAACTCCGGTGAGAGTTCTGCACACCCGGTCTTCATGTATTCTCGAATCGCACTGTCGTATTCGCGAAGTTTGTCACCGTTAATTAATTTTCTTGTCAAACCTTTTAGTCTATTTAAGGCACTGTTGTAATTAGAGTCGACACGAACGTTAGAGTCTAGCCACGGTAGAGATACACAATATCTATTGTTCTTAAACGTTATGTTGTCACGCGAAAACTCGTTCGTTAAATGTTTCTCGTTAGAATTGGCACTATCTATTCCAATCGCTTCAAGTGACCAAAATTGCTTCAAATCAAAGTCCTCGACATCTGGTTCACACTGAACATGTAAACTGTTTACGACGTTAATACCGAACGAAAATGGATACTCGTTATAGCTACCATTTACGACACCGTGAATTGTCCAACCGAACTTAGTTTCAACACCCATCAAACCTTCTTTGATCTTCTGCACATTGCCAGTCACCACCTTCCAGTATGAATCAGCTCCAATTAAAATGGATATTCCTGGTATAACAGCGTCGTCGTTGGTTGGTGAATCGGCCAATGGAAAATTTACACTAAACTCATAAATTGATGGATCTTCTAAGGATGGTGCTTTCAGTGACTCAAAACAAATTTCGGGAACTTCAATAGCTTCAATGCTTGTAAAATCAGTGTTGTATTGACTCTTCAACGTTAAAGACACTTTGTTGCATATGCGAGCTGGCATTCTGTCAGATCTTCCAAATGGCATAATAGCTATCTTATGTGTTCCCGTTATGGGTAAATTTAATTGTCGTGACACACATTCTTTGATAAAGGTCAACTGACTACCCCCATCTATAATAAGCATTTTGGTACGCCACTGGTCGTTACATTCTGAACACAGGCAGTCTGTAGATAAACGTTATTTAGACATCCACTCGCAAACAAATTCGCAGAATGTTTGGTCTGTTCTGAAGAATCTGATCTAGTAGCATTCAATTTCCCTTTATAGTTCGGGTCACACATTGTTGTTGCATGCTTCGCTTTACATTTATAGCAACTTATCTTAGTATGGCAAAACTTAGAATTATGATTGCCTTTCGTACAACGATAACACCGTCTTTCATTTTTAAGAATTTCCCTTTTTTCTTCCAAGGAAATTTTGCTATTGTTACAATTCACCGTTCGGTGATCAACAGACTTGCAAAATAAACATTGCTCTTTAGCAGTGGTGAACAAACCAGCTGCTGTACATACGTTATAATTATCTTTCTTATGAGATTTGTACTTATACTCTGAGCTTTTATCATCATCTTTAATCGTTACATCCTCTAAAACTTTAGCTTGCTCAGTTGATTCTACTTCTAATTTCATGAAGTTCAAAAGTTGTGAAATCTGGTTTTCATACATATCTTTATTATCTGACAATTCTGTCGCACTGCCAGAAATTGAGCGATTGTCATCTAATTCACTAGTACTCGTAGATAAACTTTTGTGAAATTCTGCTCTTAAAGAAAATGGTAACGCTTTTAATACTACAGACTTTACTAGCATACCATAATTCATTGGCGACATACCAAGCGTTTTTAAACATCTCGTTATTTTAGATGTTGTATTGTATAACTTTCTTAAAGAAACAACATCACCTCTCTTTTTTACAGCAGGTAAAAGTAATAATTGCTGAACATAACTGTCAATTATTTTCTCGTTATTTCCAAATTGTTCTTTCAACAGTTCAATAGCATCGTTGTAACTTGAATGGCTGGACGTTAAGCCTTGTACAACTATTGCAGCGTTACTCGTTAAGACTGATTTCAAATACGTAAATTTGGAAGTCTCGTCTAGATTAGCATTAGTGTGAATAGTATTATCAAATTGCTCCCAAAATGCAGGCCATGCATGATGATCGCCGTTCAATTTCACTAATTCAAGTTTGGGTAACCCTACGTATCCGACTGCCCCTGTAGGAGTCTGACTTTCTGTCGCTGACTGTCTGCCGGGCTGACTCCCCACCACTGACTGTCGATGTCCAGAATCATTAGATTTTATCGGCATTACTTCGTTATCATGTTTGAGTTGTTTAGCTGCACCATACTTTCTGGTCAGGATGCACTCCAGCCTTGCTACAGCCGGTAACTTTATCCTGATATTCCACGATTTTTTCACACTCACTTTCTATATTTTCTGGCGTTAAATCATCACTTATTTCTTTATTCACTTCATTTAGCGATCCGTTAATTGATTTAATTCGCGAAATTAAAACTGTTGCGTCGTCGATATTAAAATCTTCGTTATCAGGAATAGCGTTAGCCTGATTGACGAGCTTAGTCACCTGAGAACGGTAAGCTTTCTTTAATTCTTTATTCATTTTTACAAATTGCGTTATTACTCGTAAACTTTTCCGTTTCAAATCGTTAACGTTAAATCACTGTTACACAACTAAATACACGAGTTAATTCCCTGGTTTCGGCACCAAAATGTAAATTAATCTACCAATTACAAGGCAATAAAAGTCCCAAGCACGTAAAAATCACTCTATGTATTTAAATTGAATTACAAGAAACTAAATATTATTATTCAAGGAAAAGTTAAATCAATATGTAAAATGATTATGCATCCGTTCGCGTTAACCCTCAGGTGTTCACTCAAAGACTGCTTGTCTACTCTCTTGACTTCGATCGGGGTCGAAGGCCGGTTCCTACCACTGATGGTGGCTGTGTATATCGCCCTTCTCCTGTCTGCATTATTACGTTCCCGGTGGTCGCTGGACTTGAATTTTCTACAATATGTGCCATATATCGGAACATTCCTTCCAAATACTAAGAAACATGGAGGGTGTCCTGTCGTCTCATGAATCGCTGTCCTTATTGCTTGTGCTATCTCATACACGTGAACATCCCAAGTTTGGTGTCCCTGATCAGAAATGTATGAGGATATTGCTGTTTTCAAAACTCTATTTACCCTTTCTGTCATATTTGATTGGGGATAATAGCGGGCATTATACCAGACTTTCTGTACAGGGTGTCCCAGTTTGCTTGATTTTGGCTGTTTCGGCCATTTTCAGGCCAGATAGAGAAAAAGTAACTTAAGTGTCTAGAGCTCGATTTTCGTGAAACGCGAAAATGTGAAAACAGCATCGAGATATCTCTAACCGTTTCCGAGATATCGGCCAATTTTGACATTTGACAGATTTTGAAAAAGTGTCATAACTTTTTTATTCGTGATTATTTTTTCATGCAATAAAAACTTTCTACAGGCACTTTTAAAATCAGAATGCAATGCATTAGTCAAAAAAATTTTATCCCCCTTGGATTTTGAGATAATACGACATACTTTCTTATTTTAAATATAAATCATAGTTGGCTTTGACTTCAAAAAATCACAAAAAAATCAAGCTTCATAAAAAATATACGGTCGGGTACTTTATAACATCATCTGAGAAAAAAAATCAATATTTAAACTAATTTCTAGTTGGCAGCGAGGCGACACTAGCGAACCTGGCGGCACGAGTTGTGCTACTTAGAGATGGGAAATACTGTTACCGAAGAGTACCGTTCCAACTGGTACCGCGACAGAAAACCGCGAACAAGGAACTATGATTACCTAATTCAGTTCCAGCACTCCAGCAGAGCAGGCTAGCAGGCAGGAGTGGGAAGTGGGAACTGGAAGCTGGGAAGTGAAGTAGTAGAGAGAGATACCGTTCCGAGGGTCAGGGTATGCGTGTCGCGATTACGGATCGCTCCAGTCGGCGATGTGGCTATGGCTAAACAGTTCCAAAATACCGGTATTTTGTCGCGGTATTTTTCTGTCGCGGTACCAGTTGGAACGGTACTCTTCGGTAGTGTCGCCTCGCTGCCGGTTTTCAGTCGAAGTTGGACGTATTATAGTCTAGTGTATTTGGTATTACTCTGTCTATCTATCGTCGGTACGGAGAATACGGCGGGCGGCGGCGGTCTGGAGACGGTACCAACAGCTACGCACTTCAGTAACGACGGTAAAATGAAAGAGCTGCACCGCGTAAAACGACGGAAAATCAAAGAGGACGCCCAAAATAAATGCACCAATATTTTTACCCTATCCTATCTGTTCGTAGTTGGTATCGGAAAGCAAAAAAAGGGCACGCCACTTTTTACGTACCGCTCGTTTGATTATTCTGGAAAGGCTTAACGAAAACGATCGCTAATTGTGTTAATTTAATTGCAACAAATTTCAACTCCGTGCGTAAAAAATCTCACAACTTTCATGAAAATAAAATGCATCGCCGGTTCGCGAATTTATGGTAATTAGTAAACTTATAATAATCATTCATCGGCTCTTCTCGAAATTTATATTTTCATGATTGGTACCTACTAAGAAAATGAAGACGGAAAATAGACTATTTTATGAAATTTGATTTGACTATTATGACTTTAATAATTATTTCTCTTTGCATTCCTAATGAATTTAAACTCTCCTGCCTATTAATTGATGTAAAACGAAGTCGAAAATACGCGACTTCGTTACAGCATTTTAGAAAACAAAATTGACCTGTAGAAACGATTTCCTATAGAAACGACACATAACGGAATTATGAATTTTGTTTAAACTTTAGTATTTTCCATTTTTTTAGTAAATGCCAAGAATTTACGGCTTCAGTGCTATCAATGTAAATCTAGTTATGAAAAAACAAATTTTGTTATTATATTATTATTATATTAGCTATGAATTTCTTTATGATTTTAGAGTGAATAGGATTTTTTTATTACGTTATAATGCTCTTGACTATCAATGTTTAAATTTTCCTTTCAGGAAAAACTATAAGCGCAATATTAAAAAAACATCTCCGTAATTCAAATTAAACATTGAAAAAAAAACAACTTGCGCATCATTCGCATAAATAGTGTATTTTTATGCGATTCAATTATGAATATTTTCAACGCTTTTCAAAATGGCTTTCTGAAGTTTAAATAGTCTATTTTACATTATCCAGGTCATATATTATCGTAGTGATATACTGTGAAATTTAATTTCATTTCGTTTGAAAACGTGGAAGAAAATGGATTTTTAGATTTACCCAAAACAAAAAAAATTGGCAAAATTTACCGATTTTATCCCCTTTCCTATGCAAACCACTGCCTAACTTCACCTTAATAATGCTATTTCTTATATTACCTTTAATAAATTCGAGAAGCGTTACAGGGGAGTTTTTAAAACCGAAAATTGGAAATTTTAGGAAAATAAAGGTCATGTGAATAAATTCGAATATATCTGACATTTTTTATATTTGCTTCTTGAATTTTTTGAGAATTAAAGGTTATTATAGTACTTAGTTGTCTACTGTAAATATTTCAGTTAAAAATTCCGAAAGCTGTTCCAAATTTGGAACAGCTCGACCGATTTTGCTCAAATGCATTACCAGACCACTCGCTTTGTTCAGCTTCCACAAAAGAATTTCAGTCCGCTAGATTGAAAACTGCGGCCAGAAACCGTGCCTCATTGACCGTATTTTTTGAATTTTGAAAGGACAGCCTGTAGAAGTAAAGTGGCTTTTGGAAATTTTTCCAACGAAAATCTAACGTCATTCCAAAGTTTTACAAGAATTTAAAATGTAGTTCACTACTAATCTTGAAAGATAAAGTTAAAACAGCGTTTTTAAAATCGAATTTTTCCGATTTTGGAGAAAAACGGCATTTTATGATGAAAAACATTTTTAGTGCATTTTTTAATAAAAAAAAATACACTATCGAGGACATAACTTTACGAAAATCACCCAAACTCATCAAATGTCCACCGATCCTGACCCCCCAGATCACGAAAAAATGGGTTTTCAAAATTCACCTACCCACGATACTTATACTATTCGTAATATGGGCGCAGGACTTTAGGATGCTCGTTCAAAAATATGAAAAAAATTTCATACGACAAAATGTTTTCTTGTGGACAAAAACATCACTTGTTTTGAATTTTTTTTTACGATTTGTTTCACTGGCTCAGTTTTATTTTTAATTTACCCTCTTAACGTAGATAATATTAATGATAAGATGTGTACAAAAGCTGAGTTCTGTATCTCAAACAGTTCCTGAGATATCGTCAAAAACTGATAATAATTAATTTTATGACACCCTGTATCTCGAAATTCTTTTGCAGACCCATGCTAATGGGAAATGAAATTTTTTTCATATTTTTGAACGAGCATCCTAAAGTCCTGCGCCCATATTACGAATAGTATAAGTATCGTGGGTAGGTGAATTTTGAAAACCCATTTTTTCGTGATCTGGGGGGTCAGGATCGGTGGACATTTGATGAGTTTGGGTGATTTTCGTAAAGTGATGTCCTCGATAGTGTATTTTTTTTAATTAAAAAATGCACTAAAAATAACCCTGAAACTTATTCTCTTGAACTTAAATAATTTCATCGATCAATACTGAGTGCTTTTGGTGTATGAACTTATCACAGATGCGTTAGGGTGATAATAATTTTGAAACCACAATTAATTTTATTTTACTAATTTCTAATTTCATAAGAAGTTTTACGAAGTAAAAAACAAAATTTCTTAGATATAGCTACCAACACCTAATTAATTACAAAATATTAACAAACTTTTTATGACTGTGCATTACGAGAATTAAATTGTCTATAGAATATTTTAGGCCCTGAAAAGGGTCGGTTTTTTATGAAAAACGGGCTTAGTCTTTATTGTTCTCCGTTTTCGTTGCTGGGTTCTTATCAAGGCCAAGTTCTGAGACAAGCTGATCGAGTTTTGGCCAATATATCTTGTAGAGTCGATCGAGCATCAGCTGTTTTCTCAGATCTACCGCTTTATGTTGCCTTCTTCCTTCTTTGCTCCAACATATATTTTTTCTTCTCGATAACTGCTTGAAGCTTGTTGCGTAGGTTTAACACTTCGCGTATCTTCTTCCGCTTTTCATTGTCCATGGCTTGTTAGTCTGTGCGACAAGCGGTCAACTCTTCGCTGATGAGATCTTCGGTTTTTCTCTGAGGTCTGAAGTTTCCTCCTTTGCCTCTCACAGTTTTTTTGCCTGGTTTGGGTGATTTTTGTTTTCCTCTAGTGAGGTTTTGGCCTGTCTCCGGCGTGGTGCCTGGAGTGGCTGGTTTTTTTTTCTCGCTGTTTTTTCGCTTCACTTCACTGAGTGGTCACTGTCACTTTGAGTGTCTCTTGTCACTTCGGGGTTTGTTTTCACGGCACTTCACTGAGTTGCCACTGTCGCTTTTCGGTTTTGCTTCGAGTGTCTCTGTCACTTCGGGGTTTGTTGTTTTCACGGCACTTCACTGAGTTGCCACTGTCACTTTTGGTTTGAGTGTCTCTGTCACTTCGGGGTTGGTTTTTTCGCGGCACTTCATTAAGTTTCCGCTGTCACTTTTTGGTTTGGGAGTGGTTTTCACTTTTTGGGGTTTCACTTGAGTGTCTTTGTCACTTTGGGGGGGGGGGGGGGGGGGGGGGTTTTTAGTGTGGTGTCACTGTGGTTGGTGTATCTTTTTCCTTTTCGGGTTTATCTCGATTCCTTGTTCTTCGGCATATCTTTTTACGCTGAAGATGTCGTGTCTTTTTCCGTTTCCATGGTTTGTCTCCTGTATGGCTTGTCTCACTGTTGGATTGTCGTGGTCTTCCATTGTTTTCACCAGTCTGAGGGTCTGCCTCGCGATGATGTCTCTCAGCTCTTCGAGCCCCGTTTCGTCCCTGATTTGCTCGTTTGTCACGAACCAGGGCGCGTTGACTGCCGTCCTGGCGGCTTTGTTGATTGCGCTCTGCGCGCCCGACCTGTAGGATTCTGGGCATCCTTGCCAGGTCGTTCCAGCGTAGGTTGCGATTGGGATCAGCATGGTTTTAATGATTTTGATCTTGTTTTCCGGGCTCATTTTGCTTTTTCCGCCGATCAGGGGATAGAGCGTCCCGATTACTTGTTTGATTGTCTTTTGGATCTTCTTGGCTTGTTTTGAGAAGCTGAACCATTGGTCCAGGATGACTCCTAGGTATTTGGCCTCTCTTTGCCAGTTGATCTGCGTCCCGTTGATCTTTATTCCTTCCGGTTTCGGTCTCGCTCCTCGGGTGTTGTCTCTGAAGTAGATTCCTGTTGTCTTTGCTTCGTTGACGTTGATTCGCCATTTTTCGAACCATTTAGTCAGTTGGTCTAAGTCGGTTTGGATGGCTTTTCTCACGATCTTGGGTTTCCCGTTGGAAAAGTAGATTGCCGTGTCGTCTGCGAATTGGGCTATTTCGCATCGTTTGGGTTTGGGGAGGTCGGCTGTGAATATGTTGTAGAGGGTTGGGCCGATCACGGAGCCTTGGGGGACTCCGGCTTCTATCCTCCTTGTCGTGGATTTGATGTCTTCGATTTTCGTGTAATATTGTCTCTCTCTTAGGTAGTCGCTGATTAGGGATGTTAGGTTGTCGTTGATGCCGAATTGTCTCATCTTGTAAATCAGGCCTTGATGCCAAACCTTGTCAAAGGCCTTCTCGATGTCAAGGAAGATGGCGCCTGTTGAGATGGATCTATTGAGGTAGTTGCTCACGTGTTGAGTGATTCTCACTATTTGGTGGACTGCAGAGTGCTGGCCTCTGAATCCGAACTGGTGGTCGGGGATGACGTTGAGTCTCTCCGTTTCTTCTTGGATCCTCTTCAGGATGACTCTTTCCACCACCTTGCTCAGGGCTGGGAGCAGGCTTATGGGTCTGTAGCTCTTGGGGTCGTTTCTTGGTTTTCCGGGCTTCGGGATCATGATGATCTCCGCGGTTTTCCAATGTCGGGGGTATGTCTTTTTGAGAAGCATGGCGTTGGTGATTTTCACGATTTCTCGTATGCCTTCTTCGTTGAGGTTTTTCAGGGCCGGGTTTGTAATCTTGTCGCCTCCCGGTGCCTTCCTGTTTTTCAGGTTCTTCAGGATTTCTTTGATCTCGTCGTAGTTGGTTTCTCTGATCGGTGGGTCGTCGCTGGTCGTGACCTTTGTTACGGTTTCTACCGTTTGCGTGAGCTTTGCATTTTTCGCTGCCGCCTTGTTTGGCTTGAACTGTTCTTCTAGCTGGTCTGCGAACGCTTCGGCCTTGTCTTCTGTTAGGTGGAAGGTTTTGTTTCCGGTTTTGAGTGGGGGCAGTCTCGCTTTGTTTCCTCCTCCTTTGATTGCTTTGGCCATCTGCCAAAGGCTGAGGTCTTCGGTATTGAGTCGCTCTAACTTGTCTTCCCAAATTTGGTTGTAGTGATCTTTTGTCTTTCCTTTGATGTCGTTGGTGAGTTTGTTTATCTCCCTTTTTGTTGCCGGGTCGAGGGTCACCTTGTATTCTCTGATGAGTTGCCTCTTCTTTTCGATCTTCTTTTCCAGGTCTTTTGGGATTTTCGTTATTTCCGCTATTTTTCTCGTTTTTGTGGATTCGGCGATCGCCGCGCTGATGGCTGCCTCGAGCTGCTGCGCCGCTTCTTGTATGTCGTCGGTTTGGGTGATTCTGGTATCTGGGACTTTCAGGACCGATCTGTACTTGTTCCAGTCGGTGACTTTTCTTTCTTGGTCTCTCAGCTCGCATTCCGCTTTCACTGTCAGGATCACTGGCAGGTGGTCGGAGCTGAGCTCTTGCTGTGTCTCGATCGTGTAGTTGTAGGGCATGTTTTTCATGACCGCGATGTCTAGGACGTCCATCGTGGGGAGGTATGTCGGCTCCGTGGGGGCTGTCACTGTGAGGTTTAGCTCGTGGGCGATCTCGTAGAGTCTTCGCCCGTTGGTATTGTTGGCTTTGGAGTTCCATGTCCTATTCTTGGAGTTCAAGTCTCCTGCCAGGATTGTGGTTTTGTGGCTGTTGAACATTTTCTCCAATTCTTGCTTGGCGTGTCTGCTTTTCGGGGGGAGGTATCCTGAGAAGATCCTGATTGGTCCTCTCGGCGTCTGGAATTCCATCCCTGTCGTTTCCGTGTGTGTCGTCTCTAGGTCGGGGATTTGGTGGTAGGTTATTCCGTTTTTGATCATGATTGCTACTCCTCCTCCTTCCGTGGTGTGGCGGTCTTTTCTCAGGACGGAGTAGTTGGGGATTCTCAGCGATTTTGACGGTTTCAGGTGGGTTTCTCCAAGGAGCATGATGTCGATCTTGTGTTTGGAGAGTAACATCTTCAATTCGCTCTTCTTGTTGTTGATGGAGTTTGCGTTCTAGTATCCGATGCTGAAACTCGTCTTTATCAATCTGGCCGTCTTAGTGGGTCTTTTTGAAGAGGTTGATGAGCGTCTTCGTTTCGTAGATAAACGACTCGATTTGGGGTTGGGTTGCTTTCGTTTCAATGAAACTTGCGAGCATCTTCCCTAGACACCTGTGGAGCTCGTCTTCTTTTGCCGCTGTTTGGGGTTTTGGGGCCGCCTTTTGCGGCTGTTGTGATTTGGTTGTTGGTTGGCTCTCGTTGCGCCGCTCCTCGGCTTTCTTGGCCCAGATTTTCGGGTCTGGTGGTGGCAATGGTTTTGGGGCTTCTTTGGGCTTGTTATTTGGGTTTTTCGGGCAGTTTCTGTATATCGACAGATGGGGCCCGTTGCAGTTGGCGCACTTTGGTGGCGTTGTTGTTGGTTTCTTGCACTCGTGTGTCGAATGACACTCACCGCACTTCATGCACTTGTACTCACTGTGGCAGCTCTTCTGAGCATGCCCGAACAGCTGGCACTTGTGGCACTGTATTATATCACGTTTTATTCTTAGCGGCTCCACTACGATCGTAATTCCGCAGCACCTTGTAATATTGTATATCGATTTGTAGTCCTTTTCGAGTTCTATGAGGGCGAGGGGGGCGGGTTCACCGTCGCGTCCCTTCATCCTGGTGATTTTTGCGGTTGGGTAGCCTTGTTCTTCGAGGTCTTCTTTAATTTCTTCCTCGGTATTTTCTTGTGGGATTCCTCTGATCACCACTTTAAGTTTTTTCTCGCTTTTCAGCTCGAAGGTATGGAACTGCACGTTTTTTGTTTTCAACAGCTTGAACAACGCCCTGTAGTCGTTTTCGCTCGTCGGTTCAACCTGAATTCCGGTTGCGATGAGTTTCGCTCTTTCGTAATTAATCCGATTTACGTTGAGGGTCTTGGCGATAGTCGACCATTTTGTTTTTTCCCTGATGATGATCGGCGGGATTCTCTCTTTTTTCGGCATTTGTGTTCTCGGTTGTTGGCTGGGTGGTTTCAGTGGATGTCTTTTTGGGCTTGTCGCTTTTCGGGTTTTTTCTTCTGTTTCTGTTTCGGTGATGTCTTCGCCGTCGCTGTCTTGGTCGTGTGTGATCTCCATTTCCTCGGTTCCGAGGGCTGCGAATCTGTTTTCCACAGCTGTGGGGTTTTGCGGCTCTGTTTCGCTGATTTTCCTTCTTTTATTTTTCATTAACAGCGTGAAACCATCCTCCGTTTTTCCTGGCGTTTCTCTGGTGCTTGGGGTGGGGTCGTAGTCTGTGTTGAATTTCGCTCGTAGGTGATCTATCGTTTGCGAGATAAAATGGCGCAACTCCTTTTCGTTGAGGTCGTTGATGGTTTTAGATTTGTCCGGCTCCTTGCCGTTGCCGGACATCTTGTTTGCTGGGGGCGCCGAAGCGCCTTGCTTTTGCGGGTTGGTGTCTCTTTTTCCTCTTGTTGTCATGCGCTCTGAAATTTCCTAGCCTAACATGCACTGGAGAGGTTTTTTTCTCTCTTTTTGTTTGAATTTAATGAATTTTTTGTTTCTCCTATTTCCAAAAAGGATTTGGTTGTGTTTTTTGAAAAAGAATTTTTCCTGTGTTTTTCGGGCATGCAAATTTTGAAAAGTCTTAAGATTAACATGCACTTAAACTAACTTAAATTTATCACTTACCGTGTCTGCGCGGCGGTGTCTCGTCGCTCTGCCGTGGGCATAGTCATAATTTTATGACACCCTGTATCTCGAAATTCTTTTGCAGACCCATGCTAATGGGAAATGAAATTTTTTTCATATTTTTGAACGAGCATCCAAAAGTCCTGCGCCCATATTACGAATAGTATAAGTATCGTGGGTAGGTGAATTTTGAAAACCCATTTTTTCGTGATCTGGGGGGTCAGGATCGGTGGACATTTGATGAGTTTGGGTGATTTTCGTAAAGTGATGTCCTCGATAGTGTATTTTTTTTAATTAAAAAATGCACTAAAAATAACCCTGAAACTTATTCTCTTGAACTTAAATAATTTCATCGATCAATACTGAGTGCTTTTGGTGTATGAACTTATCACAGATGCGTTAGGGTGATAATAATTTTGAAACCACAATTAATTTTATTTTACTACTTTCTAATTTCATAAGAAGTTTTACGAAGTAAAAAACAAAATTTCTTAGATATAGCTACCAACACCTAATTAATTACAAAATATTAACAAACTTTTTATGACTGTGCATTACGAGAATTAAATTGTCTATAGAATATTTTAGGCCCTGAAAAGGGTCGGTTTTTTATGAAAAACGGGCTTAGTCTTTATTGTTCTCCGTTTTCGTTGCTGGGTTCTTATCAAGGCCAAGTTCTGAGACAAGCTGATCGAGTTTTGGCCAATATATCTTGTAGAGTCGATCGAGCATCAGCTGTTTTCTCAGATCTACCGCTTTATGTTGCCTTCTTCCTTCTTTGCTCCAACATATATTTTTTCTTCTCGATAACTGCTTGAAGCTTGTTGCGTAGGTTTAACACTTCGCGTATCTTCTTCCGCTTTTCATTGTCCATGGCTTGTTAGTCTGTGCGACAAGCGGTCAACTCTTCGCTTATATGCGAAACTATTTGTCAGCTGAGCACGCAACGTATGGACCAATGAGAGCGCGGCTGGAGGAGGATCTGCACGCACAGTTCCAGAAGGGCCCACGAAGACGAGCTCTAAGTTGGGTAAGCTATATAAAGAGCTCATAACTGGAAAATCGAATCACTTCTCTAATATACCCGATCTGTTAACCACCGCAGTATCACTTTGCTTTGAATATAAAAGCAATGAAGATTGAAGAGAAGAGAGAAGCTCTCGCCACGTGCAACGCCGTGAAATTCAGTATTCGCAACTTAGAATCAACTTTGAAAAAGAAAGCGACGTTGAAGAACTCCGGCAAAGGTGTTATTCTCTGGAATCTTCTTATGGTCGAGACAATGCACAAAAAGGGAAAAGAGCGACTTCAACAACAGTTGTCCGAGCTGAATAAAGTTAAGGCGAGACTGAAAAATGACACGACGACAAAGGAGGACACTTCTTAAATTCGAAGTTTTATGAAAAAAACCGGCCCTTATTAGGGCCAAAAAAATTTCATAAGACAATTAGCTATTGCTAACAATTAAAAAAAAAAGAACAATGAAAAGTTCTGTTCGTCTTACAGATTTTTTAGAAATTATTTTATTTTCTCAATTAATACCAGTTTTGTTTGTATAATACCTATCCATCATAGCCGTTTTTATTGGTATTACATACTTGCTACAACTTATTCAATAAAAAAAATTGATTAGAGCCCCAATAATAATTATCGAACCTAAAAATTGATAACTTAAAGTTGGATCTTTGTATGCTACTTTTAAGAAGGTTCCCAAAATATATTACCTACTTTAAGTCACAATTATCATTAATGATTTATTCTTGGAGACTACAGACAATTTTGGTATCTGGGACTTCTTTAAGTTGAAAGACAATTTTTCAACCATCACATTTTGTTTAACTTCTATCCAGTAATACACAAATAAAAACAAAATTTGTGAAAAAAAATTTGGCGAAAACGTGGTGGTGGTGCGGTAAGAACTGACCTCGGAGTCGCCCTCCATTGGCCACAGACTTTTGTAATGTAAACTATTTTGTAAACTAGTATATCCCTTATTGCTGGTGTTTTCATCGATACCGGGGTGGGCACCTACTATTGCATTTTCTTACAATTTTTCACCAATACACAAATCACATACACACGTTGTAGGTAGCCATGACAAAATACTATTAATATTATAATTATTATTTTAAGATATTTTATAAAGAGATTATTTTCATTATTATTTTTTTTTGTTTTTTTTTTAATTTATTTTTAATTTATTTATTTTTTGTATTTTTATTTTATTTTATTTATTTTTTAAATTATTTTTTATAATTTTTTTTCTTTTTTTTTCTTTATTATCATTATTATTATTTTTTCTATTATTATTATTATTTTTGTTTTCAATTTTTTTTTTTTTCCATCTGCATTTTTATGACTAGGGAAGGTTTTAATACATAGGACACTTGCGTCCAGGGGCCCTTCAGGACGACTTTGTAACACACTGGACTAGACCACGGCATAGTGAAAAGGTTGTAAACACGAGGAGCGTGCACAAAGGATTTAATTCTAATACAGTTTACAATAGTTGCTTTCGATGTGGTTTTACATTTTACAAGATAGGTAAATTTCTATTCTAATTTTTATGAGTACAAGTTATTTTTTTTTTTTAGATTCCTTTTTATCTCCCTAAAAAACTTGAATATGGCAATTAATACAGTCCTGTTTTTTGTTAACAAAAGATTAACCACGGTGAATGGCATCCTTAAATTCGTTTCCTTGACAATTATGTTTATAAGTTTGATTCGGGCCTCGTGGTTATGAGGACACATATCAAAACTATGTGGTTCAAGTCACCATTGACTTCCTGATTACATGTACAGTTGGGGCTATCACTTAGACCAATTTTGTGAAGATGAGATGGAAATCGACCATGGTTTGACTTTAATCTAGTCATGGTGGTGATGAATGCGCGATTGTTGTCATTGTAGACCTCTAGATCTTGCCTGCTTGGTAAGGTGGGGTGAATGTTGAGACGAAACTCTTCCTGAGCTGCAGGAGCGAGACACATGTCGCGTCTCGCTGTACTTACGTGGTCATATCATTCACCTGGTTCTGGTTGATTTACCTGGTTCTGGTTGATTTACCTGGTTCTGGTCTGGTTCTGGTCTGGTTCTGGTTCGAGATCGATGGAATTTGTTTGGGAAGACTTTTTAAACTAACTTCAATAAAACACAGAATTTCTCACGTAGCTCGATATATTCATTTGTTATAAGTCAGCGACTACAAATCATAATGATCTAATCAATATTGTATATAATTTAAAACCTACTCAAGAATTGAACTTCTAAGATTTGACTTGAACTGCTTGAACAATTTCTTATCAGTTTATCTTTTCTTCGAGCTACATGGAGGGGTGATGGATGGGTGCAGTACTAGGGAAAACCCCTCGAAAACCTAGTCCATCGTAATATGTTACACTGCTAATTTCAATGCTAAGTTACAGAGTGCTTCACGTAGCACGGAAGATGACTCATTGGCTGCTCAAGGCTGGTAGGCCATCAGGAATAGTCTACTGTAACAGGAAAGGAAACAGCGCACAGTATATCGTTTTGACAATTTGACAAAACAAGTTTCTATTTTAGACATGAAATGAACGGTATTCAATTGACTCAATTGACTGGGTAACAATGACTTAAAAGTCGAATTTTATTGATCTGTCTCCTTTGTCTTTCATTTGAGAATGAAATTAGTTGCTCTCTCAAATTATTCAAGTAATTTGATTTGACTTTATTAGTAATCATCATCATAACTTTATTTCAGATGTTTAAATTTTGTGGATGCTCCTTGTATAAGATTTTGTGTCTGCTCCTTGTATAAAAGAATTCATAGATGGTTTGATTTATTTAACTCAATCTATTCATTCCCAAAAATGCCTTTTTTTGTAAGATGAAATGTGTTCGCTTTCTTGATATTATTACTTCAAATAATAATTTTATATTTCGTCAGTCTAAAAATAGTTTACACATCTAAAGAATGCAATTGTCTTGTATTGTTTAGAATCCTAACAATTTAAATTCGACGATTTCTTATGTTTACTGCGGAGTCTGTACAAGTGGTTCCCCGCTTGTTATGAGGTCATCCATTCATCCAACAATACTACACACTGCTTGGGAGACCAGTTTTGCATTGTTCGTAAACAACAAAAATCTCTGCCTCGAGATTTAAATTATTTATTATTGAAGGATCGGAAATTTTAACACCAACAACGGTTATTCATGATCTAGTCTTTAGGAAATTATATCTTCCCGTGTCTACACTATTGAGTTGTCTACATTGTTTTAACAGTTTCATTTATTTACATTCGTTTGAACTTTTTGTTTTAAGGTATTGATTAGTTATTTGTTTGTATTGATTTCTTTACTCATTGATTGCCGTAAATAATTGGTTCAGCGTAATTTTATTTTATTTCTGTCTAAAAGACATTAAAGGAAACTTATCCTTGTTTAATTTACAATTTGCAATCGGAGATTTCATTGATATGCTCCGTATAGAGTTATTATGACATTTGGTATTATTTTTGACGAGAGATTTTCCCATGGCTTTATTTATTGGATCTTGTTTGGAGGATCTTATTACAATCCAACTTAACCTAAGGGTGGTTTTATTGCGCACAAGGTGAGAAATACTACCCAACTAGCAAAATAAGTTCTATTTCCGTATTTCATTCCTAAATTAAAAAAAAAAACCTGTAAGTTCAAAGTACTAGGAGTAGTACCGTCTTATTTCCATATTTGAGAAGTAAATTCTACCAAAATGGGGAATAATTTCAAGTCTTTGTTTGGTATTTTTTAAGTAGAGTTTACTGTTCGATGCACTAACAAAACAGGTAAAAAATTAGTAACAGTAACGTTCTGGTTTAGGAATTTATACTTTAAAGTTACTTTACTTGAATAAAATGAGGAGTGGCCTAATAATATGTCTATCTCTGTTCTGGTTGTTTTGTTTCTATATTCAACTTTACAAAGAAGCTATGTAACTGTAACTGCTCTTTATTACTTCTGTCTCGATCGACATCGTCACTTTCAACAAAATGGTCTAGTCACAAATATTATAAGTATACCTAAGTAGGAATAGGTGATACTTATATTGAAATTTACATTCGCGACAATAGCTCACCGGTAGGGAAAATTTTTAAACGCACGTTGACTTACTGACAAACATGTCGGTTATACTTCGAAAAATTACAACGCGCTTGAGAAAAAAGTTCATTTGGATAAAAAAAATTACCATAAAAAAATATTTCTTAGAATATAAACATTTTCTTAAAGCAAGAAACTTAAAAATTCGTTAATGTATAGACACATATTCGATAATGATCTCGAACTATACTCGAAGATGACTTCCGAAATTAATTAAAACATCAACATTTGCTTTTTATTTGGGAACGTAATTTAAAGGCTATAATGGCTTCCATTTTAATAACTACAAACATGGCGATATCACACACAATATAAAAAGTGTACTTGTTAGTTGCAGTTGCTAACATAAAGCACTTGATAGTATCCCCGCACTTTACAGTAAGTAGGTACATGATACGTACATTAGTTAACTTTAAAGTAATTTATTTATTAATATATTTTGTGACGTCTCTCCTTTTTTTGGAGAGGACGTCTTATTTATTGGGTTAATTTATTTCTTAACCAATGCCTTCAGACGGGATATTTGGGTGGATTTACACAAATGATACACGACATTTTAAAAAATAACATAAATTTATTGTTTCCATAAAATGCGATAAACGTAAAATAATTATCCGATTTGTTCAGTATGCTGGGTGAACGCCCGGTATATCTTCCCGGCCCAGCACCCGGTAAAAAACAGTGTCCCGGCCGCCGCTCGACGATGAGATTATGCCAGTAGGTCGAGGAGGACAAGTTTTTCTGCGGAGTTCAGTCAACTGGAAAATAAAATGTTAGTGGTGCAATATGAGACGAGAACGGAATGATTTTACTATTATTTTTATCGCGTCGATAAAAGAATGAGAAATGAACTGAATAAAACTCTCGATTAATATTATTTACATGAAATCTATCATGGTCTCAATTTATGAAAAATTCCCTTTTATTTAAATGAATAATTTACTTAATAAATTACATTAGCTCGGGGGAAAATTCTAGCTATGTGAAAATGACCCCGGGTTATATTATTTGATGAGTGACTGGGTTCGTCTTCGATTGCGTGACGGTCAATTCTCGTTCGCAACCGAAGGTTGACCTTCTACGTGCCTGTCTAACTCGTCGAGTCAATACTTCGACTCGTTAGGAAGTCACGGGGGGATGATACGCTTACTCAGAGTAATTGGACCAGGGACGCGAATCAATTCTTCGCGTCACCTGGGTCCACGTTCGAGACTGATAAGCTTTAGGGGGTGACGAAAGAGTATCAATACTACTCTCTCGCGTTATCCCAACTTGACTCCTGGTCAGTACCCAGGCTTCGCATTAGGGCAGGTTAAGGTGCGAGCTTGGAAGAGTCAATTCTTCTTCTTCGCTCTAGGAGAAGTCCCGATCAGTACTCGGGCCTCTGGGCAAGGAGGTGAGCCATGGATGGCGGACCGGCTATCCTAGATCAGTTCTCTAGGAAGGCCAGCTGCCATCTGCTACCGTTCCTTCCATCTCGGTCCCTTTATATAGGTACCGGACGTAAACAACAACAACTTCTTATCTTGTTTTCCTCTCGGCTTCGCATTTATTTGCTTGAATTTAATATTTTAATATTTATCGCTGAATTAAATGTTGTTTCCGTTCCTTCCTAGAGGCACTTTCTGTAAACAACCACTGATACCAATATAAAAAACCACCCTTATCTTGTTGTCGCCGATTTACCTGCTTTAATTTTAATAATTCACTACTTGAATAATTCCTACATGATTTCTTCTTGCCTTTCGTGGGAATAATATTTTATTTAAATTTTGGCGTCGCTTTCCAGCGTCGCGACGTTACTGTAACGTCACAATTTATGAGAACTTATGCATCACTGTCTATTCTCTTAGTCGTTGTGAAAAGTTAATTTGTTTACAACAGATTCATCATTTCTTTCTGCTTCAAGAATAAAATCTGATAATATGCCTCATCGCCATCATCATAATACGCGACTTCAGTCTCCAGAATATTTTTTTCGTTACCATGTTCTTCAGGATCGGAATTGTGAGTAACTGTGAATGACGCACTGCTTTGTCTTTCAAAATTCTGGTTGGTTTGACTATTTTGCTTGGTCACGTGAAATAGTTTTTCACATTATCAACTCTATAGCAGATTTACTACTATTCGAATCACTTTCCTATAAAATGTGGATGAATAGCGGAACGGCTAACGTGTTTGTTCCACTCGACCTTCACGCGCTTGATTAGCCATTTTTATTCCCAACAGACTGATCAACTACCACTACCACACAAAGTAGGTATAATAATGGCACTACATGGTATAGTTTACCATAAAGTAGACTTTTGAGGACACCTGTACTTTATAGTATTTTCAGTCAGGTGAATAATTATACTTCCAGGTGATTCCACTCTATCACAAACACTTAGCTAGAACTTGAAAATTGTACTTGTTGGTTGTTTACTCCAAAGTAGATATTGAAGTTCATTCTAAGTATCAATAACTTATAAAAAGAACTTACTAATTAAACAGTCTTTATAGTATTTATTGGGTACCCGGACCAGAACTTTTCACTACATTTCGTTACCTGTTATCAACCGTAAAGCTACATATACTTACAAGTCATATATAAGGTGAAAATTTGCTAAACGAAACTTTCCATAATTACCTCAAAGTAAATACTCGATGGGGTAATACATTTTAGATGATAATACTCCTTTAGCACTACTAAAATGTCGCTAGAACTACTGCACACTTGTAAATTATAAATTTGGTATAATATTTGTATTTTATACTTATTCAAAGTAAAACAACCTTCCAACAGAGATTCTGTTACTTAATTTGCTGGTTGGGTATAGCTTTGATCGTTGCTAATTTGTTGGGTTTTTGTTTATATGTTGTTTATATGGTTTGTTTATTTATAGAGCCGCAACCCCTCGAGATCGGAATGTTGCTTCGAACTCGGAATTATATAGTTGATTTATAGAGCCGTAGCCCCTCGAGATCGGAATTTAGCGTCGAACTCGGAAAATTTATCCCTCGTCGGTGCCTGTGTCCGTCAAGTGTTAGTATACGTACAGAGTACGCAATTTAGAACGGAAGTGGGAAACAGAGCTAGGTCCAGGTTTCTTCAACGTTCTGTGGGATAATCCCTCAGTGAGACGTTTTATCCTCCAGTGCATGTACCCCAATACACGACTGAAAGACAAACACGAATACTGGAACCATATCCGATACAATCTTACCATATACTATGCCCGTGGGAATAGAGCCCGTATATACTAAGAAGGTCCTATGAGCAATTATTAGAAAAATGTAGTTTGTATTGGTGACCATAAAATCAGTCTGGGAGAATTAGGTGGAAGAAGCATTTATTTTCCCTTTGTCCGGGACTTTGCAGGGTTTTGGCTTTTGATGAGATTTCTCTTCAGAAGAAGAGTGAGTATTTTTCCTACTGTCAGGAAGTTGTGGGAATTGTATTTTGGCTTTTTGGAGTTGTTTTGGCTTTTGGGAGTAATTCATCGTTGGAGCGAAATTCGCCCTTTGTAGCGAACTTAACCAGATGTCAGCGGAAAAGGCGGACACTGCCTTTCTCAAGGTCGTAGAAAGCCACCAAACTACGGAAAATGTTGCTCTGATGGTTTGTGATTTAGAGTACCAAGTCTGTTGTCTGCCCACTCACGACTTAGGTTAGTTTGCTTGCCAGCCAAAGGCAATAGTTATGATGCTAGGCACTCCTGATGTAAAGGGGGAAGATTGTTAAATGTCGAGAAAACTGTATTACAAGATCAAATAAATTGTTGAACTATTTCGTGGACGTTTTACGTGGACAGTCCTCTGGGTTTCCACATGAGGCGAAACATACTTTTCTCTACTACTCACATGCTACATGCAATAAGCGCAACACACACTCCTTTGCCTACAAATTCATTCGTTTTCGCTTTTCCTTTCTTAACGAAAACACCCAGACGAACTGTCAAGCAAAAGCCCTTATCGAGAACTTTCCTTCATTTAAGGTGATCCTCGAGCGCACACGAAGAATACTAGAAGCCATTTTTTATTGTAGGGAAAACCGCTACGTGCCTATTATTTTGTAGCTTGCTTTTCGAAGAATATTGTATTTAATTGTTTTGATAATTTATTTTGGTTTATTTTATTGGTGACTATTTAGTCAGATATATTTTTATTTGCAACTATTTTAGTTAGATTTTGGCAAAATAGTATTGTCAAATATAAAGGGTTGTCAAATATAAATGTAGCCGTTGGCTATATCCCATATTGTTTTATGGTTAAATAGTTGAGTGCACTTGCACTAGCCCTTTGGCAGATTTAATAGTTTGGTATAAAATATTTACTATAGCCAGTTGGCGATAAATATTATTTGGTGGTGCACTATTTTTCATAGTGTGATAAATTATGGTCGTAGGTATTTATAAATAGTTGTTATTTTTGGTATTCAAGTGGAACCAGTTTGAAAAGCAAGATCATAACGTGTCACCTTGTAAAGTACCGTTTAACAAGATTCGGGATTAATAATAATAATTATAATAATAATTTACACCTGAGCCAATCAATTTACGAATGAGCTTTCAAAAGATCAAACGGTACTTAATAATTATGGTAGTACCAATTTTGGAAAATATTTGTGTAAAATATTTTGCAAACCACGTAACACACCAGTGACTAATAATTAATTACTTAATATTTCGCACAAATTTGATTATTTATTCTTTTGAGAGCAGTTCCCAGTCAATTGCTAAGTACTTTTATTATAGGTACCTAACTAAAATGAACCTGAATGTGACACACACACACAAGCTTGGCCTTGAATATAATTATAATAATAATAATAATAATAAACCGAATGGCTTACCAAATACCATAATCGTAAATACACTTGAGGCATAAAGAGAATAATAATAATACAGGATGCTTAAGTTGACTTACCGGGAGCACCCTCTCAACTTTCCACGTCGATGGCACCCCTCGCACCCCACCGGCTAGTCTGCTATTTGGCCCTAGCGGTCCGTTTTGCGATTCCCCTCTTCCTTCGGCATGGTGCTCGTATTGTCGTCAAGTCGTCGATCACGCGAGTCTCCTGTCTCGATGATGCTCGTCCGCACCCAGACGCGATCTTCCGAGCCTATCAATCACGATCTGCTCGTACCGAGAACCCAGTTGCTACTCCTACTACCTACTTACTCCGAGCACGGCTACGCGAGACGTCGAGGCCCCAGAGTCTGGGATTCCCGCTTTTGCCTTGCCGTACGCGCAGAGTCGGTTATCTTTATTTTACAAACAACTATACAAAGTCGTTTTCTACGTTTTCAGTCGTCGAATTCCGAGATGAATGGCCCCGTTTGGTATTATTACGACATCCTCCCGAACTAGAACGCACTTCTATGGGATAACATAATAAATATTCTCAGAGAGCATATTTATTTCCAGAGGGACCTATTTGGTCCGTCACAATGTGCACATATGGATTGTTTGTGTTAGTACAGTATACACGCCATTCATTTTTCCCGGAATTCAAGTTAGTGCTTCTAATAATTATTGAATAGGCATCAGGGTATTCTATTGTCCGAATGATCTCGTCGGGGCTTATGATACTATTTTTTGCCAATTTATCTGCCGCTTCGTTTCCTTGGATCCCTGCATGTCCCTTTGCCCATACAAAGATCACTTGTTTGTTTATCGATATCTTCGACAAGATCCTGTAAACGACCTTGTGTTTGCAGTATCCCCTATAGGCTGTCTTTATACTTATTAGGGCTGCTTTCGAGTCAGATATAATGATGGCTCTGTGTATATTTGTAGTACTTAACCAGTCTAAGGCCTTGTCTATTGCTGTCAGCTCGGCCGTATATATTGAAGCTAAATTATGCAATTTGAATTTCTTAGAGAATTTATGTGTTGGGACAATGAATGCACATCCAGTACCTTCTATATTTTTGGATCCATCTGTAAATATCGGTGTGTGTTCCTTATATTTGTCAAGAATCGCTCTAAGTGAGTTTATTGCTATTGATTGGTGTGTATTTGGTTCCGTCGATATTATAAGCTTCACAGGAATATGCAAACATTCTATAGGCGTTGTGTAAAATGGTAGTATTTCAGTTGGTTGTATGTTACTAGTATATGGTAGGGCAACTTCATAGGCCTCTGTCAGTAGGGGCAGTCTTTTATGGCGAAAACGTGTTAGCAGTGGTACGTGTATTTCTTATAAGATGCGCTTAAATCTTATAACTTTTTATTCACATAAAATAATTAAAGTTCTAGATTTAGATTACTATATAATTGTTTCATTATTATCTTTTTATACAGGGTAAGTCATGGATATGGGAAAGCTCGATTGCACCTACACCATTAAAGATATCGAAATGAACCAAAAAGTGCTGTAAATGGGAGGGTAAAGTGCAGTTTGTAAAATTATTTTCAGATACACAGGATGGCCCAATATCGCTGTACGCCATACAACTTTGTTATTTTAAATAGGACACCCTCTATATTATTACATTTTCATATTGTTTGAGAAAAGTCAAAAAGAATGGTTTGTAAAGTTGAAGTTTGTAATGAGCAATTTATGAGTTATAAACAAATGAAAATCGCGATTTTTCATTTTCAAAGCAGCTTATATTGAAAACGGCTCGAGATATGGAAAAACGGTTTACATGTCCCTATCTTAATTTTTAATTTGGTATCCTATCATGTAGCTGAAATTTTTATACCGAGTGATGAAAACAATCAAATTTTTTACCACTCTGTATAAAAATTTCATCCATCCAATAGGATACCGCTTGAAAAGTTAAGATAGGAACATGTAAACCGTTTTTCCATATCTCGAGCCGTTTTCAATATAAGCTGCTTTGAAAATGGAAAATCGCGATTTTCATTTGTTTATAACTCATAAATCGCTCATTACAAACTTCAACTTTACAAACCATTCTTTTTAACTTTTCTCAAGCAATCTGAAGATGTAATAATATAGAGGGTGTCCCATTTAAAATAACAAAGTTGTATGGCGTACAGCAATATTGGGCCATCCTGTGTATCTGAAAATAATTTTACAAACTGCACTTTACCCTCCCATTTACAGCACTTTTTGGTTCATTTCGATATCTTTAATGGTGTAGGTGCAATCGAGCTTTCCCATATCAATGACTTACCCTGTATAGAGAATCAATAATCTACAGTCATCTATCACTAATATTGTAGTGTAAATAGACAAAAACACAAACATATTTTAAACCCTTGAAAATACGATTCCTTCTAATTTAAATATTTTGAAAGACCTAGAATAATCATTGAAAACAAACAAAAGTTTGATTTTTATTTTACCTTCTTGAAAATGTTTTCTTACAATTCAAAAATGTTTTTCTGGTTTTTGAATTTAAAAAACAACTCTACAAAAGTTTGATTTTTATTTTATTTTCTTGAAAATGTTTTCTTACAATTCAAAAATGTTTTTCTGGTTTTTGAATTTAAAAAGCAACTCTCTCAAACAAAGCTTGAATGATTTCTTCATTTTCATTCCATTGCTCAAAGCGCTACAAGAGTAGTTAAAACATTCTAAAAATACGGGAGGACCATCATTTGAAAATTGTAATATTTTGTATGCTTTACTTTAGAAAAAAAGATATTGCTGTTTGACTGCAAAAGGAGCGCAATGTGAAATCATATCAATAAATAATCTGAGAGGCGTACACAATAAAAGTACAGGGTGCTTTGTAATTGAATGTCAATATTTAAGGGGGTGATTTTTGGGTCCATTTTAAGAAGAAAACTTTATAAGAACGTATGTCCTAAAAGTCTTAACTTTTGAGATACAGGGTGGTAAAATTTTATTAAAATAAATAATTTTTTCGTAATTTCTGTAATACCGCTCTGGATATTTTAATGAAATTTCGTATACAGGTATAACGCATCAAGAGGCATTTTTTCATGTACCACGTTTCCTTATTTTCCACTAGTAACGATGGTGCACGATCATGCAGAATTTTACCTGCATATTTTAGCAGACATTGATGGTACGCCACTGATTTCTGTTCAAATAGAAATCATTTTTGGAATCTCCATTCATTTCCAAGCAAGTTTGAACATTTGTTTTTTTTTCAGCCCGATGCACTCTTTCCGCCTAAAAAAATAAAATCTGTTTCTCTACATGGTCACAAGGTTGTCGTTAAAATGGCAATAAAAAAATATAAAAATACGCAAGTAAAATTTTGCACGATCGTCACTAATGGAAATAAAATAAAATGTGGTACATGAAAAAATGCCTCTTGATGCGTTATACCTGTATACGAAATTTCATTAAAATATCCAGAGCGGTTACAGAAATTACGAAAAAATTATTCATTTTAATAAAATTTTACCACCCCTGTATCTCAAAAGTTAAGACTTTTAGGACATACGTTCTTATAAAGTTTTCTTCTTAAAATGGACCCAAAAATCACCCCCTTAAATATTGACATTCAATTACAAAAACACCCTGTACTTTTATTGTGTACGTCTCTCAGATTATTTATTGATATGATTTCACATTGCGCTCCTTTTGCAGTCAAACAGCAATATCTTTTTTTCTAAAGTAAAGCATACAAAATATTACACCATTGCAGAAACTAGATCAAATGGGTAATTTTTAGGAATAACTTGCCAGGTTCACGGGGTAATTTTTTTTCATGTATGAAGTTGCAAAGTTGTGACATGAAAAAACAAAAATTTTCTATCGGGCAAAAAAATTAATAATTTTCCTAAAAGGTAGGGTACTAGAATATTTCTTCGGCACTTAATCATTAATGGGGCTATTCAGCATTGCGTAACAAAATTAAGAATGTAATAATATGAAATTTTGCCACTGTGACACTCGAAAAATAGATCTAAGGTATCGATTTTCACAAAATTCATAAAAGTCCCATTATCTCGAAAAGAAACAATTTTTTACTGAGATCATCTTTTGATATTCTGGTCAGTCATGACTTGGCCTACCAGCCCTTCAAGGGATGACGTTGAGTTTTGGGACACCTTGTATGTATATGGCCAGCGTCCTATCCTAGCCTGTAAACGGAAAGTGTGCCAAGAGACAGAGATGCTAGATATGAACTGCGCATGTGCGAATATTATTTACATAATGTTTACCTATGTGATAATAGTATAGCTGATGCCAGATCTAACGAAAATTCTGAGATCTTATGATTTTGAATGAAATTCTCGATTTTGTAGATTCAATGCAGCAGACGACAAAGTTATGCAAATAATTCACTACCTACACAAAAGTTTTATTTGCATTTTTGAAGCGTTAGACAAGTAATATTAGGTTAAATCTCAGTTTAAATGTATTTTGAATCTAGTTTGAATTATTATGTTTAAAAATAAAATTTAAGTTTGTTTTACTATCTTTCTCAATTTTTCATGCTAGGAAAAAGTCTTGACTTAGATTGATAGATTCAGGAAATGCATTAGTTAGTGGCCCAGCTTATGATGCTCATTTTCTTTCCTTGTGATGTACCTAATATATTTTTGGAATTGGAAATTTTAAGAGTTTGCATCCCCGAATAAAGGAAAGGAAATGGAAAAAAAGAGACCAAGTATTAGGTAATTGATTTTATTTTTTGAACAATATTGAACACTGCTTCTCATAATCACATATTTTAATTGCAATAATATTAGTAAGTAAAATAAATTCACATTATTTAGAAATTTCAAATTCTAAAATACATTCTTGTGTTCAAGCATTTATGTAACTTATTTTAATTAATAATAACAATATTAATTTATTTATAATCTACAGGCGAACTCTTCAAGGTATACATATATTTGTAATTGCATCGAAAGAAATTGCGTCGAAAGCCTCTTTTGTAAACCCAGGCTCTCCATCAACAACTCTGTACCACTCTCTCAATGTTGAAATACCCGGTAGCAGATTATCCCACTTATTCCTGACAAATCTATACGCCTTTGGTGAATAAAAATGCAAGGTCAGGGCAAAACTCCTTAATTCCGGGGAATAATTTCCTCTACTTTTCAGTCTCCTTGTAAAAATTTTTCGCATTGTGTCCGTCATTCCACTCTACAACAAGAAATTAAAACATTAGTGTACGTTCCAAATGATTTTTTACTCCAAATGGTACCTATTAATGTTTCATAAACTACCACGAAAGAACACGTTTTCAATTTTTGTATTTTTTTCACTTTCAAATTTATACTGTTCAAATCAAAAATTTTGTTCTAGACAACTTGTAGTGTTAGATTTTTCAATGTCTGATATTCACAAGGATTTACTGAAATTTTGAAGTTTTAAAAACGACCCTTTCGATTTCAAGGGCGGCAAAAAATTAAAATATGCAATTCTTGCATATTTCAATTTGAATTAGTTTACTTACAAAATTAATAAACTTTCTAATATTAAAATATCAATAGGTATCAATTATTGTGCACTGCAACTAACAAACCCATGGGAGTATGGGAGTACAAGTTGTGCAAATTTACAAATTTCAGGTAGGCAGAAATACGACCTCCTCCTATTTTTTTTATAAGAATGCTTCAAGGAAATTCACCAAAATCGTATTTTCTGCATCTTCAGAGATCATTCATTTTTTTCTGATAGCTGACAATAGACCTTCCAATAAGGAAGTCACACGTTTCTGGAGACGTCGTTTTGTAGTCTGTAAGGTCTTTATTTTTGCAGTTTTTCTTCGATCTGCTTCTTTCACAAACCTTATGATTCGTGACGCACTGCGAGGGCTTGCCACATCCGTTGTCCTTATCTCCGAAATGTATCGGGGATGAAAATATCACCGTTTCGCCGCAGGAGTTTCAAATACCGAACAGGCTGTAATTATTAAAATTTACTCATAATAATTATTAATTGAGCTCTAAATATAATGAATTTGTAGATTTCATTTCTATTAAATACTCAAATTTATTACCTTTTTCTGCTACTACTGTTGTATCCAATGTCCTTTTCGGAGTGCTGCAGCCGTCATGTGTCACAACAACTTTTTCAGTGGTTTCCGATAATTTCGCAGATATCAAGTCCGATGATTGCTCAATATGTGGATCAGGAGGAGGGCCTTCTGTAATAGTTTTAAGTCGATTAATAAAAATTATAAAACATAGCGCTTACAGTCTATTTTTTATAACTTTATACTCACACTACGGTACATCTAAACAGTGTTAGTTATTTCAAGTGAACAAAAATTGTCGATAATTACTATCGAAGAAAGGTTCTTCCCATCACTATTTTTTTTTCACTCTCTCTCAAGCTGGCTATATAGGAGTAATAGATATATGGTTGTAGTAGTGATATTGCGCGAGTTCGTAAGCGTAATTTGCTTGTCGTCGATTCCTTGAGTTAGCATCTTTACGTTGAGGATTAGATGATTTTTAGAGCACTTAGCCTTGTCAATACCTTTTCGCTGCTGCCGTAGTCTGAAGTATTTGATATTTGGATGCACCAAACCTGGTAATTTCTCATTAGCTTTAAATAAAAATATTAGGAATAGGTCAACTTGTAGGTTGAAAGCATCACTGTCGAATATATTTTCATTTTCAATGTTCTTGAAGACACGGTACCAACGTGAACATTCGGCTTCAAGGTCACGAGAAACCCCTTCACTTGGTTCAGTTCGAGGTTTAGGTTGTGAAGATGCTGGCAATTGGCTTGATGAACGCAGCCTCTGTTGATTACTCCGCTTGATGTACTGGTGTTAGCTTGTATAGCATGAACATTTCGATGTATTTTCATGCCACGATGAGTTTTGAATACTTGTTTACATACGTCGCAAGCAACTCCTTGCGGCTGGCTTTCGTCGCTATTTTCATTCGAAAGTGGAGGAGTAATATTTATATCTTGACTCATTTTTAACTTGACACATATGTCAATTATAAAAAGAGCTGCAGGTATCCAATGACAATGAATAATAATAATAATAATTAAGTTCATCAAAAACATCAGTTTTTTAATTTTCAGTTAAGTCCAAGTTGTCATTGGAATTTTCAGTTGTCAGGATTTAAATTGTTTCAACAAACATTTGTGTAGACATATCATCCTTCTCGTCCTCGTCTGTAAGATTAGGTATAGAAACAATAATAAGAGTGAAGCTGATTTCTGAGCAGATGAACCAGCGAGAAAGCCAGAAAAAATTCTCACGAAAGCGAGAAAAATTTAATGAAGAAGCAGCAAATATCATGGAGCGGTGGTTATACGAACATCGATTCAACCCCTATCCCAGTGATGCTGAAAAACTCATGCTGGTCCAGGAAACCGGCCTGACGGCATTGCAGGTGAAATATTGGCTTGGTTACGCGCGGCGAAGAAGATTGCCGGATATGCTGCTGAGAGAAGGGCACGATCCGGCCCTCTACACCTACACTCGACATACAAAGAAGCCTGCCAAAAATAGAAAGATTTTTTTTTTGCAAGTTCAATATTTTTTTTAATTTTAGTTTATTTATTAATTTCTATTTTATGTGAGTAATTTGTCAATTAAATACTTTGGTACATCCCAAATATTATTTTCACCTTCAGAAAGAGTTCGTAAGCGTAATTTGCTTGTCGTCGATTCCTTGAGTTAGCATCTTCACGTTGAGGATTAGATGATTTTTAGAGCACTTAGCCTTGTCAATACCTTTTCGCTGCTGCCGTAGTCTGAAGTATTTGATATTTGGATGCACCAAACCTGGTAATTTCTCATTAGCTTTAAATAAAAATATTAGGAATAGGTCAACTTGTAGGTTGAAAGCATCACTGTCGAATATATTTTCATTTTCAATGTTCTTGAAGACACGGTACCAACGTGAACATTCGGCTTCAAGGTCACGAGAAACCCCTTCACTTGGTTCAGTTCGAGGTTTAGGTTGTGAAGATGCTGGCAATTGGCTTGATGAACGCAGCCTCTGTTGATTACTCCGCTTGATGTACTGGTGTTAGCTTGTATAGCATGAACATTTCGATGTATTTTCATGCCACGATGAGTTTTGAATACTTGTTTACATACGTCGCAAGCAACTCCTTGCGGCTGGCTTTCGTCGCTATTTTCATTCGAAAGTGGAGGAGTAATATTTATATCTTGACTCATTTTTAACTTGACACATATGTCAATTATAAAAAGAGCTGCAGGTATCCAATGACAATGAATAATAATAATAATAATTAAGTTCATCAAAAACATCAGTTTTTTAATTTTCAGTTAAGTCCAAGTTGTCATTGGAATTTTCAGTTGTCAGGATTTAAATTGTTTCAACAAACATTTGTGTAGACATATCATCCTTCTCGTCCTCGTCTGTAAGATTAGGTATAGAAACAATAATAAGAGTGAAGCTGATTTCTGAGCAGATGAACCAGCGAGAAAGCCAGAAAAAATTCTCACGAAAGCGAGAAAAATTTAATGAAGAAGCAGTAAATATCATGGAGCGGTGGTTATACGAACATCGATTCAACCCCTATCCCAGTGATGCTGAAAAACTCATGCTGGTCCAGGAAACCGGCCTGACTGCATTGCAGGTGAAATATTGGCTTGGTTACGCGCGGCGAAGAAGATTGCCGGATATGCTGCTGAGAGAAGGGCACGATCCGGCCCTCTACACCTACACTCGACATACAAAGAAGCCTGCCAAAAATAGAAAGATTTTTTTTTTTGCAAGTTCAATATTTTTTTTAATTTTAGTTTATTTATTAATTTCTATTTTATGTGAGTAATTTGTCAATTAAATACTTTGGTACATCCCAAATATTATTTTCACCTTCAGAAAGAGTTCGTAAGCGTAATTTGCTTGTCGTCGATTCCTTGAGTTAGCATCTTCACGTTGAGGATTAGATGATTTTTAGAGCACTTAGCCTTGTCAATACCTTTTCGCTGCTGCCGTAGTCTGAAGTATTTGATATTTGGATGCACCAAACCTGGTAATTTCTCATTAGCTTTAAATAAAAATATTAGGAATAGGTCAACTTGTAGGTTGAAAGCATCACTGTCGAATATATTTTCATTTTCAATGTTCTTGAAGACACGGTACCAACGTGAACATTCGGCTTCAAGGTCACGAGAAACCCCTTCACTTGGTTCAGTTCGAGGTTTAGGTTGTGAAGATGCTGGCAATTGGCTTGATGAACGCAGCCTCTGTTGATTACTCCGCTTGATGTACTGGTGTTAGCTTGTATAGCATGAACATTTCGATGTATTTTCATGCCACGATGAGTTTTGAATACTTGTTTACATACGTCGCAAGCAACTCCTTGCGGCTGGCTTTCGTCGCTATTTTCATTCGAAAGTGGAGGAGTAATATTTATATCTTGACTCATTTTTAACTTGACACATATGTCAATTATAAAAAGAGCTGCAGGTATCCAATGACAATGAATAATAATAATAATAATTAAGTTCATCAAAAACATCAGTTTTTTAATTTTCAGTTAAGTCCAAGTTGTCATTGGAATTTTCAGTTGTCAGGATTTAAATTGTTTCAACAAACATTTGTGTAGACATATCATCCTTCTCGTCCTCGTCTGTAAGATTAGGTATAGAAACAATAATAAGAGTGAAGCTGATTTCTGAGCAGATGAACCAGCGAGAAAGCCAGAAAAAATTCTCACGAAAGCGAGAAAAATTTAATGAAGAAGCAGTAAATATCATGGAGCGGTGGTTATACGAACATCGATTCAACCCCTATCCCAGTGATGCTGAAAAACTCATGCTGGTCCAGGAAACCGGCCTGACGGCATTGCAGGTGAAATATTGGCTTGGTTACGCGCGGCGAAGAAGATTGCCGGATATGCTGCCGAGAGAAGGGCACGATCCGGCCCTCTACACCTACACTCGACATACAAAGAAGCCTGCCAAAAATAGAAAGATTTTTTTTTTTTGCAAGTTCAATATTTTTTTTAATTTTAGTTTATTTATTAATTTCTATTTTATGTCAGTAATTTGTCAATTAAATACTTTGGTACATCCCAAATATTATTTTCACCTTCAGAAAGAGTTCGTAAGCGTAATTTGCTTGTCGTCGATTCCTTGAGTTAGCATCTTCACGTTGAGGATTAGATGATTTTTAGAGCACTTAGCCTTGTCAATACCTTTTCGCTGCTGCCGTAGTCTGAAGTATTTGATATTTGGATGCACCAAACCTGGTAATTTCTCATTAGCTTTAAATAAAAATATTAGGAATAGGTCAACTTGTAGGTTGAAAGCATCACTGTCGAATATATTTTCATTTTCAATGTTCTTGAAGACACGGTACCAACGTGAACATTCGGCTTCAAGGTCACGAGAAACCCCTTCACTTGGTTCAGTTCGAGGTTTAGGTTGTGAAGATGCTGGCAATTGGCTTGATGAACGCAGCCTCTGTTGATTACTCCGCTTGATGTACTGGTGTTAGCTTGTATAGCATGAACATTTCGATGTATTTTCATGCCACGATGAGTTTTGAATACTTGTTTACATACGTCGCAAGCAACTCCTTGCGGCTGGCTTTCGTCGCTATTTTCATTCGAAAGTGGAGGAGTAATATTTATATCTTGACTCATTTTTAACTTGACACATATGTCAATTATAAAAAGAGCTGCAGGTATCCAATGACAATGAATAATAATAATAATAATTAAGTTCATCAAAAACATCAGTTTTTTAATTTTCAGTTAAGTCCAAGTTGTCATTGGAATTTTCAGTTGTCAGGATTTAAATTGTTTCAACAAACATTTGTGTAGACATATCATCCTTCTCGTCCTCGTCTGTAAGATTAGGTATAGAAACAATAATAAGAGTGAAGCTGATTTCTGAGCAGATGAACCAGCGAGAAAGCCAGAAAAAATTCTCACGAAAGCGAGAAAAATTTAATGAAGAAGCAGTAAATATCATGGAGCGGTGGTTATACGAACATCGATTCAACCCCTATCCCAGTGATGCTGAAAAACTCATGCTGGTCCAGGAAACCGGCCTGACGGCATTGCAGGTGAAATATTGGCTTGGTTACGCGCGGCGAAGAAGATTGCCGGATATGCTGCCGAGAGAAGGGCACGATCCGGCCCTCTACACCTACACTCGACATACAAAGAAGCCTGCCAAAAATAGAAAGATTTTTTTTTTTGCAAGTTCAATATTTTTTTTAATTTTAGTTTATTTATTAATTTCTATTTTATGTGAGTAATTTGTCAATTAAATACTTTGGTACATCCCAAATATTATTTTCACCTTCAGAAAGAGTTCGTAAGCGTAATTTGCTTGTCGTCGATTCCTTGAGTTAGCATCTTCACGTTGAGGATTAGATGATTTTTAGAGCACTTAGCCTTGTCAATACCTTTTCGCTGCTGCCGTAGTCTGAAGTATTTGATATTTGGATGCACCAAACCTGGTAATTTCTCATTAGCTTTAAATAAAAATATTAGGAATAGGTCAACTTGTAGGTTGAAAGCATCACTGTCGAATATATTTTCATTTTCAATGTTCTTGAAGACACGGTACCAACGTGAACATTCGGCTTCAAGGTCACGAGAAACCCCTTTACTTGGTTCAGTTCGAGGTTTAGGTTGTGAAGATGCTGGCAATTGGCTTGATGAACGCAGCCTCTGTTGATTACTCCGCTTGATGTACTGGTGTTAGCTTGTATAGCATGAACATTTCGATGTATTTTCATGCCACGATGAGTTTTGAATACTTGTTTACATACGTCGCAAGCAACTCCTTGCGGCTGGCTTTCGTCGCTATTTTCATTCGAAAGTGGAGGAGTAATATTTATATCTTGACTCATTTTTAACTTGACACATATGTCAATTATAAAAAGAGCTGCAGGTATCCAATGACAATGAATAATAATAATAATAATTAAGTTCATCAAAAACATCAGTTTTTTAATTTTCAGTTAAGTCCAAGTTGTCATTGGAATTTTCAGTTGTCAGGATTTAAATTGTTTCAACAAACATTTGTGTAGACATATCATCCTTCTCGTCCTCGTCTGTAAGATTAGGTATAGAAACAATAATAAGAGTGAAGCTGATTTCTGAGCAGATGAACCAGCGAGAAAGCCAGAAAAAATTCTCACGAAAGCGAGAAAAATTTAATGAAGAAGCAGTAAATATCATGGAGCGGTGGTTATACGAACATCGATTCAACCCCTATCCCAGTGATGCTGAAAAACTCATGCTGGTCCAGGAAACCGGCCTGACTGCATTGCAGGTGAAATATTGGCTTGGTTACGCGCGGCGAAGAAGATTGCCGGATATGCTGCTGAGAGAAGGGCACGATCCGGCCCTCTACACCTACACTCGACATACAAAGAAGCCTGCCAAAAATAGAAAGATTTTTTTTTTTGCAAGTTCAATATTTTTTTTAATTTTAGTTTATTTATTAATTTCTATTTTATGTGAGTAATTTGTCAATTAAATACTTTGGTACATCCCAAATATTATTTTCACCTTCAGAAAGAGTTCGTAAGCGTAATTTGCTTGTCGTCGATTCCTTGAGTTAGCATCTTCACGTTGAGGATTAGATGATTTTTAGAGCACTTAGCCTTGTCAATACCTTTTCGCTGCTGCCGTAGTCTGAAGTATTTGATATTTGGATGCACCAAACCTGGTAATTTCTCATTAGCTTTAAATAAAAATATTAGGAATAGGTCAACTTGTAGGTTGAAAGCATCACTGTCGAATATATTTTCATTTTCAATGTTCTTGAAGACACGGTACCAACGTGAACATTCGGCTTCAAGGTCACGAGAAACCCCTTCACTTGGTTCAGTTCGAGGTTTAGGTTGTGAAGATGCTGGCAATTGGCTTGATGAACGCAGCCTCTGTTGATTACTCCGCTTGATGTACTGGTGTTAGCTTGTATAGCATGAACATTTCGATGTATTTTCATGCCACGATGAGTTTTGAATACTTGTTTACATACGTCGCAAGCAACTCCTTGCGGCTGGCTTTCGTCGCTATTTTCATTCGAAAGTGGAGGAGTAATATTTATATCTTGACTCATTTTTAACTTGACACATATGTCAATTATAAAAAGAGCTGCAGGTATCCAATGACAATGAATAATAATAATAATAATTAAGTTCATCAAAAACATCAGTTTTTTAATTTTCAGTTAAGTCCAAGTTGTCATTGGAATTTTCAGTTGTCAGGATTTAAATTGTTTCAACAAACATTTGTGTAGACATATCATCCTTCTCGTCCTCGTCTGTAAGATTAGGTATAGAAACAATAATAAGAGTGAAGCTGATTTCTGAGCAGATGAACCAGCGAGAAAGCCAGAAAAAATTCTCACGAAAGCGAGAAAAATTTAATGAAGAAGCAGTAAATATCATGGAGCGGTGGTTATACGAACATCGATTCAACCCCTATCCCAGTGATGCTGAAAAACTCATGCTGGTCCAGGAAACCGGCCTGACTGCATTGCAGGTGAAATATTGGCTTGGTTACGCGCGGCGAAGAAGATTGCCGGATATGCTGCTGAGAGAAGGGCACGATCCGGCCCTCTACACCTACACTCGACATACAAAGAAGCCTGCCAAAAATAGAAAGATTTTTTTTTTTGCAAGTTCAATATTTTTTTTAATTTTAGTTTATTTATTAATTTCTATTTTATGTGAGTAATTTGTCAATTAAATACTTTGGTACATCCCAAATATTATTTTCACCTTCAGAAAGAGTTCGTAAGCGTAATTTGCTTGTCGTCGATTCCTTGAGTTAGCATCTTCACGTTGAGGATTAGATGATTTTTAGAGCACTTAGCCTTGTCAATACCTTTTCGCTGCTGCCGTAGTCTGAAGTATTTGATATTTGGATGCACCAAACCTGGTAATTTCTCATTAGCTTTAAATAAAAATATTAGGAATAGGTCAACTTGTAGGTTGAAAGCATCACTGTCGAATATATTTTCATTTTCAATGTTCTTGAAGACACGGTACCAACGTGAACATTCGGCTTCAAGGTCACGAGAAACCCCTTCACTTGGTTCAGTTCGAGGTTTAGGTTGTGAAGATGCTGGCAATTGGCTTGATGAACGCAGCCTCTGTTGATTACTCCGCTTGATGTACTGGTGTTAGCTTGTATAGCATGAACATTTCGATGTATTTTCATGCCACGATGAGTTTTGAATACTTGTTTACATACGTCGCAAGCAACTCCTTGCGGCTGGCTTTCGTCGCTATTTTCATTCGAAAGTGGAGGAGTAATATTTATATTTTGACTCATTTTTAACTTGACACATATGTCAATTATAAAAAGAGCTGCAGGTATCCAATGACAATGAATAATAATAATAATAATTAAGTTCATCAAAAACATCAGTTTTTTAATTTTCAGTTAAGTCCAAGTTGTCATTGGAATTTTCAGTTGTCAGGATTTAAATTGTTTCAACAAACATTTGTGTAGACATATCATCCTTCTCGTCCTCGTCTGTAAGATTAGGTATAGAAACAATAATAAGAGTGAAGCTGATTTCTGAGCAGATGAACCAGCGAGAAAGCCAGAAAAAATTCTCACGAAAGCGAGAAAAATTTAATGAAGAAGCAGTAAATATCATGGAGCGGTGGTTATACGAACATCGATTCAACCCCTATCCCAGTGATGCTGAAAAACTCATGCTGGTCCAGGAAACCGGCCTGACTGCATTGCAGGTGAAATATTGGCTTGGTTACGCGCGGCGAAGAAGATTGCCGGATATGCTGCTGAGAGAAGGGCACGATCCGGCCCTCTACACCTACACTCGACATACAAAGAAGCCTGCCAAAAATAGAAAGATTTTTTTTTTTGCAAGTTCAATATTTTTTTTAATTTTAGTTTATTTATTAATTTCTATTTTATGTGAGTAATTTGTCAATTAAATACTTTGGTACATCCCAAATATTATTTTCACCTTCAGAAAGAGTTCGTAAGCGTAATTTGCTTGTCGTCGATTCCTTGAGTTAGCATCTTCACGTTGAGGATTAGATGATTTTTAGAGCACTTAGCCTTGTCAATACCTTTTCGCTGCTGCCGTAGTCTGAAGTATTTGATATTTGGATGCACCAAACCTGGTAATTTCTCATTAGCTTTAAATAAAAATATTAGGAATAGGTCAACTTGTAGGTTGAAAGCATCACTGTCGAATATATTTTCATTTTCAATGTTCTTGAAGACACGGTACCAACGTGAACATTCGGCTTCAAGGTCACGAGAAACCCCTTCACTTGGTTCAGTTCGAGGTTTAGGTTGTGAAGATGCTGGCAATTGGCTTGATGAACGCAGCCTCTGTTGATTACTCCGCTTGATGTACTGGTGTTAGCTTGTATAGCATGAACATTTCGATGTATTTTCATGCCACGATGAGTTTTGAATACTTGTTTACATACGTCGCAAGCAACTCCTTGCGGCTGGCTTTCGTCGCTATTTTCATTCGAAAGTGGAGGAGTAATATTTATATCTTGACTCATTTTTAACTTGACACATATGTCAATTATAAAAAGAGCTGCAGGTATCCAATGACAATGAATAATAATAATAATAATTAAGTTCATCAAAAACATCAGTTTTTTAATTTTCAGTTAAGTCCAAGTTGTCATTGGAATTTTCAGTTGTCAGGATTTAAATTGTTTCAACAAACATTTGTGTAGACATATCATCCTTCTCGTCCTCGTCTGTAAGATTAGGTATAGAAACAATAATAAGAGTGAAGCTGATTTCTGAGCAGATGAACCAGCGAGAAAGCCAGAAAAAATTCTCACGAAAGCGAGAAAAATTTAATGAAGAAGCAGTAAATATCATGGAGCGGTGGTTATACGAACATCGATTCAACCCCTATCCCAGTGATGCTGAAAAACTCATGCTGGTCCAGGAAACCGGCCTGACGGCATTGCAGGTGAAATATTGGCTTGGTTACGCGCGGCGAAGAAGATTGCCGGATATGCTGCCGAGAGAAGGGCACGATCCGGCCCTCTACACCTACACTCGACATACAAAGAAGCCTGCCAAAAATAGAAAGATTTTTTTTTTTGCAAGTTCAATATTTTTTTTAATTTTAGTTTATTTATTAATTTCTATTTTATGTGAGTAATTTGTCAATTAAATACTTTGGTACATCCCAAATATTATTTTCACCTTCAGAAAGAGTTCGTAAGCGTAATTTGCTTGTCGTCGATTCCTTGAGTTAGCATCTTCACGTTGAGGATTAGATGATTTTTAGAGCACTTAGCCTTGTCAATACCTTTTCGCTGCTGCCGTAGTCTGAAGTATTTGATATTTGGATGCACCAAACCTGGTAATTTCTCATTAGCTTTAAATAAAAATATTAGGAATAGGTCAACTTGTAGGTTGAAAGCATCACTGTCGAATATATTTTCATTTTCAATGTTCTTGAAGACACGGTACCAACGTGAACATTCGGCTTCAAGGTCACGAGAAACCCCTTTACTTGGTTCAGTTCGAGGTTTAGGTTGTGAAGATGCTGGCAATTGGCTTGATGAACGCAGCCTCTGTTGATTACTCCGCTTGATGTACTGGTGTTAGCTTGTATAGCATGAACATTTCGATGTATTTTCATGCCACGATGAGTTTTGAATACTTGTTTACATACGTCGCAAGCAACTCCTTGCGGCTGGCTTTCGTCGCTATTTTCATTCGAAAGTGGAGGAGTAATATTTATATCTTGACTCATTTTTAACTTGACACATATGTCAATTATAAAAAGAGCTGCAGGTATCCAATGACAATGAATAATAATAATAATAATTAAGTTCATCAAAAACATCAGTTTTTTAATTTTCAGTTAAGTCCAAGTTGTCATTGGAATTTTCAGTTGTCAGGATTTAAATTGTTTCAACAAACATTTGTGTAGACATATCATCCTTCTCGTCCTCGTCTGTAAGATTAGGTATAGAAACAATAATAAGAGTGAAGCTGATTTCTGAGCAGATGAACCAGCGAGAAAGCCAGAAAAAATTCTCACGAAAGCGAGAAAAATTTAATGAAGAAGCAGTAAATATCATGGAGCGGTGGTTATACGAACATCGATTCAACCCCTATCCCAGTGATGCTGAAAAACTCATGCTGGTCCAGGAAACCGGCCTGACTGCATTGCAGGTGAAATATTGGCTTGGTTACGCGCGGCGAAGAAGATTGCCGGATATGCTGCTGAGAGAAGGGCACGATCCGGCCCTCTACACCTACACTCGACATACAAAGAAGCCTGCCAAAAATAGAAAGATTTTTTTTTTTGCAAGTTCAATATTTTTTTTAATTTTAGTTTATTTATTAATTTCTATTTTATGTGAGTAATTTGTCAATTAAATACTTTGGTACATCCCAAATATTATTTTCACCTTCAGAAAGAGTTCGTAAGCGTAATTTGCTTGTCGTCGATTCCTTGAGTTAGCATCTTCACGTTGAGGATTAGATGATTTTTAGAGCACTTAGCCTTGTCAATACCTTTTCGCTGCTGCCGTAGTCTGAAGTATTTGATATTTGGATGCACCAAACCTGGTAATTTCTCATTAGCTTTAAATAAAAATATTAGGAATAGGTCAACTTGTAGGTTGAAAGCATCACTGTCGAATATATTTTCATTTTCAATGTTCTTGAAGACACGGTACCAACGTGAACATTCGGCTTCAAGGTCACGAGAAACCCCTTCACTTGGTTCAGTTCGAGGTTTAGGTTGTGAAGATGCTGGCAATTGGCTTGATGAACGCAGCCTCTGTTGATTACTCCGCTTGATGTACTGGTGTTAGCTTGTATAGCATGAACATTTCGATGTATTTTCATGCCACGATGAGTTTTGAATACTTGTTTACATACGTCGCAAGCAACTCCTTGCGGCTGGCTTTCGTCGCTATTTTCATTCGAAAGTGGAGGAGTAATATTTATATCTTGACTCATTTTTAACTTGACACATATGTCAATTATAAAAAGAGCTGCAGGTATCCAATGACAATGAATAATAATAATAATAATTAAGTTCATCAAAAACATCAGTTTTTTAATTTTCAGTTAAGTCCAAGTTGTCATTGGAATTTTCAGTTGTCAGGATTTAAATTGTTTCAACAAACATTTGTGTAGACATATCATCCTTCTCGTCCTCGTCTGTAAGATTAGGTATAGAAACAATAATAAGAGTGAAGCTGATTTCTGAGCAGATGAACCAGCGAGAAAGCCAGAAAAAATTCTCACGAAAGCGAGAAAAATTTAATGAAGAAGCAGTAAATATCATGGAGCGGTGGTTATACGAACATCGATTCAACCCCTATCCCAGTGATGCTGAAAAACTCATGCTGGTCCAGGAAACCGGCCTGACGGCATTGCAGGTGAAATATTGGCTTGGTTACGCGCGGCGAAGAAGATTGCCGGATATGCTGCCGAGAGAAGGGCACGATCCGGCCCTCTACACCTACACTCGACATACAAAGAAGCCTGCCAAAAATAGAAAGATTTTTTTTTTTGCAAGTTCAATATTTTTTTTAATTTTAGTTTATTTATTAATTTCTATTTTATGTGAGTAATTTGTCAATTAAATACTTTGGTACATCCCAAATATTATTTTCACCTTCAGAAAGAGTTCGTAAGCGTAATTTGCTTGTCGTCGATTCCTTGAGTTAGCATCTTCACGTTGAGGATTAGATGATTTTTAGAGCACTTAGCCTTGTCAATACCTTTTCGCTGCTGCCGTAGTCTGAAGTATTTGATATTTGGATGCACCAAACCTGGTAATTTCTCATTAGCTTTAAATAAAAATATTAGGAATAGGTCAACTTGTAGGTTGAAAGCATCACTGTCGAATATATTTTCATTTTCAATGTTCTTGAAGACACGGTACCAACGTGAACATTCGGCTTCAAGGTCACGAGAAACCCCTTCACTTGGTTCAGTTCGAGGTTTAGGTTGTGAAGATGCTGGCAATTGGCTTGATGAACGCAGCCTCTGTTGATTACTCCGCTTGATGTACTGGTGTTAGCTTGTATAGCATGAACATTTCGATGTATTTTCATGCCACGATGAGTTTTGAATACTTGTTTACATACGTCGCAAGCAACTCCTTGCGGCTGGCTTTCGTCGCTATTTTCATTCGAAAGTGGAGGAGTAATATTTATATCTTGACTCATTTTTAACTTGACACATATGTCAATTATAAAAAGAGCTGCAGGTATCCAATGACAATGAATAATAATAATAATAATTAAGTTCATCAAAAACATCAGTTTTTTAATTTTCAGTTAAGTCCAAGTTGTCATTGGAATTTTCAGTTGTCAGGATTTAAATTGTTTCAACAAACATTTGTGTAGACATATCATCCTTCTCGTCCTCGTCTGTAAGATTAGGTATAGAAACAATAATAAGAGTGAAGCTGATTTCTGAGCAGATGAACCAGCGAGAAAGCCAGAAAAAATTCTCACGAAAGCGAGAAAAATTTAATGAAGAAGCAGTAAATATCATGGAGCGGTGGTTATACGAACATCGATTCAACCCCTATCCCAGTGATGCTGAAAAACTCATGCTGGTCCAGGAAACCGGCCTGACGGCATTGCAGGTGAAATATTGGCTTGGTTACGCGCGGCGAAGAAGATTGCCGGATATGCTGCTGAGAGAAGGGCACGATCCGGCCCTCTACACCTACACTCGACATACAAAGAAGCCTGCCAAAAATAGAAAGATTTTTTTTTTTGCAAGTTCAATATTTTTTTTAATTTTAGTTTATTTATTAATTTCTATTTTATGTGAGTAATTTGTCAATTAAATACTTTGGTACATCCCAAATATTATTTTCACCTTCAGAAAGAGTTCGTAAGCGTAATTTGCTTGTCGTCGATTCCTTGAGTTAGCATCTTCACGTTGAGGATTAGATGATTTTTAGAGCACTTAGCCTTGTCAATACCTTTTCGCTGCTGCCGTAGTCTGAAGTATTTGATATTTGGATGCACCAAACCTGGTAATTTCTCATTAGCTTTAAATAAAAATATTAGGAATAGGTCAACTTGTAGGTTGAAAGCATCACTGTCGAATATATTTTCATTTTCAATGTTCTTGAAGACACGGTACCAACGTGAACATTCGGCTTCAAGGTCACGAGAAACCCCTTTACTTGGTTCAGTTCGAGGTTTAGGTTGTGAAGATGCTGGCAATTGGCTTGATGAACGCAGCCTCTGTTGATTACTCCGCTTGATGTACTGGTGTTAGCTTGTATAGCATGAACATTTCGATGTATTTTCATGCCACGATGAGTTTTGAATACTTGTTTACATACGTCGCAAGCAACTCCTTGCGGCTGGCTTTCGTCGCTATTTTCATTCGAAAGTGGAGGAGTAATATTTATATCTTGACTCATTTTTAACTTGACACATATGTCAATTATAAAAAGAGCTGCAGGTATCCAATGACAATGAATAATAATAATAATAATTAAGTTCATCAAAAACATCAGTTTTTTAATTTTCAGTTAAGTCCAAGTTGTCATTGGAATTTTCAGTTGTCAGGATTTAAATTGTTTCAACAAACATTTGTGTAGACATATCATCCTTCTCGTCCTCGTCTGTAAGATTAGGTATAGAAACAATAATAAGAGTGAAGCTGATTTCTGAGCAGATGAACCAGCGAGAAAGCCAGAAAAAATTCTCACGAAAGCGAGAAAAATTTAATGAAGAAGCAGTAAATATCATGGAGCGGTGGTTATACGAACATCGATTCAACCCCTATCCCAGTGATGCTGAAAAACTCATGCTGGTCCAGGAAACCGGCCTGACTGCATTGCAGGTGAAATATTGGCTTGGTTACGCGCGGCGAAGAAGATTGCCGGATATGCTGCTGAGAGAAGGGCACGATCCGGCCCTCTACACCTACACTCGACATACAAAGAAGCCTGCCAAAAATAGAAAGATTTTTTTTTTTGCAAGTTCAATATTTTTTTTAATTTTAGTTTATTTATTAATTTCTATTTTATGTGAGTAATTTGTCAATTAAATACTTTGGTACATCCCAAATATTATTTTCACCTTCAGAAAGAGTTCGTAAGCGTAATTTGCTTGTCGTCGATTCCTTGAGTTAGCATCTTCACGTTGAGGATTAGATGATTTTTAGAGCACTTAGCCTTGTCAATACCTTTTCGCTGCTGCCGTAGTCTGAAGTATTTGATATTTGGATGCACCAAACCTGGTAATTTCTCATTAGCTTTAAATAAAAATATTAGGAATAGGTCAACTTGTAGGTTGAAAGCATCACTGTCGAATATATTTTCATTTTCAATGTTCTTGAAGACACGGTACCAACGTGAACATTCGGCTTCAAGGTCACGAGAAACCCCTTCACTTGGTTCAGTTCGAGGTTTAGGTTGTGAAGATGCTGGCAATTGGCTTGATGAACGCAGCCTCTGTTGATTACTCCGCTTGATGTACTGGTGTTAGCTTGTATAGCATGAACATTTCGATGTATTTTCATGCCACGATGAGTTTTGAATACTTGTTTACATACGTCGCAAGCAACTCCTTGCGGCTGGCTTTCGTCGCTATTTTCATTCGAAAGTGGAGGAGTAATATTTATATCTTGACTCATTTTTAACTTGACACATATGTCAATTATAAAAAGAGCTGCAGGTATCCAATGACAATGAATAATAATAATAATAATTAAGTTCATCAAAAACATCAGTTTTTTAATTTTCAGTTAAGTCCAAGTTGTCATTGGAATTTTCAGTTGTCAGGATTTAAATTGTTTCAACAAACATTTGTGTAGACATATCATCCTTCTCGTCCTCGTCTGTAAGATTAGGTATAGAAACAATAATAAGAGTGAAGCTGATTTCTGAGCAGATGAACCAGCGAGAAAGCCAGAAAAAATTCTCACGAAAGCGAGAAAAATTTAATGAAGAAGCAGTAAATATCATGGAGCGGTGGTTATACGAAAATCGATTCAACCCCTATCCCAGTGATGCTGAAAAACTCATGCTGGTCCAGGAAACCGGCCTGACGGCATTGCAGGTGAAATATTGGCTTGGTTACGCGCGGCGAAGAAGATTGCCGGATATGCTGCTGAGAGAAGGGCACGATCCGGCCCTCTACACCTACACTCGACATACAAAGAAGCCTGCCAAAAATAGAAAGATTTTTTTTTTTTGCAAGTTCAATATTTTTTTTAATTTTAGTTTATTTATTAATTTCTATTTTATGTCAGTAATTTGTCAATTAAATACTTTGGTACATCCCAAATATTATTTTCACCTTCAGAAAGAGTTCGTAAGCGTAATTTGCTTGTCGTCGATTCCTTGAGTTAGCATCTTCACGTTGAGGATTAGATGATTTTTAGAGCACTTAGCCTTGTCAATACCTTTTCGCTGCTGCCGTAGTCTGAAGTATTTGATATTTGGATGCACCAAACCTGGTAATTTCTCATTAGCTTTAAATAAAAATATTAGGAATAGGTCAACTTGTAGGTTGAAAGCATCACTGTCGAATATATTTTCATTTTCAATGTTCTTGAAGACACGGTACCAACGTGAACATTCGGCTTCAAGGTCACGAGAAACCCCTTCACTTGGTTCAGTTCGAGGTTTAGGTTGTGAAGATGCTGGCAATTGGCTTGATGAACGCAGCCTCTGTTGATTACTCCGCTTGATGTACTGGTGTTAGCTTGTATAGCATGAACATTTCGATGTATTTTCATGCCACGATGAGTTTTGAATACTTGTTTACATACGTCGCAAGCAACTCCTTGCGGCTGGCTTTCGTCGCTATTTTCATTCGAAAGTGGAGGAGTAATATTTATATCTTGACTCATTTTTAACTTGACACATATGTCAATTATAAAAAGAGCTGCAGGTATCCAATGACAATGAATAATAATAATAATAATTAAGTTCATCAAAAACATCAGTTTTTTAATTTTCAGTTAAGTCCAAGTTGTCATTGGAATTTTCAGTTGTCAGGATTTAAATTGTTTCAACAAACATTTGTGTAGACATATCATCCTTCTCGTCCTCGTCTGTAAGATTAGGTATAGAAACAATAATAAGAGTGAAGCTGATTTCTGAGCAGATGAACCAGCGAGAAAGCCAGAAAAAATTCTCACGAAAGCGAGAAAAATTTAATGAAGAAGCAGTAAATATCATGGAGCGGTGGTTATACGAACATCGATTCAACCCCTATCCCAGTGATGCTGAAAAACTCATGCTGGTCCAGGAAACCGGCCTGACGGCATTGCAGGTGAAATATTGGCTTGGTTACGCGCGGCGAAGAAGATTGCCGGATATGCTGCCGAGAGAAGGGCACGATCCGGCCCTCTACACCTACACTCGACATACAAAGAAGCCTGCCAAAAATAGAAAGATTTTTTTTTTTGCAAGTTCAATATTTTTTTTAATTTTAGTTTATTTATTAATTTCTATTTTATGTGAGTAATTTGTCAATTAAATACTTTGGTACATCCCAAATATTATTTTCACCTTCAGAAAGAGTTCGTAAGCGTAATTTGCTTGTCGTCGATTCCTTGAGTTAGCATCTTCACGTTGAGGATTAGATGATTTTTAGAGCACTTAGCCTTGTCAATACCTTTTCGCTGCTGCCGTAGTCTGAAGTATTTGATATTTGGATGCACCAAACCTGGTAATTTCTCATTAGCTTTAAATAAAAATATTAGGAATAGGTCAACTTGTAGGTTGAAAGCATCACTGTCGAATATATTTTCATTTTCAATGTTCTTGAAGACACGGTACCAACGTGAACATTCGGCTTCAAGGTCACGAGAAACCCCTTTACTTGGTTCAGTTCGAGGTTTAGGTTGTGAAGATGCTGGCAATTGGCTTGATGAACGCAGCCTCTGTTGATTACTCCGCTTGATGTACTGGTGTTAGCTTGTATAGCATGAACATTTCGATGTATTTTCATGCCACGATGAGTTTTGAATACTTGTTTACATACGTCGCAAGCAACTCCTTGCGGCTGGCTTTCGTCGCTATTTTCATTCGAAAGTGGAGGAGTAATATTTATATCTTGACTCATTTTTAACTTGACACATATGTCAATTATAAAAAGAGCTGCAGGTATCCAATGACAATGAATAATAATAATAATAATTAAGTTCATCAAAAACATCAGTTTTTTAATTTTCAGTTAAGTCCAAGTTGTCATTGGAATTTTCAGTTGTCAGGATTTAAATTGTTTCAACAAACATTTGTGTAGACATATCATCCTTCTCGTCCTCGTCTGTAAGATTAGGTATAGAAACAATAATAAGAGTGAAGCTGATTTCTGAGCAGATGAACCAGCGAGAAAGCCAGAAAAAATTCTCACGAAAGCGAGAAAAATTTAATGAAGAAGCAGTAAATATCATGGAGCGGTGGTTATACGAACATCGATTCAACCCCTTTCCCAGTGATGCTGAAAAACTCATGCTGGTCCAGGAAACCGGCCTGACTGCATTGCAGGTGAAATATTGGCTTGGTTACGCGCGGCGAAGAAGATTGCCGGATATGCTGCTGAGAGAAGGGCACGATCCGGCCCTCTACACCTACACTCGACATACAAAGAAGCCTGCCAAAAATAGAAAGATTTTTTTTTTTGCAAGTTCAATATTTTTTTTAATTTTAGTTTATTTATTAATTTCTATTTTATGTGAGTAATTTGTCAATTAAATACTTTGGTACATCCCAAATATTATTTTCACCTTCAGAAAGAGTTCGTAAGCGTAATTTGCTTGTCGTCGATTCCTTGAGTTAGCATCTTCACGTTGAGGATTAGATGATTTTTAGAGCACTTAGCCTTGTCAATACCTTTTCGCTGCTGCCGTAGTCTGAAGTATTTGATATTTGGATGCACCAAACCTGGTAATTTCTCATTAGCTTTAAATAAAAATATTAGGAATAGGTCAACTTGTAGGTTGAAAGCATCACTGTCGAATATATTTTCATTTTCAATGTTCTTGAAGACACGGTACCAACGTGAACATTCGGCTTCAAGGTCACGAGAAACCCCTTCACTTGGTTCAGTTCGAGGTTTAGGTTGTGAAGATGCTGGCAATTGGCTTGATGAACGCAGCCTCTGTTGATTACTCCGCTTGATGTACTGGTGTTAGCTTGTATAGCATGAACATTTCGATGTATTTTCATGCCACGATGAGTTTTGAATACTTGTTTACATACGTCGCAAGCAACTCCTTGCGGCTGGCTTTCGTCGCTATTTTCATTCGAAAGTGGAGGAGTAATATTTATATTTTGACTCATTTTTAACTTGACACATATGTCAATTATAAAAAGAGCTGCAGGTATCCAATGACAATGAATAATAATAATAATAATTAAGTTCATCAAAAACATCAGTTTTTTAATTTTCAGTTAAGTCCAAGTTGTCATTGGAATTTTCAGTTGTCAGGATTTAAATTGTTTCAACAAACATTTGTGTAGACATATCATCCTTCTCGTCCTCGTCTGTAAGATTAGGTATAGAAACAATAATAAGAGTGAAGCTGATTTCTGAGCAGATGAACCAGCGAGAAAGCCAGAAAAAATTCTCACGAAAGCGAGAAAAATTTAATGAAGAAGCAGTAAATATCATGGAGCGGTGGTTATACGAACATCGATTCAACCCCTATCCCAGTGATGCTGAAAAACTCATGCTGGTCCAGGAAACCGGCCTGACTGCATTGCAGGTGAAATATTGGCTTGGTTACGCGCGGCGAAGAAGATTGCCGGATATGCTGCTGAGAGAAGGGCACGATCCGGCCCTCTACACCTACACTCGACATACAAAGAAGCCTGCCAAAAATAGAAAGATTTTTTTTTTTGCAAGTTCAATATTTTTTTTAATTTTAGTTTATTTATTAATTTCTATTTTATGTGAGTAATTTGTCAATTAAATACTTTGGTACATCCCAAATATTATTTTCACCTTCAGAAAGAGTTCGTAAGCGTAATTTGCTTGTCGTCGATTCCTTGAGTTAGCATCTTCACGTTGAGGATTAGATGATTTTTAGAGCACTTAGCCTTGTCAATACCTTTTCGCTGCTGCCGTAGTCTGAAGTATTTGATATTTGGATGCACCAAACCTGGTAATTTCTCATTAGCTTTAAATAAAAATATTAGGAATAGGTCAACTTGTAGGTTGAAAGCATCACTGTCGAATATATTTTCATTTTCAATGTTCTTGAAGACACGGTACCAACGTGAACATTCGGCTTCAAGGTCACGAGAAACCCCTTCACTTGGTTCAGTTCGAGGTTTAGGTTGTGAAGATGCTGGCAATTGGCTTGATGAACGCAGCCTCTGTTGATTACTCCGCTTGATGTACTGGTGTTAGCTTGTATAGCATGAACATTTCGATGTATTTTCATGCCACGATGAGTTTTGAATACTTGTTTACATACGTCGCAAGCAACTCCTTGCGGCTGGCTTTCGTCGCTATTTTCATTCGAAAGTGGAGGAGTAATATTTATATCTTGACTCATTTTTAACTTGACACATATGTCAATTATAAAAAGAGCAGCAGGTATCCAATGACAATGAATAATAATAATAATAATTAAGTTCATCAAAAACATCAGTTTTTTAATTTTCAGTTAAGTCCAAGTTGTCATTGGAATTTTCAGTTGTCAGGATTTAAATTGTTTCAACAAACATTTGTGTAGACATATCATCCTTCTCGTCCTCGTCTGTAAGATTAGGTATAGAAACAATAATAAGAGTGAAGCTGATTTCTGAGCAGATGAACCAGCGAGAAAGCCAGAAAAAATTCTCACGAAAGCGAGAAAAATTTAATGAAGAAGCAGTAAATATCATGGAGCGGTGGTTATACGAACATCGATTCAACCCCTATCCCAGTGATGCTGAAAAACTCATGCTGGTCCAGGAAACCGGCCTGACGGCATTGCAGGTGAAATATTGGCTTGGTTACGCGCGGCGAAGAAGATTGCCGGATATGCTGCTGAGAGAAGGGCACGATCCGGCCCTCTACACCTACACTCGACATAGAAAGAAGCCTGCCAAAAATAGAAAGATTTTTTTTTTTTGCAAGTTCAATATTTTTTTTAATTTTAGTTTATTTATTAATTTCTATTTTATGTCAGTAATTTGTCAATTAAATACTTTGGTACATCCCAAATATTATTTTCACCTTCAGAAAGAGTTCGTAAGCGTAATTTGCTTGTCGTCGATTCCTTGAGTTAGCATCTTCACGTTGAGGATTAGATGATTTTTAGAGCACTTAGCCTTGTCAATACCTTTTCGCTGCTGCCGTAGTCTGAAGTATTTGATATTTGGATGCACCAAACCTGGTAATTTCTCATTAGCTTTAAATAAAAATATTAGGAATAGGTCAACTTGTAGGTTGAAAGCATCACTGTCGAATATATTTTCATTTTCAATGTTCTTGAAGACACGGTACCAACGTGAACATTCGGCTTCAAGGTCACGAGAAACCCCTTCACTTGGTTCAGTTCGAGGTTTAGGTTGTGAAGATGCTGGCAATTGGCTTGATGAACGCAGCCTCTGTTGATTACTCCGCTTGATGTACTGGTGTTAGCTTGTATAGCATGAACATTTCGATGTATTTTCATGCCACGATGAGTTTTGAATACTTGTTTACATACGTCGCAAGCAACTCCTTGCGGCTGGCTTTCGTCGCTATTTTCATTCGAAAGTGGAGGAGTAATATTTATATCTTGACTCATTTTTAACTTGACACATATGTCAATTATAAAAAGAGCTGCAGGTATCCAATGACAATGAATAATAATAATAATAATTAAGTTCATCAAAAACATCAGTTTTTTAATTTTCAGTTAAGTCCAAGTTGTCATTGGAATTTTCAGTTGTCAGGATTTAAATTGTTTCAACAAACATTTGTGTAGACATATCATCCTTCTCGTCCTCGTCTGTAAGATTAGGTATAGAAACAATAATAAGAGTGAAGCTGATTTCTGAGCAGATGAACCAGCGAGAAAGCCAGAAAAAATTCTCACGAAAGCGAGAAAAATTTAATGAAGAAGCAGTAAATATCATGGAGCGGTGGTTATACGAACATCGATTCAACCCCTATCCCAGTGATGCTGAAAAACTCATGCTGGTCCAGGAAACCGGCCTGACTGCATTGCAGGTGAAATATTGGCTTGGTTACGCGCGGCGAAGAAGATTGCCGGATATGCTGCTGAGAGAAGGGCACGATCCGGCCCTCTACACCTACACTCGACATACAAAGAAGCCTGCCAAAAATAGAAAGATTTTTTTTTTTGCAAGTTCAATATTTTTTTTAATTTTAGTTTATTTATTAATTTCTATTTTATGTGAGTAATTTGTCAATTAAATACTTTGGTACATCCCAAATATTATTTTCACCTTCAGAAAGAGTTCGTAAGCGTAATTTGCTTGTCGTCGATTCCTTGAGTTAGCATCTTCACGTTGAGGATTAGATGATTTTTAGAGCACTTAGCCTTGTCAATACCTTTTCGCTGCTGCCGTAGTCTGAAGTATTTGATATTTGGATGCACCAAACCTGGTAATTTCTCATTAGCTTTAAATAAAAATATTAGGAATAGGTCAACTTGTAGGTTGAAAGCATCACTGTCGAATATATTTTCATTTTCAATGTTCTTGAAGACACGGTACCAACGTGAACATTCGGCTTCAAGGTCACGAGAAACCCCTTCACTTGGTTCAGTTCGAGGTTTAGGTTGTGAAGATGCTGGCAATTGGCTTGATGAACGCAGCCTCTGTTGATTACTCCGCTTGATGTACTGGTGTTAGCTTGTATAGCATGAACATTTCGATGTATTTTCATGCCACGATGAGTTTTGAATACTTGTTTACATACGTCGCAAGCAACTCCTTGCGGCTGGCTTTCGTCGCTATTTTCATTCGAAAGTGGAGGAGTAATATTTATATCTTGACTCATTTTTAACTTGACACATATGTCAATTATAAAAAGAGCTGCAGGTATCCAATGACAATGAATAATAATAATAATAATTAAGTTCATCAAAAACATCAGTTTTTTAATTTTCAGTTAAGTCCAAGTTGTCATTGGAATTTTCAGTTGTCAGGATTTAAATTGTTTCAACAAACATTTGTGTAGACATATCATCCTTCTCGTCCTCGTCTGTAAGATTAGGTATAGAAACAATAATAAGAGTGAAGCTGATTTCTGAGCAGATGAACCAGCGAGAAAGCCAGAAAAAATTCTCACGAAAGCGAGAAAAATTTAATGAAGAAGCAGTAAATATCATGGAGCGGTGGTTATACGAACATCGATTCAACCCCTATCCCAGTGATGCTGAAAAACTCATGCTGGTCCAGGAAACCGGCCTGACGGCATTGCAGGTGAAATATTGGCTTGGTTACGCGCGGCGAAGAAGATTGCCGGATATGCTGCTGAGAGAAGGGCACGATCCGGCCCTCTACACCTACACTCGACATACAAAGAAGCCTGCCAAAAATAGAAAGATTTTTTTTTTTTTGCAAGTTCAATATTTTTTTTAATTTTAGTTTATTTATTAATTTCTATTTTATGTGAGTAATTTGTCAATTAAATACTTTGGTACATCCCAAATATTATTTTCACCTTCAGAAAGAGTTCGTAAGCGTAATTTGCTTGTCGTCGATTCCTTGAGTTAGCATCTTCACGTTGAGGATTAGATGATTTTTAGAGCACTTAGCCTTGTCAATACCTTTTCGCTGCTGCCGTAGTCTGAAGTATTTGATATTTGGATGCACCAAACCTGGTAATTTCTCATTAGCTTTAAATAAAAATATTAGGAATAGGTCAACTTGTAGGTTGAAAGCATCACTGTCGAATATATTTTCATTTTCAATGTTCTTGAAGACACGGTACCAACGTGAACATTCGGCTTCAAGGTCACGAGAAACCCCTTCACTTGGTTCAGTTCGAGGTTTAGGTTGTGAAGATGCTGGCAATTGGCTTGATGAACGCAGCCTCTGTTGATTACTCCGCTTGATGTACTGGTGTTAGCTTGTATAGCATGAACATTTCGATGTATTTTCATGCCACGATGAGTTTTGAATACTTGTTTACATACGTCGCAAGCAACTCCTTGCGGCTGGCTTTCGTCGCTATTTTCATTCGAAAGTGGAGGAGTAATATTTATATCTTGACTCATTTTTAACTTGACACATATGTCAATTATAAAAAGAGCTGCAGGTATCCAATGACAATGAATAATAATAATAATAATTAAGTTCATCAAAAACATCAGTTTTTTAATTTTCAGTTAAGTCCAAGTTGTCATTGGAATTTTCAGTTGTCAGGATTTAAATTGTTTCAACAAACATTTGTGTAGACATATCATCCTTCTCGTCCTCGTCTGTAAGATTAGGTATAGAAACAATAATAAGAGTGAAGCTGATTTCTGAGCAGATGAACCAGCGAGAAAGCCAGAAAAAATTCTCACGAAAGCGAGAAAAATTTAATGAAGAAGCAGTAAATATCATGGAGCGGTGGTTATACGAACATCGATTCAACCCCTATCCCAGTGATGCTGAAAAACTCATGCTGGTCCAGGAAACCGGCCTGACGGCATTGCAGGTGAAATATTGGCTTGGTTACGCGCGGCGAAGAAGATTGCCGGATATGCTGCTGAGAGAAGGGCACGATCCGGCCCTCTACACCTACACTCGACATACAAAGAAGCCTGCCAAAAATAGAAAGATTTTTTTTTTTTTGCAAGTTCAATATTTTTTTTAATTTTAGTTTATTTATTAATTTCTATTTTATGTGAGTAATTTGTCAATTAAATACTTTGGTACATCCCAAATATTATTTTCACCTTCAGAAAGAGTTCGTAAGCGTAATTTGCTTGTCGTCGATTCCTTGAGTTAGCATCTTCACGTTGAGGATTAGATGATTTTTAGAGCACTTAGCCTTGTCAATACCTTTTCGCTGCTGCCGTAGTCTGAAGTATTTGATATTTGGATGCACCAAACCTGGTAATTTCTCATTAGCTTTAAATAAAAATATTAGGAATAGGTCAACTTGTAGGTTGAAAGCATCACTGTCGAATATATTTTCATTTTCAATGTTCTTGAAGACACGGTACCAACGTGAACATTCGGCTTCAAGGTCACGAGAAACCCCTTCACTTGGTTCAGTTCGAGGTTTAGGTTGTGAAGATGCTGGCAATTGGCTTGATGAACGCAGCCTCTGTTGATTACTCCGCTTGATGTACTGGTGTTAGCTTGTATAGCATGAACATTTCGATGTATTTTCATGCCACGATGAGTTTTGAATACTTGTTTACATACGTCGCAAGCAACTCCTTGCGGCTGGCTTTCGTCGCTATTTTCATTCGAAAGTGGAGGAGTAATATTTATATCTTGACTCATTTTTAACTTGACACATATGTCAATTATAAAAAGAGCTGCAGGTATCCAATGACAATGAATAATAATAATAATAATTAAGTTCATCAAAAACATCAGTTTTTTAATTTTCAGTTAAGTCCAAGTTGTCATTGGAATTTTCAGTTGTCAGGATTTAAATTGTTTCAACAAACATTTGTGTAGACATATCATCCTTCTCGTCCTCGTCTGTAAGATTAGGTATAGAAACAATAATAAGAGTGAAGCTGATTTCTGAGCAGATGAACCAGCGAGAAAGCCAGAAAAAATTCTCACGAAAGCGAGAAAAATTTAATGAAGAAGCAGTAAATATCATGGAGCGGTGGTTATACGAACATCGATTCAACCCCTATCCCAGTGATGCTGAAAAACTCATGCTGGTCCAGGAAACCGGCCTGACTGCATTGCAGGTGAAATATTGGCTTGGTTACGCGCGGCGAAGAAGATTGCCGGATATGCTGCTGAGAGAAGGGCACGATCCGGCCCTCTACACCTACACTCGACATACAAAGAAGCCTGCCAAAAATAGAAAGATTTTTTTTTTTGCAAGTTCAATATTTTTTTTAATTTTAGTTTATTTATTAATTTCTATTTTATGTGAGTAATTTGTCAATTAAATACTTTGGTACATCCCAAATATTATTTTCACCTTCAGAAAGAGTTCGTAAGCGTAATTTGCTTGTCGTCGATTCCTTGAGTTAGCATCTTCACGTTGAGGATTAGATGATTTTTAGAGCACTTAGCCTTGTCAATACCTTTTCGCTGCTGCCGTAGTCTGAAGTATTTGATATTTGGATGCACCAAACCTGGTAATTTCTCATTAGCTTTAAATAAAAATATTAGGAATAGGTCAACTTGTAGGTTGAAAGCATCACTGTCGAATATATTTTCATTTTCAATGTTCTTGAAGACACGGTACCAACGTGAACATTCGGCTTCAAGGTCACGAGAAACCCCTTCACTTGGTTCAGTTCGAGGTTTAGGTTGTGAAGATGCTGGCAATTGGCTTGATGAACGCAGCCTCTGTTGATTACTCCGCTTGATGTACTGGTGTTAGCTTGTATAGCATGAACATTTCGATGTATTTTCATGCCACGATGAGTTTTGAATACTTGTTTACATACGTCGCAAGCAACTCCTTGCGGCTGGCTTTCGTCGCTATTTTCATTCGAAAGTGGAGGAGTAATATTTATATCTTGACTCATTTTTAACTTGACACATATGTCAATTATAAAAAGAGCTGCAGGTATCCAATGACAATGAATAATAATAATAATAATTAAGTTCATCAAAAACATCAGTTTTTTAATTTTCAGTTAAGTCCAAGTTGTCATTGGAATTTTCAGTTGTCAGGATTTAAATTGTTTCAACAAACATTTGTGTAGACATATCATCCTTCTCGTCCTCGTCTGTAAGATTAGGTATAGAAACAATAATAAGAGTGAAGCTGATTTCTGAGCAGATGAACCAGCGAGAAAGCCAGAAAAAATTCTCACGAAAGCGAGAAAAATTTAATGAAGAAGCAGTAAATATCATGGAGCGGTGGTTATACGAACATCGATTCAACCCCTATCCCAGTGATGCTGAAAAACTCATGCTGGTCCAGGAAACCGGCCTGACGGCATTGCAGGTGAAATATTGGCTTGGTTACGCGCGGCGAAGAAGATTGCCGGATATGCTGCTGAGAGAAGGGCACGATCCGGCCCTCTACACCTACACTCGACATACAAAGAAGCCTGCCAAAAATAGAAAGATTTTTTTTTTTTTGCAAGTTCAATATTTTTTTTAATTTTAGTTTATTTATTAATTTCTATTTTATGTGAGTAATTTGTCAATTAAATACTTTGGTACATCCCAAATATTATTTTCACCTTCAGAAAGAGTTCGTAAGCGTAATTTGCTTGTCGTCGATTCCTTGAGTTAGCATCTTCACGTTGAGGATTAGATGATTTTTAGAGCACTTAGCGTCAATACCTTTTCGCTGCTGCCGTAGTCTGAAGTATTTGATATTTGGATGCACCAAACCTGGTAATTTCTCATTAGCTTTAAATAAAAATATTAGGAATAGGTCAACTTGTAGGTTGAAAGCATCACTGTCGAATATATTTTCATTTTCAATGTTCTTGAAGACACGGTACCAACGTGAACATTCGGCTTCAAGGTCACGAGAAACCCCTTCACTTGGTTCAGTTCGAGGTTTAGGTTGTGAAGATGCTGGCAATTGGCTTGATGAACGCAGCCTCTGTTGATTACTCCGCTTGATGTACTGGTGTTAGCTTGTATAGCATGAACATTTCGATGTATTTTCATGCCACGATGAGTTTTGAATACTTGTTTACATACGTCGCAAGCAACTCCTTGCGGCTGGCTTTCGTCGCTATTTTCATTCGAAAGTGGAGGAGTAATATTTATATCTTGACTCATTTTTAACTTGACACATATGTCAATTATAAAAAGAGCTGCAGGTATCCAATGACAATGAATAATAATAATAATAATTAAGTTCATCAAAAACATCAGTTTTTTAATTTTCAGTTAAGTCCAAGTTGTCATTGGAATTTTCAGTTGTCAGGATTTAAATTGTTTCAACAAACATTTGTGTAGACATATCATCCTTCTCGTCCTCGTCTGTAAGATTAGGTATAGAAACAATAATAAGAGTGAAGCTGATTTCTGAGCAGATGAACCAGCGAGAAAGCCAGAAAAAATTCTCACGAAAGCGAGAAAAATTTAATGAAGAAGCAGTAAATATCATGGAGCGGTGGTTATACGAACATCGATTCAACCCCTATCCCAGTGATGCTGAAAAACTCATGCTGGTCCAGGAAACCGGCCTGACGGCATTGCAGGTGAAATATTGGCTTGGTTACGCGCGGCGAAGAAGATTGCCGGATATGCTGCTGAGAGAAGGGCACGATCCGGCCCTCTACACCTACACTCGACATACAAAGAAGCCTGCCAAAAATAGAAAGATTTTTTTTTTTTGCAAGTTCAATATTTTTTTTAATTTTAGTTTATTTATTAATTTCTATTTTATGTGAGTAATTTGTCAATTAAATACTTTGGTACATCCCAAATATTATTTTCACCTTCAGAAAGAGTTCGTAAGCGTAATTTGCTTGTCGTCGATTCCTTGAGTTAGCATCTTCACGTTGAGGATTAGATGATTTTTAGAGCACTTAGCCTTGTCAATACCTTTTCGCTGCTGCCGTAGTCTGAAGTATTTGATATTTGGATGCACCAAACCTGGTAATTTCTCATTAGCTTTAAATAAAAATATTAGGAATAGGTCAACTTGTAGGTTGAAAGCATCACTGTCGAATATATTTTCATTTTCAATGTTCTTGAAGACACGGTACCAACGTGAACATTCGGCTTCAAGGTCACGAGAAACCCCTTCACTTGGTTCAGTTCGAGGTTTAGGTTGTGAAGATGCTGGCAATTGGCTTGATGAACGCAGCCTCTGTTGATTACTCCGCTTGATGTACTGGTGTTAGCTTGTATAGCATGAACATTTCGATGTATTTTCATGCCACGATGAGTTTTGAATACTTGTTTACATACGTCGCAAGCAACTCCTTGCGGCTGGCTTTCGTCGCTATTTTCATTCGAAAGTGGAGGAGTAATATTTATATCTTGACTCATTTTTAACTTGACACATATGTCAATTATAAAAAGAGCTGCAGGTATCCAATGACAATGAATAATAATAATAATAATTAAGTTCATCAAAAACATCAGTTTTTTAATTTTCAGTTAAGTCCAAGTTGTCATTGGAATTTTCAGTTGTCAGGATTTAAATTGTTTCAACAAACATTTGTGTAGACATATCATCCTTCTCGTCCTCGTCTGTAAGATTAGGTATAGAAACAATAATAAGAGTGAAGCTGATTTCTGAGCAGATGAACCAGCGAGAAAGCCAGAAAAAATTCTCACGAAAGCGAGAAAAATTTAATGAAGAAGCAGTAAATATCATGGAGCGGTGGTTATACGAACATCGATTCAACCCCTATCCCAGTGATGCTGAAAAACTCATGCTGGTCCAGGAAACCGGCCTGACGGCATTGCAGGTGAAATATTGGCTTGGTTACGCGCGGCGAAGAAGATTGCCGGATATGCTGCCGAGAGAAGGGCACGATCCGGCCCTCTACACCTACACTCGACATACAAAGAAGCCTGCCAAAAATAGAAAGATTTTTTTTTTTTTGCAAGTTCAATATTTTTTTTAATTTTAGTTTATTTATTAATTTCTATTTTATGTGAGTAATTTGTCAATTAAATACTTTGGTACATCCCAAATATTATTTTCACCTTCAGAAAGAGTTCGTAAGCGTAATTTGCTTGTCGTCGATTCCTTGAGTTAGCATCTTCACGTTGAGGATTAGATGATTTTTAGAGCACTTAGCCTTGTCAATACCTTTTCGCTGCTGCCGTAGTCTGAAGTATTTGATATTTGGATGCACCAAACCTGGTAATTTCTCATTAGCTTTAAATAAAAATATTAGGAATAGGTCAACTTGTAGGTTGAAAGCATCACTGTCGAATATATTTTCATTTTCAATGTTCTTGAAGACACGGTACCAACGTGAACATTCGGCTTCAAGGTCACGAGAAACCCCTTCACTTGGTTCAGTTCGAGGTTTAGGTTGTGAAGATGCTGGCAATTGGCTTGATGAACGCAGCCTCTGTTGATTACTCCGCTTGATGTACTGGTGTTAGCTTGTATAGCATGAACATTTCGATGTATTTTCATGCCACGATGAGTTTTGAATACTTGTTTACATACGTCGCAAGCAACTCCTTGCGGCTGGCTTTCGTCGCTATTTTCATTCGAAAGTGGAGGAGTAATATTTATATCTTGACTCATTTTTAACTTAACACATATGTCAATTATAAAAAGAGCTGCAGGTATCCAATGACAATGAATAATAATAATAATAATTAAGTTCATCAAAAACATCAGTTTTTTAATTTTCAGTTAAGTCCAAGTTGTCATTGGAATTTTCAGTTGTCAGGATTTAAATTGTTTCAACAAACATTTGTGTAGACATATCATCCTTCTCGTCCTCGTCTGTAAGATTAGGTATAGAAACAATAATAAGAGTGAAGCTGATTTCTGAGCAGATGAACCAGCGAGAAAGCCAGAAAAAATTCTCACGAAAGCGAGAAAAATTTAATGAAGAAGCAGTAAATATCATGGAGCGGTGGTTATACGAACATCGATTCAACCCCTATCCCAGTGATGCTGAAAAACTCATGCTGGTCCAGGAAACCGGCCTGACGGCATTGCAGGTGAAATATTGGCTTGGTTACGCGCGGCGAAGAAGATTGCCGGATATGCTGCCGAGAGAAGGGCACGATCTGGCCCTCTACACCTACACTCGACATACAAAGAAGCCTGCCAAAAATAGAAAGATTTTTTTTTTTGCTAGTTCAATATTTTTTTTAATTTTAGTTTATTTATTAATTTCTATTTTATGTGAGTAATTTGTCAATTAAATACTTTGGTACATCCCAAATATTATTTTCACCTTCAGAAAGACTTATTAATGTTTGCTCAAGTTTGGACTTTCTGGATCTTAATCATTGAAATGCTTTCTTAATGCGCGTTTCTTCATCTTAAGATATTATTTTCCTCATTATGTCAAATTGACATTGATCACATATAAAAATAAAACTCTCCTACAGACACAAGCTATCCGATAGTATAACGCCGTGTCCTAGCTGCATCCGGGGACTGCGTTGCGTGCGATGCGGGGAACGCACGCAACGCAAAATCGCACGGGGAATTTTGAGTGTGTCCTAACTGAATGCGTACGGTGCGGGCGAGAAAATGGTTTCCAATCCAACTATTTCTGATGCAGCTTCAGATGAAATACGTTTTAATTTGAAAACCAGTAGGTTGTTGGAGCTCGAAAGACTTGAAAATCACAGAAAGAAACATGTTACTTAAGAGAAAGAAACAATAAGACGCAAGTAATATATAGAAATAGATATAGATTTGATAGATAGATAAATAGAAGGTAGGTTAAATAAAAATAGGTCTACAATAGAAGTTAATAGACCTCATACTTACTTTAAAAACCTAAATTCGAGACATTTTCACATTCCCAGTGTACCTTGACTCTTGTTCTTGTAAAATAGATTTCTCTTATTGCACAAAATGTTTCGCTTTGGCACGAAAGGCAATCGAAATTAAAAAAAGTTCCTGCCCACCGTAAAAAATCGCAAGATTTTGACAGATGAAAATACTAAATATTTCAATTTAAAACAATGCGTGCAAGTAAGGTGTCGTTTTATCGTACGACTTTTGCAACGCGTCTACTGTGGACACTCCCATTGCTTTGCATGTGTTTTACTTTGTAATGTACATTTCGTACGTACCGGCTAGATGCCGGTAACACAGAGACGACGGCGGCGCGCGCAGTTAGTGAGCGCTGGTGGCTGTTAGTGCATCGACCAACTCGAGTTCTCGTCGACTTCGACTGTCAAGAAAATCAGGTGCGTTCATCTCATACCGGACTTGCACTTTCTTTTCACCTCTGAATTCGCTAGAGGAAGGGTCCGCAAACACCTGAAGGTTCCTGAAATGGCGTTGTGAACTTTCACTTAAATTATTATAAACATCGCCCACGTTTTTGGCTTGGTAAGTGTCGTAAAATGATGTTATTAATTGTGCTAGAATTATACCGATCATATTTATTTTTCTTAATACCGTATGCTAATTTTAATTACAGCTTCCCGATCGAGTTTCGCTCGCATGTAAAATTTGTCAGTCACATTTTTTTGATCTCAACCTATCTTGAGGACGGGACATAATTCTATGTACCCTTGACAAGCAGACTCGATCGGACCGTTCATTAATGCAAGAGTGTTTCTGATACACCTGAAATTACAGCTTTTTACCTGGAGACAATTTTTTCCCCGGAGACACATTTTTCCCTGGAGGCACATTTTTCCTTGGAGGCCACGTTTTTTTCTGGAGGCAACTTTCTCCCCGGAAGCAGTTTACCGAGAAAGAACTCCCAACAACCAAGGCAGATTTTCTTGGCTACCAAATCATCCCTCCAACCAAGCAAGTTCCTGGAGCCAAGCCATCCGAAGATAAGTGCCTTGTAACCTAGTTAGCACCCGATCTATTCATTCGACTAGCACCGCACGCTCTTGTTTTTTCTTATCTGTTAACCGTGCTCAAGAGTATAGTATTCATAATTGTGATATTTTATATTTTAATAAAGAGAACCTGTTATTCTGCTGACCCGCTTGTTATTGTTGACCCTCTTAGACTAGCGACTCAACCTACGACCCTTGTTTTTCTTGTCTCATGCTCTCAGCGACTATTTTTCCCCTCTAAGGGTTAAATAGTTCGTTTCAAGTGGCGCCCAACATTTAAGGGAGTTGCAGTCTTTGAGGTTCGCAGTGACCGGTGGGTTCGGTGGATATACAGGTGCTCTAGAAGCTAGCGAATGAAACTGGTCATTTAAGTTTAAATTTTCTTATTTACCTTTACGTTATTATTCATTACCTTTATCGAATTTAATATCGTTATATTTTATACCAGGAAAGCAAGCCAAAAACGAAATTTTTCTCCAGGAGGTGTTTTAACTGTTTTGTTTCGTGTATTTTCGTTACAGATTATTTCGAAAATTTTTATATCCTTTATTTAGTGTTAGTATCGATTTATCTTTTATCGTAGATTGCTCGTCCCCATTATTTTCACATAGTTAGTACCACTGACGCACAATGGCTAAATCTAGGCTAGTTCCCGAATTCCTTACTGCCATCCAGACCGCCTACGAGATCGGGATACGGGGTGTCGACGTCCCTGCTACAGCCGAGGAACGGCGCAAAATTCTGCGAGGCCTTCTCGCACAGGAGGCTGGCGACCGTAGTTTCTCGCGCCCCAAAAAATTTCCATATACATTCGAGGAGGACGCAAAGGAAGTCCAGATAGGGCTTAAGGAGGTCGAGGATGCGGTCCAAGCATTCCAAGGAGATAATAGTGCTCCTGAATGTCGTAGAATTACCTGTAGATTGTCGCATTTATCTAACCGCATTTCCAATATAGTTCCGACTAACGCAGATCAGAGCACAGCCAAGGAGTCCCTCAAAATCCGTTTAGTTAGTGTAGAGGCAGATTTCGCCATTAAACTCGATATTGACGTGCCTGGGCCTAATGCCGCTTCTAGCCCACTTCTTCCATCTTCGGGGTCCTCCTACTTTTCTTCCAGCTCGAAGGCAGTCCCAGTTTATAAATGGGGTTTCCAGAAATATTCGGGTAAGGAACCCCTGATAACTTTTCTAGAGAAGGTTGAATCTCTTCGCCTGTCTCGAGGCTGTTCAAGGTCTGACCTTTTCTTTTCTGCCGGTGATCTGTTTGAGGGTGATGTGTGGACATGGTGGCATACAAATTCATTAAAAAAACGCTTCTCATGTTGGGACGAACTAGTCCAGAAACTGAAAGAGACATTTTTGGGTGAGAGCTACGATCAAAATCTCCTAGACGAAATACGTTCACGTAGACAGGGTCCCCGAGAGGATGTATCCCTATACATTGCCGCCATGGAATCTCAATTCTATCGCCTCACGCAGCCTCCATCAGAGTCGGACATTGTCCATGCCATCCGACGAAATCTCCGACCTGAATTCATTACAGCACTCGCCCTTCAGACAGTCACTACAGTAGCCGAGCTGAACACCTTTTGTCGTAAAATTGAGGAGTCCTTGTCTGCATGTGGGAAGTTCAACACCGAATATCGAAACACTTGTCAGGTCTCGTCAACATATCCTAAGAGGAGTTTCTCTCATACCTCTACTTTCAGGTGCTGGAATTGTGGCCGCAGTGGTCATCGTTACCCGGACTGTCGGGAGCGGCGAAATAGATTCTGCTTTGGGTGTGGCAGGAAAGGAATCACGAAGTCTTCCTGTCCAAATTGTCCTACGGAGGACGCACCACAGTCTTCACGTTCTTCGGAACCAAAAAACTTGCCAGGCACGGGCGCCAGGAACCCAGATCTTGGACGCCCAGGAACTTCCGGTTCCCTAAAAGGGAAAGCGACGCCAGGACAACCCAGCAAGTCACAGGGATAAGTACCTCGCCTGTTTATGCAGATAATCAGTTTTTTCAATCTAGCCTTACCTCTAACGTACCTGTATCTCTCTCTTCGACTCCTTCTAACTCTTTGTCTTTATCTTCACCTGTAATACCGTCTCTTCCACCTGTCTCATTTACCTCCGTATCTGATAATAGTGCAAAACCTGTCGTTTGTCCAGTACTACAGTCTCGAACTAATGACAACCGTCCGTACCTCACAGTCTCAATTCAGGGTGAACCAGTCTCTGCTCTGTTGGACAGTGGTAGCAATGTTTCTATCTTAGGTTCCCATGGCCTGTATCTTTTAAAAAAATTAAATCTACCCGTTCAATATGACATTTCCTGCCATGTTACTACTGCTGATGGTCAGCTTCAGTCAGCCATGGGCTATGTTTATGCCAACGTTACCTTGGACTCTCAGTCTCAATCCCTGAAACTTTTACTCATACCTACTATCACTCAAAATTTAATTCTAGGCATGGACTTTATTCAATCTTTCAATTTGCACCTTAACTTTGACGATTTTTCGTATCAGTGTCCGGCCACATCCTCTCTTTGTGTAATTAACACTATTCAGGGAGTTGATAAACTTTTACATAGCCAACAGGTCGAACTCGACCAGGTCGTCAAAGCCTATGCCGAAATCAGTCCAAAAGATCGAATCGGTCTGACCCACCTTCACGAACATCACATTGAGACTGGGAACGCTAAACCGTTCAAGCAACGGCAGTACCCTCTGTCCCCATACATGCAGGAAATTCTTAATCAACAAATTGACGAAATGCTCCAAATGGACATTATCGAGCCCTCAACTTCACCCTGGTCATCCCCTCTGTGGCTGGTAAAAAAGAAGGACAATTCGTATAGAGTGTGTTTCGATGGAAGGAAATTAAATTCAATATCTACCCCTGATTCTTACCCCATGCCGATTATCGACAGTATTATTTCAAAGGTCAGGAATGCGAAATTTCTTTCATCTCTCGATTTGAAGTCAGCCTTCCATCAGATTCCGCTCGATTTAGAATCCCGCCCCAAAACAGCTTTCGCCGTTCATGGCAAAGGACTGTTTCAATATAAACGCCTACCTTTTGGTCTTCATTCCTCGCCACAGAGTCTGGTTCGTCTTTTAGATCGCGTCATTGGCCCCGAACTCGAACCATATGTTTGGTACTATATGGACGATGTTGTCATTGCAACCCCTGATTTCTCTACTCACCTTTCTGTTTTACGTGATCTTCTCGATCGGTTTAAGAAGGCAAACCTCACGCTCAATCTAGATAAATGTCAATTCTGTCTCTCTTCTCTTAAATTTCTCGGCTACGTCGTTGACGAGCAAGGTCTTCGGACTGATCCCGACAAGGTCTCTTCTATTCTGAGCTACCCAAAACCCACAAATACGACCCAGATCCGTAGACTTATTGGCCTTATTGGTTATTATCGTCGCTTCCTGAAAAACATCTCTTCAGTAGCTAGTCCGATCACGGATCTCCTCAAGGGTCGAGCAAAGGGCCAGAATATTGTCTGGACTCCCGAAGCGGATCACGCTTTCGAGGAAATCAAAAGGCTTCTCAGCTCAGCACCTATCTTAGCTAGTCCCGACTTCTCGAAACCTTTCTCCATCGACTGCGATCCATCTTTGACAGGAGTTGGTGCGGTGATCTGTCAAGAGGAAAACGGGGTCTCTCACCCTATAGCATATTTCAGTAAAACATTAAATAAATGCCAACGTAACTATACGGTTACAGAGTTGGAGCTCTATGCTATTGTGTGTGCTCTAGAAAAATTTCGTTGCTATATTGAGGGTTCCCGTGGACTGAAGATAATCACCGACCATTCTTCTCTTCAGTGGGTGCAAAATTTGAAACAACCAAGCCCCCGTATCTGTCGTTGGTTGCTTAAACTGAACCAGTATGATTTTCAGATTATTCATCGCAAAGGTTGCGAAAACGTCGTAGCCGACGCTCTGTCTCGTATCTCTAACGTTCCTACTTCTTCTCCTGTGTCTCAAGTGTCTGTTCTTAATCTTTCTTCTCTTCAAACAGATGCCTGGTACCGCAGCATGATATCGAAAGTTCAACAAGAGCCTGAAAAATTTCCCTCGTTCCGTGTTGAAAATCAGGTTCTTTATAAGCATGTTACCTCACGATATAGCACTTTCGCCTCATTCGAGTGGAAAATTGTCGTCTCTACCCCCCATCGGAAGGAAATTCTCCATATGTTTCATAACGACTCCTCTGCCGGACATTTTGGTGTAGCAAAGACCCTCGCTCGAATATCGGAGCTATATTATTGGCCTCAAATGAGGAAATCGGTGTATCACTATATTCAGGCGTGCGAAATTTGCGCGACCTGTAAAGCCGATAACTTACCTCCTGCTGGACTCATGGGAAAGTATCGGGATATCAAGTTTCCCTTTCAACTTATCTCGGCAGATTTATTAGGTCCCTACCCCAGGTCCAGTTCTAATAACCAGTATCTTCTTGTGGTCACCGATTATTTCACTAAATTTGTCTTAGTACACCCTATGCCTCGGGCCACGGCCAAAGCAATTTGCAAATTCATGGAAAACCAAGTTTTTCTTCTATTTGGTCCCCCTCAGATTTTGGTTGTCGATAATGGTAAACAGTTCGTGTCCAAAGAATTTCAATCCCTCGCATCCACTTATGGAGTGCAGAAAATTTGGTGTACGGCCAAGTATCACCCTCAGGCCAACCCTACTGAACGGGTAAATCGGGTCATAACAACTGCCATTCGATCCTATAATAATAATAATAATAAATCTCTTTATTGTACCATTAAATTCAACAATCATTGATTAGTACAATAGCGTTGTAAGCGATGATAATAATTCACAAACAAAGAACAAACCGCAGTAGTACACATAAATTCGCCTGCGTAATCAAAAGGTCATACGCAAGCGATTGGCATTATAACACATTGATCACAATCACAAATGCATCAGAGAAAATTGAGAAGAACAAATAAAGGAAAATTATCCTATATTCAGGATAATCATAAACAAAAACAGGCAACTAAATACACACCGGCCTTTCTGATGTTTAATCGGAACGTCCCTGTCAACGGAGGTTTTTATGGCCTTATCGACCCCGATGCCGATAATTTCGAGGAGATTCTAAATAAATTCACGGACCCCAAAATCTCTAATAACTTGCCTGAAATCATTCCTATCGTCAGCAAACATTTGAGGAAGGCATATGATGCCAATGCTCGACGCTACAACCTCAGACGTCGAGAGTTACGCTTTCACTTAGGAGACCATGTTTGGGCTAGGAATTTTGTGTTATCGGAGGCCTCGAAAGATTTTTCAGCCAAGCTAGCTCCCAAATTTGTTTCGGCCACCGTGGCCAAAGTTATCTCCCCCCTTGTCTATGAGCTCAAGGACTCTAAAGGGCGTAACTTAGGTCGTTATCACATACAAGACCTCAAGGCACAAGTCCCGCCATTGGACCCTTCCGATGAATTGTAGTCTACCGCTCTACCTACCGCTCTCGTTTTCGTATTTATCGCCCCTTTTTTTGTGTCAGGCCAGCTCCGCTGCTACTGTAATAAGGATAAGACAATACAGCCTGCGTCGTCTCCTGAGGACCTTCCATCTGTCCAAACTTTTGTGTCAGGCCAGCTTTGCTGCTACTGTAATAAGGATAAGACAGTACAGCCTGCGTCGTCTCCTGAGGACCTTCCATCTGTCCAAACTTCCATGTCAGGCCAGTCCCACTGCTACTGTAAGAAGGATAAGACAGTACAGCCTGCAACTCTTCCTGAGGACATCCCATTAACTCATAATTTTCGTTTAGCTTTACTTCATTAATTATAAATTTTTCTTAGTCATATCTTTTCTCTTAGTCATTTATTTACAGTTCTTATTATAGTCCGTCATTTTCTCTATTTAACTCACCGATTTGTTTCGGGGAGACTGTGTCGATTCATTTGGGTAAATCATGTTTCGTCGTTCTAGCAGTCTCTTCAGATCTATCTCGGGACGGATTCGTATGTCCTCAAGGCTAACATCTACCTTTCAACTTTTCACTTTTCTTTAAATTTTAATTCCATACCTGTATCGTCGTTTTTTGCGTAGGCTTATCTAAAACACCTTATGGTGACCCGGCGTATACAGCGTATCTATTTATTGTCTATTTAGATTACTATTTCCAATAATTGTACCTGTGTGTGTGGCTTGAGCGGTATCAAAATTTCTGTGTGGCTGTTTTCTATTCTTGAGCGAAGTGCGTATCGACAATTAACTTTTTCTATTTTGTTTCAGAACCTGCGTGCCTTGTATCTGTTACTATCATTTCCTTTTCCGAAAACTGATTATCTTGCTCAGCAATCGCGAGACCATGTCATCAAGACACTGTCTGGATCACATCAGAAGATCCCTTGCGAGCTTGTAAAATTTACTTTCATTATCTTTGATATTTGTAATTCATTAACTTGTAAATTCTCTCTCGTATACCGAAATTTTTTCTCATATCGTAATTATTATTATATTGTCTGTCTATTATTATTATATAAACATTTTTATCTTGTACCTGAGTCGACTGACATATCGTTATTATATTTTTTTTGTAGCGTTATTACCTCGTAATAATTATTATATTAATTATAGTAATTATATTATCGTTTTATCTTTAATTAGCGTAGCAGCGCTAAAAGTATCGTATCGCCACGGATTGTCCGTGTATTTGAAATTTGCTTGAGGTTTCTCCCTTCCATGCATTTCGTATGAAAAATTTGAGCGTAGATTGGAGCTACCTTGAGATGTTGATTATTTAATTTGATTGAGGATTGCTTCTCTATGTATTTTAATTTTATTTGATGTAGAGTTAGCTTTCTTTGATGTCAGTCATGTTTAGTTCATCGGTTCAGGTCATAGATTGTTTTAAAGTATCTAATATCCTAATTGTTAACAATAGTATCTTAATTTTTTTTTTTTGAAATAGATAAGCTCGCAAGGTTGATATTTTACAGGAGTTATAGGTGCAAGCCCCTCATGACTTGCTGGCGCCCATGTCTCATTTATTGATAACAACATCTCCCTAACATCTTGTATACACCCTGTTGCCGGAGCTCCTGTCGTGTCGGTCTCGTAGTTGCGGTCAGCCTATCGGATGCCAACGCCACCCAATTCTCGCTAGCCAATTATCTCACCGCCAGGACATCGTCTCGTAGTACTATCGTCGTCACAGCCAATTTCTCATCCCTATTCTTAATTGTCGACTAGAACATCTCTCTTATTAATATTCTTACTAAGATCTTTAAATTCCTACGCGAAGTAGAAGTAGTCTGAAGTATTTGATATTTGGATGCACCAAACCTGGTAATTTCTCATTAGCTTTAAATAAAAATATTAGGAATAGGTCAACTTGTAGGTTGAAAGCATCACTGTCGAATATATTTTCATTTTCAATGTTCTTGAAGACACGGTACCAACGTGAACATTCGGCTTCAAGGTCACGAGAAACCCCTTCACTTGGTTCAGTTCGAGGTTTAGGTTGTGAAGATGCTGGCAATTGGCTTGATGAACGCAGCCTCTGTTGATTACTCCGCTTGATGTACTGGTGTTAGCTTGTATAGCATGAACATTTCGATGTATTTTCATGCCACGATGAGTTTTGAATACTTGTTTACATACTTGTTTACAAAGTTTGAGATTTTCATGGGTATGTTGAAAGATATTGTGTCTGACTGTTTTCCTGTGAGAGTTGTGAGAGGTCGGAAGAATAGTGGCGATCTTGACTGGTACAATGACGATATCAGTAAGATGAGGAATATTTTAGACCTAATGATTGATCTCCATCGGCATTTTCCTCATTTGGATCTCAAGGACAATATTGTCGGTTACAGAAATAAATATAGGCGTGCTATAATTTCGGCGAAGAAATGTGCATATGACGGTTTCTTGGAACGTTCCACCAATCCACACAGAGATGTGTGGAAGTTGATTCGTTCCAAGCGTGAGTCTGGGCTCTCCGATGAACCTGGTATATCAGCGAATCAATTCAACTCTTTTTTTTCCAATATCGCCGATGAGCTTACGGCGCGTTTGGAACCTGCTACTGTCGATTTCAGAAGTTATTTGAGTGAGCCTTCTGAAGAACATGGTGAAATCAAATTTACGAGTCTTTCCTATAATGAGGTTCGTGACCTGATGATGTCTCTAAAGAAGAGTCCCGCTAAAGATTATTATGGTTGCAACGCCAAGATTCTCATTAGTATCCTAGAATATGTACTGGTGCCACTAACAAACTTGTTCAATATGTGTATCGAAAAAGGTGTTTTTCCCGATTGTCTGAAGGTTTCGATTGTTCTTCCTTTGCACAAGAAAGGGTCGATCTCAGATCCATCTAACTACAGGCCGATTTCTATTATACCCGTGGTAGCTAAAATATTTGAAAAGGCGTTAAAAAATAAAATTGTAAATTTTTTTGAATCTAATGAATTGTTTTCTCAGTCGCAATATGGATTCCGAAAGTCTCGTTCGACAGTCTCGGCAATGATCAGCCTTATTTCGGCAATATCTGGTGGATTTAATGAAGGTGAATACGTGGGAGCATTGTTTTTCGATCTTACAAAGGCCTTTGACTGTGTGAACGTTGACATGCTGTTGGAAAAGTTAAACTCTTATGGATTCAGAGGTAGCACACTTGCACTTATGAGATCTTATCTGTCGGGGAGGAGGCAGGCTGTCTGCTACGGTGGCACTAGATCAGATTTGGTGGACAACAAGACGGGTGTTCCACAGGGATCCGTTTTGGGGCCCATCCTGTTTTTGATATACATTAATGACTTACCGGGTTTTGTATCTGAAGCCTTACCCATTCTATTTGCCGATGACACGACTCTAGTGACGAGAGATACTCAACTGAATGGTCTGTCTCAAAAAATGTTAAAACTGGAACGGAATGTTTCAGAATGGTTTGCTTCCAACCGATTGTCCTTGAATGCTGCAAAGACGGTGAATTCTTGCTTTTCTCTAAGAGATCTGACCCGGTCGGGGTTTTCTTCTGATGTTCGCTTTCTTGGTGTCAGATTGGACTCTAAACTAACTTGGGCTAGTCACACTGATTGCCTAGCGCGTGGTATATCTCCTTATATTTTTGCCCTTAGAAACATAATGCCGCTGGTAAGCTTGGGCGTGGCAAAATCCGTGTACTTTGCAACAATTCATAGTAGACTGTCATACGCAATATTGATATGGGGTCACTGTGCCACTACGGATAGAGTCTTCGCTTTACAGAGGAGGGCAGTAAGAGCTTTGGACCGGATTGGATACCGTGACGACTGCAGGAATAGTTTTGCTAAACTGGGTATTTTGACGGTTCCATCCTTATACGCATATCACTGTTTAATTTATGTTAAAGAACATATTTCCAATTATATGATTCACTCTGATGTCAGCGCTCGCCACACGCCAAATGGCAACAATATATTTCTGGATTTTAATAGGGTAAATAGGGCTCGAATGGGCACTAACTATTACGGACCGATGTTGTACAACAGACTGCCTATTACTATTAGAAATCTCCCTTTAAAAGATTTTAAATTGAAGATAAGGGACTTTTTGGCGACTCATGCCTTTTATTCTCTTGATGAAGTTTTTAAAAGTGTTTCCTGTGCTCAGTGATCCTGGTCGTCTCCAGTTTCTTTATCTAGGTGTTTGTTATTTTATGAATTTGACTTTATTGCATTGTTTTTCGCTCATTTTGTTTGTATGTGTACATTTCTATTAATTTGTATTTGATTTTTGACTTGTTCCATAGCAATTTACTGCTTTAGGGAATTAATAATGGCAAATAAATAAATAAAATAAATACGTCGCAAGCAACTCCTTGCGGCTGGCTTTCGTCGCTATTTTCATTCGAAAGTGGAGGAGTAATATTTATATCTTGACTCATTTTTAACTTGACACATATGTCAATTATAAAAAGAGCTGCAGGTATCCAATGACAATGAATAATAATAATAATAATTAAGTTCATCAAAAACATCAGTTTTTTAATTTTCAGTTAAGTCCAAGTTGTCATTGGAATTTTCAGTTGTCAGGATTTAAATTGTTTCAACAAACATTTGTGTAGACATATCATCCTTCTCGTCCTCGTCTGTAAGATTAGGTATAGAAACAATAATAAGAGTGAAGCTGATTTCTGAGCAGATGAACCAGCGAGAAAGCCAGAAAAAATTCTCACGAAAGCGAGAAAAATTTAATGAAGAAGCAGTAAATATCATGGAGCGGTGGTTATACGAACATCGATTCAACCCCTATCCCAGTGATGCTGAAAAACTCATGCTGGTCCAGGAAACCGGCCTGACGGCATTGCAGGTGAAATATTGGCTTGGTTACGCGCGGCGAAGAAGATTGCCGGATATGCTGCCGAGAGAAGGGCACGATCTGGCCCTCTACACCTACACTCGACATACAAAGAAGCCTGCCAAAAATAGAAAGATTTTTTTTTGCTAGTTCAATATTTTTTTTAATTTTAGTTTATTCATTAATTTCTATTTTATGTGAGTAATTTGTCAATTAAATACTTTGGTACATCCCAAATATTATTTTCACCTTCAGAAAGACTTATTAATGTTTGCTCAAGTTTGGACTTTCTGGATCTTAATCATTGAAATGCTTTCTTAATGCGCATTTCTTCATCTTAAGATATTATTTTCCTCATTATGTCAAATTGACATTGATCACATATAAAAATAAAACTCTCCTACAGACACAAGCTATCCGATAGTATAACGCCGTGTCCTAGCTGCATCCGGGGACTGCGTTGCGTGCGATGCGGGGAACGCACGCAACGCAAAATCGCACGGGGAATTTTGAGTGTGTCCTAACTGAATGCGTGCGGTGCGGGCGAGAAAATGGTTTCCAATCCAACTATTTCTGATGCAGCTTCAGATGAAATACGTTTTAATTTGAAAACCAGTAGGTTGTTGGAGCTCGAAAGACTTGAAAATCACAGAAAGAAACATGTTACTTAAGAGAAAGAAACAATAAGACGCAAGTAATATATAGAAATAGATACAGATTTGATAGATAGATAAATAGAAGGTAGGTTAAATAAAAATAGGTCTACAATAGAAGTTAATAGACCTCATACTTACTTTAAAAACCTAAATTCGAGACATTTTCACATTCCCAGTGTACCTTGACTCTTGTTCTTGTAAAATAGATTTCTCTTATTGCACAAAATGTTTCGCTTTGGCACGAAAGGCAGTCGAAATTAAAAAAAGTTCCTGCCCGCCGTAAAAAATCGCAAGATTTTGACAGATGAAAATACTAAATATTTCAATTTAAAACAATGCGTGCAAGTAAGGTGTCGTTTTATCGTACGACTTTTGCGGGCAACGCGTCTACTGTGGACACTCCCATTGCTTTGCATGTGTTTTACTTTGTAATGTACATTTCGTACGTACCGGCTAGATGCCGGTAACACAGAGACGACGGCGGCGCGCGCAGTTAGTGAGCGCTGGTGGCTGTTAGTGCATCGACCAACTCGAGTTCTCGTCGACTTCGACTGTCAAGGAAATCAGGTGCGTTCATCTCATACCGGACTTGCACTTTCTTTTCACCTCTGAATTCGCTAGAGGAAGGGTCCGCAAACACCTGAAGGTTCCTGAAATGGCGTTGTGAACTTTCACTTAAATTATTATAAACATCGCCCACGTTTTTGGCTTGGTAAGTGTCGTAAAATGATGTTATTAATTGTGCTAGAATTATACCGATCATATTTATTTTTCTTAATACCGTATGCTAATTTTAATTACAGCTTCCCGATCGAGTTTCGCTCGCATGTAAAATTTGTCAGTCACATTTTTTTGATCTCAACCTATCTTGAGGACGGGACATAATTCTATGTACCCTTGACAAGCAGACTCGATCGGACCGTTCATTAATGCAAGAGTGTTTCTGATACACCTGAAATTACAGCTTTTTACCTGGAGACAATTTTTTCCCCGGAGACACATTTTTCCCTGGGGGCACATTTTTCCTTGGAGGCCACGTTTTTTTCTGGAGGCAACTTTCTCCCCGGAAGCAGTTTACCGAGAAAGAACTCCCAACAACCAAGGCAGATTTTTTTGGCTACCAAATCACCCCTCCAACCAAGCAAGTTCCTGGAGCCAAGCCATCCGAAGATAAGTGCCTTGTAACCTAGTTAGCACCCGATCTATTCATTCGACTAGCACCGCACGCTCTTGTTTTTTCTTATCTGTTAACCGTGCTCAAGAGTATAGTATTCATAATTGTGATATTTTATATTTTAATAAAGAGAACCTGTTATTCTGCTGACCCGCTTGTTATTGTTGACCCTCTTAGACTAGCGACTCAACCTACGACCCTTGTTTTTCTTGTCTCATGCTCTCAGCGACTATTTTTCCCCTCTAAGGGTTAAATAGTTCGTTTCAACTTTAATCGTTCACCGCAACGCACGCACGCAACGCACGCAACGCAGTCCCCGGATGCAGCTAGGACGCGGCGTAAGCCAAATCGCCCTATACCAATGCCGCTCATCTCCATAATGACCAAAATCGATATTGAGATATGAAAATTAAAGACTAGACACTTCTTCAATCTATTCGACAATAAAACAACAGAAAATTGAAAGCTATAAATTTATTCAGTTTATAACAAATTAACGATCAACAAATAGGTATAGGTAGGGTACATTTTATAAACCCTTCTTTCCATATGGACCAAAAAACTATTACTCGAACCGAACGTTGTAGGTAGGTACATAAGTATTCTTCCAGTATGTCTCATAATGTGGAATAAAAATTCACTTTTGTAAATAAATATGTACTTAGGTAGCAGGTAGGTACTGACTATTGACTGCTTTCAACCAAGTTAGGTTTACCTACTTCATTTTAATAATTTTTGACCTGGAATAGCGCTGGTCTGAAACTGAAACCGACGGCCGACGGACACGGGTGTACACTGGGGCACTGTTCTGGGACACTGGACTGGGTTGGGCGGACGCATTAGGCAGAGGCAAAGTCCTGGATGTCTCTTATTTCGCCTGACATTATTTACGAATTATTATTAATATAATTATGCAGTCTTCAGTCTTCCGTTGGTCGTTGATGAGTGTTAAGTAGATTGATTTGATTAGCTTAACTGGAAAACACGGCTTGAAAACGCTCACTGGTTTTATTATTATGTGTCGTAGATAGACGATTCAACTTTCACACTGTGTGTTGAGAATTATTCCGGTGTCATCTATATGGACGACATTCCCCCATCCGCCACCCGGGGAGGCTCCCGATGGGGGACCAGCAACCCCGACACGGGTTGCTGGTTCTGCTGATTTACCTGGTTCTGGTCTGGTTTTGGTTCGAGATCGATGGAATTTGATTAGGAAGACTTTTAAACGAACTTCAATAAAACACGGAATTTCTCACGTAGCTCGATATATTCAGTTGTTATGAGTCTGTGACTACAAATCACAAATATCTAATCAACATTGTATATAATCCAAAATCTTCTTAAGAATTGAACTTCTAAGATTTGACTTGAACTGCTTGAAGACTAATTTCTTATCAGTTTATCTTTTCTTCGAGCTACATGGAGGGGAGAGATGGGTGCTGTACTAGGGAAAACCCCTCGAAAACCTAGTCCATCAGTGAAATGTTACAATGCTAATTTCAATGCTAATTTACAGAGTGCTTCACGCAGCACGGAAGATGTCTCATCGGCTGCTCATGGCTGGTAGGTACTGCCCGACAATATCCGAGCCATCAGGAATGGTCTTACTGTAACAAGAGAAAGACACAGCGCACAGTATATCGTTTTGACAAACAAGTTTCTATTTGAAACATGAAATGGACGGCATTCAATCGACTGGGTAACAATGACTTGCAAGTTGAATTTTACTGATCTGTCTAATTTGTCACTTCTGAATTGTCACACTGTGTGCGAGAGTTATTTGCTTGTATTGATTACTTTCTCATTTAATGACACTTGGTATTATTTATTGACGAGAGATTTTCCCATGGCTTTATTTATTGGATCTTGTTTGGAGGATCTTACAATCTAACTTAACCTAAGGGTGGTTTTGATGGTGTGCACAGGATGGGGGAAGCTATAGCTTTGATCGTTGATAATAATGCTTATTGTTTATAATGCTGTTTATATAGTAATAGGGCCGTAGCCAGTTCATCGAGATCGGAATGTAACTTCGAAATCGGAATATTTACTCGAGATCGGAATTTAGCGTCGAAATAGGAAAATTTATCCCTCGTCGGTGCCTGTGTTCGTCAAGTGTTAGTATACGTACGCAATTTAGAGCGGAAGCGGGAAACTAAGCTAGGTCCAGGTTTCTTCAACGTTCTGGGATAATCCCTCAGCCAGAAGTTTTATCCTCCAGTCCATGTACCCGAATACACACGACTGAAGAACAAACACGACTACTGGAACTGTATCCGATACAATCTTACTATATACCATGCCCGTGGGAAAAGAGCACGTATATTCTAAGAAGGTCCTATGAGCAATTACTAGAAAAGTGTAGTTTATCGGTTACCATAAAATCTGTCTGGGTGAATTACGTGGAAGAAATATTTATTTTTCCTTTGTCAGGAAGTTTGCAGGGTTTTGGCTTTTGGTGAGATTCCTCTTCAGTGGAAGAGTTCGTATTTTTCCTGCTGTCAGGAAGCTGTAGGAATTGTGTTTTGGCTTTTGGGAGTAATTCATCGTTGAAGCGAAATTCGCCCTTTGTAGCGAACTTGGATTATAGCAAACTTGGAAGAGTTTTATCTTCAGACTGCATGGGCGGAGTTCGCCCGTTGTAGAAAACTCAGATATCCGAAGAAAGGCGGACACTGCCTTTCTCCAGGTCGTAGAAAGTCACCAAACTACGGAAAATGTTGCTCTAATGGTTTGTGATTTAGAGTACCAAGTCTGTTGTCTGCCCACTCACGACTTAGGTTAGTTTGCTTGCCAGCCAAAGGCAATAGTTAGGATGCCAGGCACTCCTGCTGTAAGGGGAAAGATTGGTAAATGTCGAGGGAACTGTATTACAAGATCAAATAAATTGTTGAACTATTTCGTGGACGTTTCACGTGAACAGTACTCTGGGTTTCCACACGAGGCGAAACATACTCTGCTCTACTACTCTACATGCCACATGCAATAAGCGCAACACACACTCCTTTGCCTACAAATTCATTCGTTTTCGCTTTTCCTTTCTTGGCTTTTCTTAACGAAAACACCCAGACGAACTGCCGAGCAAAAGTCCTTATCGAGAATTTTCCTTCATTTTACGTGGTCCTCGAGCGCACACGGAGAATACTAGAAGCCATTTTTATTGTTGTAGGGAAAACCGCTACGTGCAATTATTTTGCTTTGTTTAAAAGTCAAATATTTCATTAGCACAATCGCTAAATAAGTAGCTTGCTTTTCGAAGTATATTGTATTTAATTGTTTTGAAACTAAATACGTTTTGTTTACACTAGTAATGGTTTTTCATTACTAGTGTTCTACTAGTAATGAAAAAAAAGTAATGAACTAGTAATGAACTAGTTTTCATTTCGATATTTATTTTGGTTTATTGTGGTTTATTTTATTGTTGACTATTTAGTCAGCTATTTTTTTATTTGTAGCTAACTCTTTTAGTTAGCTTTTGGCAAAATAGTATTGTCAAGTATAAAAGGATTGTCAAATATAAAGGTAGCCGTTGGCCATATCCCATATTGTTTTATGGTTAAATATTTTTCTGGTATAAATAGTTGGGTGCACTTGCACTAGCCATTTGGCAGATTAGGTTCCTCAAATTTGTTGTCAACTGTGACAAATTTGGTATAAATTTCGCAAAAAACTTAACCATACCCAAAATACGCAATACTTCTGATCTATTTTTGGGGCTTTCAATTTTCAAAATTGCCTCTACATTTTCAACATTTGGCTTAATACCTTGTTTAGAAATCAGCTGACCCATAAATTTCACCTCTTCCAATTTAAACTGAAATTTATCAAAATTGAACTTAACATTGTTTTCTTTTGCCTGTTCAAAAACTCGTTTCAATGCTAAGTCATGTTCTTCTTCTGTCTCACCGGAAACTATAATATCATCAAAATAAAATTCAACATTAGGTATATTACCAAAGAGTTCATAATTTTTCCTCTGAAAAATTTCTGGAGCCACTGATATCCCAAACGGCAATCGGTTAAACCTATATCTACCAAACGGAGTGTTGAAGGTACATAGATCAGCACTATCATTATCCAACTGCAACTGCCAAAACCCATCCTTCATGTCTATGACAGTGAAAAAAAAATGATGGATAGGTATTATACAAACAAAACTGGTATTAATTGAGAAAATAAAATAATTTCTAAAAAATCTGTAAGACGAACAGAACTTTTCATTGTTCTTTTTTTTTAATTGTTAGCAATAGCTAATTGTCTTATGAAATTTTTTTGACCCTAATAAGGGCCGTTTTTTTTCATAAAACTTCGATTTTAAGAAGTGTCCTCCTTTGTCGTCGTGTCATTTTTCAGTCTCGCCTTAACTTTATTCAGCTCGGACAACTGTTGTTGAAGTCGCTCTTTTCCCTTTTTGTGCATTGTCTCGACCATAAGAAGATTCCAGAGATTAACACCTTTGCCGGAGTTCTTCAACGTCGCTTTCTTTTTCAAAGTTGATTCTAAGTTGCGAATACTGAATTTCACGGCGTTGCACGTGGCGAGAGCTTCTCTCTTCTCTTCAATCTTCATTGCTTTTATATTCAAAGCAAAGTGATACTGCGGTGGTTAACAGATCGGGTATATTAGAGAAGTGATTCGATTTTCCAGTTATGAGCTCTTTATATAGCTTACCCAACTAGAGCTCGTCTTCGTGGGCCCTTCTGGAACTGTGCGTGCAGATCGTCCTCCAGCCGCGCTCTCATTGGTCCATACGTTGCGTGCTCAGCTGACAAATAGTTTCGCATATAAGCGAAGAGTTGACCGCTTGTCGCACAGACTAACAAGCCATGGACAATGAAAAGCGGAAGAAGATACGCGAAGTGTTAAACCTACGCAACAAGCTTCAAGCAGTTATCGAGAAGAAAAAATATATGTTGGAGCAAAGAAGGAAGAAGGCAACATAAAGCGGTAGATCTGAGAAAACAGCTGATGCTCGATCGACTCTACAAGATATATCGGCCAAAACTCGATCAGCTTGTCTCAGAACTTGGCCTTGATAAGAACCCAGCAACGAAAACGGAGAACAATAAAGACTAAGCCCGTTTTTCATGAAAAACCGACCCTTTTCAGGGCCTAAAATATTCTATAGACAATTTAATTCTCGTAATGCACAGTCATAAAAAGTTTGTTAATATTTTGTAATTAATTAGGTGTTGGTAGCTATATCTAAGAAATTTTGTTTTTTACTTCGTAAAACTTCTTATGAAATTAGAAAGTAGTAAAATAAAATTAATTGTGGTTTCAAAATTATTATCACCCTAACGCATCTGTGATAAGTTCATACACCAAAAGCACTCAGTATTGATCGATGAAATTATTTAAGTTCAAGAGAATAAGTTTCAGGGTTATTTTTAGTGCATTTTTTAATAAAAAAAAATACACTATCGAGGACATCACTTTACGAAAATCACCCAAACTCATCAAATGTCCACCGATCCTGACCCCCCAGATCACGAAAAAATGGGTTTTCAAAATTCACCTACCCACGATACTTATACTATTCGTAATATGGGCGCAGGACTTTAGGATGCTCGTTCAAAAATATGAAAAAAATTTCATTTCCCATTAGCATGGGTCTGCAAAAGAATTTCGAGATACAGGGTGTCATAAAATTAATTATTATCAGTTTTTGACGATATCTCAGGAACTGTTTGAGATACAGAACTCAGCTTTTGTACACATCTTATCATTAATATTATCTACGTTAAGAGGGTAAATTAAAAATAAAACTGAGCCAGTGAAACAAATCGTAAAAAAAAATTCAAAACAAGTGATGTTTTTGTCCACAAGAAAACATTTTGTCGCTTATTTTATGTTTTTCATCATAAAATGCCGTTTTTCTCCAAAATCGGAAAAATTCGATTTTAAAAACGCTGTTTTAACTTTATCTTTCAAGATTAGTGAACTACATTTTAAATTCTTGTAAAACTTTGGAATGACGTTAGATTTTCGTTGGAAAAATTTCCAAAAGCCACTTTACTTCTACAGGCTGTCCTTTCAAAATTCAAAAAATACGGTCAATGAGGCACGGTTTCTGGCCGCAGTTTTCAATCTAGCGGACTGAAATTCTTTTGTGGAAGCTGAATAAAGCGAGTGGTCTGGTAATGCATTTGAGCAAAATCGGTCGAGCTGTTCCAAATTTGGAACAGCCTTCGGAATTTTTAACTGAAATATTTACAGTAGACAACTAAGTACTCTAATAACCTTTAATTCTCAAAAAATTCAAGAAGCAAGTATAAAAAATGTCAGATATATTCGAATTTATTCACATGACGTTTATTTTCCTAAAATTTCCAATTTACGGTTTTAAAAACTCCCCTGTAACGCTTCTCGAATTTATTAAAGGTAGTATAAGAAATAGCATTTTTAAGGTGAAGTTAGGCAGTGGTTTGCATAGGAAAGGGGATAAAATCGGTAAATTTTGCCAATTTTTTTTGTTTTGGGTAAATCTAAAAATCCATTTTCTTCCACGTTTTCAAACGAAATGAAATTAAATTTCACAGAATATCACTACGATAATATATGACCTGGATAATGTAAAATAGACTATTTAAACTTCAGAAAGCCATTTTGAAAAGCGTTGAAAATATTCATAATTGAATCGCATAAAAATACACTATTTATGCGAATGATGCGCAAGTTGTTTTTTTTTTCAATGTTTAATTTGAATTACGGAGATGTTTTTTTAATATTGCGCTTATAGTTTTTCCTGAAAGGAAAATTTAAACATTGATAGTCAAGAGCATTATAACGTAATAAAAAAATCCTATTCACTCTAAAATCATAAAGAAATTCATAGCTAATATAATATAGAATATAATATAATAACAAAATTTGTTTTTTCATAACTAGATTTACATTGATAGCACTGAAGCCGTAAATTCTTGGCATTTACTAAAAAAATGGAAAATACTAAAGTTTAAACAAAATTCATAATTCCGTTATGTGTCGTTTCTATAGGAAATCGTTTCTACAGGTCAATTTTGTTTTCTAAAATGCTGTAACGAAGTCGCGTATTTTCGACTTCGTTTTACATCAATTAATAGGCAGGAGAGTTTAAATTCATTAGGAATGCAAAGAGAAATAATTATTAAAGTCATAATAGTCAAATCAAATTTCATAAAATAGTCTATTTTCCGTCTTCATTTTCTTAGTAGGTACCAATCATGAAAATATAAATTTCGAGAAGAGCCGATGAATGATTATTATAAGTTTACTAATTACCATAAATTCGCGAACCGGCGATGCATTTTATTTTCATGAAAGTTTTGAGATTTTTTACGCACGGAGTTGAAATTTGTTGCCAACTGAATCGGTGCAGTTAGCGACCGTTTTCGTGAAGCCTTTCCAGAATAATCAAACGAGCGGTACGTAAAAAGTGGCGTGCCCTTTTTTTGCTTTCCGATACCAACTACGAACAGATAGGATCGGGTATAAATATTGGTGCATTTATTTTGAGAGCTCTCTTTGATTTTTCGTCATTTTACGCGGTGCAGCTCTTTCATTTTACCGTCGTTACTGAAGTGCGTAGCTGTTGGTACCGTCTCCAGACCGCCGCCGCCCGCCGTATTCTCCGTACCGACGATAGATAGACAGAGTAATACTGAACAGTTTCGCCCGTGTAGTCCTATAGAACCATTTCAGTTTAAAAATAAAAAGTTTGACAGTTTTGCCGTTAGCGTTTTCGTCCTAGACAGTCCGGTCGTTAGTTGAAATCTCCGCGGTAGTGCCCTGCTCCGATAAGACCCAGACATAAGGTAGGTGTTTGAATTTAACGTTACATAATTTTGATTACGCCGCTTTGCCCCTGTCTTCATTCCGACCCTTTTTTTACACCAGTCATTAACATCAAGCCTCTTTCCCCCGCTCTTCTCCGAAGGTCATACAGGGACCGGTCACTAACATTTCTCGCTGTCGAGTAGGCTGTGTGAGTGACCCCCCTCGTGGCTGGGTAGCCTGAGAAGGTGGTTTTTTGGTTGAACCCTCACTTCCCCTGGAACGCCCGTCCTCTCCCAGAGCCCTGTCTCGACGTGCGGATATTTAAGATCGGATAGCCTGACCCTTACCGACCGTTCATCGTTCTCTCACGGCCCGGTCGAAATTGATTTGAAGTGCTAGTTGTCCTTTTCCGGCAGAACATAACGCCGCCTCACGGTAACAATTGCCGGCCTTAGATATTACATTGTAAATAACTTTGTGTATATATATGCTTGGATAGTTATTTAGGGATTGTATTTTTTTTTATTTATTTAATTAGGTTCGATAAATTATTTTCAGTTTTTGTAGGTAGGGATTTTTACTTTTCGTTCATATATTTTCATAACTGTGAATTTGGTATTTTTTCAGTAGAGAGATTTTACTTTTTACACACGTTACGTACGTGGGTGTTTTTGCAAATTTCAACTTAGAATTTTCCCATAGGTTACCATAACCAGTAAAATAGTTTTGCTTTTTGCACACATTCCGTACGTGAATTTTTTTTTTCGTAAATTTAAACTAAGAATTTTTCAGTAGGCAGTAATAACCCGTAAAATAATTTTGCTTTGCGCAGACGTCACGTACGTGGATATTTTCATAAATTTGTATTTAGAGAAATTTCCGGCAATCCCTAACAAGTGTGAAAAAAAATTTTTGGTTCTGTATAGACGCTACGTACATTTATTATTTTTGGTGGCAAAATTGTGACTTTGAAAAATTTATCCTTCTTTGTTAATAAACAATGATTGATAAAAATTTGGGCCTTTCTGTTTTACTGTGATTTTCCGTTCAATCGACCGGACGACCCGTAATAAATTGACCGAGTGTGAAGGAAAAGGTAAGAAACCCTCTCGTAAAAATTATAATAGCCAGCCATACCGCCAACACCAGCACCGCCGTTCTCTTACAAGCAGACAGTCTGTCGACCGCTCGCCGCTGGCACACCGACCAGCACCAGCACCCACACCACCGAGTAACATTAACCTCGCTTACACCTCCGCTCCACGGGAAGGCACAAGGGACGTTGAGTGAGCGATTAAAGCCCGTTCCATTGAACACATCGTCTTCTGTGATAACTTCATCTGACCCCTGGCGTTCCCGTTTCTCCATTGAGCTGCCTTTAGGGACAAGGATACGATAAACGTATCACCTGTGCGACTCAGGCAATTGGGAAATATTTAGCGAAAACATTTTCCCCAGGGAGTAAACCCTTAATAAAAATCTGGCGCCCGAGCAACCCGTCGAACTCCATCTACATACGAACCGTGAATTTCCCAGCGAGCCCGAGAACGTCACAATGCATTCTAAAACATAATTTAAAGACGTCATATTATTTTAGCCAATGGCCTCATTATGTATTTTTGTTAAGTGAGTGATATGCTGGGTTAACTGAACATTTCATCTGGACAGGTATAGAAAAATGTATTCAAATTATTAGACACGGCGATTTAAGAAACAGCAGGCACCTAATGATAAAATCAACAGGCCAAATATTTCTATGGCCTGTACCTATGCCTGTGATTATTAACCTAATCCTCGAATATTTTAAGGGATTATTTGTTACTGCATGTTTTTCTATTACTTTTAATGAATAGGAAGATGAAAACGTCCTTATAATAGATAAACCGATAAAAATTCTTATTCTTGAAGTCAAGAATGTTTCCGTAAATTTACCTGTACTTAAGAAGTCAACTTCAGGTGATTAGTGGAACAAAAATGAATAGAGTCAACGAGCTTTTGACCGATTGTGGTCAATTGTTAAGGATATTTTTTGGTTGAAAAGATTCAAAACTGTGTGACGTCTCTCTTTTTTTTGGAGAGGACGTCTTAATTATTGGGTTAATTTATTTCTTAACCAATGCCTTCAGACGGGATATTTGGGTGGATTTACACAAATAATACACGACATTTAAAAAAATTACGTAAATTTATTGTTTCCTTAAACTGCGATAAACGTAAAATAATTATTCGATTTGTCCAGCATGCTGGCTGAACGCCCGGTATATCTTCCCGGCCCAGCACCCGGTAAAAAACGGTGTCCCGGCTGCCGCTCGACGATCAGACTATGCCAGTAGGTCGAGGAGGACAAGTTTTTCTGCGGAGTTCAGTCAACTGGAAAATAAAATGTTAGTGGTGCAATATGAGACGAGAAAGGAATGATTTTACGATTATTTTTATCGCGTCGATAAAAGAATGAGAAATGAACTGATTAAAACTCCCGATTAACATTATTTACATGAAATCTATTATGGTCTCAATTTATGAAAAATTCTCTTTATTTAAATGAATAATTTAATTAATAAATTAGATTAGCTCGGGGTAAAATTCTAGTTATCTGAAATGACCACGGATTTTATTATTTGATAAGTGACTGGGCTCGTCTTCGATTGCGTAACGGTCAATTCTCGTTCGCAACCGAAGGTTGACCTTCTACGTGCCTGCTAACTCGTCGAGTCAATACTTCGACGCGCTAGGAAATCACGGGGGGGGGGGGGGGGATTATACGCTTTCTCAGGTTAATTAGACCAGGGACGCGAATCAATTCTTCGCTTCACCTGGGTCCACGTTCTAGACTGATAGGCTTTAGGGGGTGACGAAAGAGTATCAATACTACTCTCTCGTGATATCCCAACTTGACTCCTGGTCAGTACCCAGGCTTCGCATTAGGGTAGGTTAAGGTGTGAGCTCGGAAGAGTCAATTCTTCTTCTTTGCTCTAGGAGAAGTCCCGATCAGTACTCGGGGCCTCTGGGCAAGGGGGTGAGCTATAGATGGCGGACCGGCTATCCTAGATCAGTTCTCTAGGAAGGCCAGCTGCCATCTGCTACCGGTTCTGAAATCTCGGTCCCTTTATATAGGTACCGGACGTAAACAACAACAACTTCTTATCTTGTTTTCCTCTCGGCTTCGCATTTATTTGCTTGGATTTAAAATTTTAATATTTCTCGCTGAATTAAATGTTGTTTCCGTTCCTTCCTAGAGGCACTTTCTGTAAACAACAACTGATACCAATATAAAAAACCTCCCTTATCTTGTTGTGGCCGATTTATCTGTTTGGATTTTAATAATGTACTACTGGAATAATTCCTACATGATTTCTTCTTGCCTTTTGAGGGAATAATATTTTATTTAAATTCTGGCGTCGCTTTTGTGAGGCGCGGGAATCCCCGGCTTGGAGACGAGCGGTGGACTGACGAGCGAGATGGCGAGTGGTGGGGATCCGCGAGCAGTCCTGACCTGACGGAGCTAGAGGCGCGGCAGAGAGGCAGATACGACGCGACTTGGGAGAGAGCATGAGACGCTAAGCGCGCGTATTCACAACTCTGTTTTCGATTAGCTTCATCTGTTAATAAAACCATTATTACTTTTGCTTGTGCCCTTTTGTCCCTAACTGACAAATAATCTAACAAATTCAGAAGTGGGATATACCAACGAAGTAACGCCTGCAAAGTGATTTGGTGCAGTGACTAAAGTTTGTTTCCCACGCGAGATGGAGAAAAGTCATAAGAGGAAGCGCTATTGGGCAGAAGGAAGTAGTTCGTCGACTTCTGCTGAAGAAGATGAATATCGCCGACATCGAACAAGGACACGCTCATCGGAGGATGAGAATAGCCGACGTCGAGCAAGGTCACGCTCCTCCCCTGCTGGTAGTGATGATTTGCGGTCACTACAAAAGGAGGTTCGTAAGTTGAAGAAAAAGCTACACGATGCGGGAAGGCAGCAAACTGTGAGTACAACTTCTCCTGTAGTTTCATTCGTGGAACCTGCAAATTGTAGCACAGTAAATGTAAGAGTAGATGAGACTCTTTTACCAGAATTTGATCCTTCAGGGGAGAATCAAAGTGCTGCAGTTTGGGCAAAAAGGGTTGACGAATTGAAGCAATTTCATAAATGGAATGATGTGACCATAGTGAAGTTGGCGACAAGTCGTCTACGAGGTAATGCTCGTCGATGGTATGAGTCATTACAAACCCCTTGTTTCACCTGGTCAGAAATGAAAGAACAGTTGCTGAGTTGTTTCCCAAGTACGATTCAGTTTGGTAAACTGTTTCTTGAAGCAGCCAATTATGTGCCCTTACCACGTCAAAGGTTAAGTGAGTATTGTTTTGAGAAGGTAACTCGATTGAACAAACTAAATTTGCCCTTGAGTACAGAGAATGTAATCGATTGTGTAATCGAAAGTATTAATAATTCTAATATCAAGATGTCCGCTAGAGCAGCCAAATTTAACAACATAGTGTAAGACAATTACTTTTCATACTTTTTTTTTTATTTTTTTTATTTTTATTTTACTCTGACCGTACGCCAATGATTTTGCGAACGCCAATGAATATTTACTCACCCTTGCAATAATTCGTCACACTGTTATGAAATGAGATACAGAAACTGAATAACGTTGTCCAAAGGACAGGATCTACTCGGACCTAACGGTAAAGGCAAAGGGCCGATTAGCGCAGGTAGAAAGTAGGCATCTCTTACTTAGTGAAGCTGGCTTATTCGTACTCTTCCCACTTCTATCGAGACCATTGAAGGAATAACTTCGAGTCTAGTAAATCGGGAGCTTTGTTGAAACTTTTAATAGTGATTCTAAACTCTTTTAATCGCGAGTGTTAGTGATATAAAGAGGGGTGAGTTTTTCACTGAGCATTCTTTTCCATTTTGATCTGATTTTATATATTCAGGCTTTATATTATTTAATTACTTGTTGAGCTGATTAATGAATCTAAAATATACCTGTTGTGCTTATTTTGCATTCGGCTATTACAAAAACTGGAGCAGATGCATTACTTTATTGTAATGTCTCAGTCATTGCACGCTCAGAATAGCGGGGCTGTAACTGGAGCTGATATCTCATGCGTTTTCTTCATGGATATCATTGCACTACTCCGTTGCAGGCGTTTTGTTTGTCTATCTTTAAATTTCTATTGTTGGAGCGAACATAATCCTTTTTACCCATTGTGATGTGTCATTGCACGACTCAGCAATAGATGGGCCTTGTAGCTGGAGCGGAGACCCCATTCCTGATTTTGGTCTCATTGCACGACTCAATGCAGGGTAATGTTAGACGGGGTGATCACCGGTATTTATTAATTAAGCCTTTGTGCTTGTGCCTTTAGCCCATAACATTGGAGCGGACACTCCGACGCGTTTTTCCCTCGGTAGTGTCATTGCACGACTCAGTGTTACATTTATATTTTGATTTGTTTGCAAATTGTACTTCAGGCGGGTATTATTTTAGAGGTTCACTTAAAATTTATCAAGAGAAAGCAACTAGGCAAAGAGAGTTGCAAAATTGGTCATAAGCTTTATTTTCTAATGTGGTTAGCTTTGCCGTTGTTGCCGAGTTGACGTAAATAAGTTTGCTTATGGGTCATGCTGGATTAAGACATGCTCACATTATTTTCTTTCTCTTTTCAGGCACCCGTGGATCACCATAGTTCAGAGTTTGCCCTGCTACCCTTGTTGCCAGATTTATTTTTAAAATAGTTGTTCATAAATAGATTAGTAATTTTCAATACCTTTTTATTTTAATTATTAAATTTCAAGTTCATCTCCTGACAATTTGTTTTCATTTAAGTAATTATTGAATTTTGATTAACTAAATTAATCGGCACTAATTTTATTTTTTTGAAACTTGACAAAGCAAAAATTAGCCCACAATAGGGAGTTTGGCGAATTACCTGGATCAGGTAACCGTTGATAACAGCACTGACAATAGTGGTAGTGAAGGTTCACCTCAAGAATCTGTCCGTGAGTCAATGAATAAGAGACTTATGACGCCTGATGGTAATAAATTTAATAAAGGAAAAGTGTTATGCTTCAATTGTAAGGGGAATCACCTTGTGAGATTTTGCCCAAAGCAAAAGAGTTATTGAAATATGTAATAATAATTTCTCCAGGTATGGTCATGAACAAGAATAAAGTTTTCAAAAATAAACTGTTTTCAGGAAAGAATGAACGTTTTATTAACTTCGCATTATTTAGTAAATTGTATACGAAATCGCCCATAAAAATTCCCAGACGGTCGAATGCTTGATCGAGACAGGAAGTACTTGTACGCTAATGAGAGAACATCTGTGGCTAGAAAATTGAATCTCTCATTTACACTACGACCACTTCAGTTGCCCTACGTTGTTTTATCGGTAACATTATTGAAACAAGTCTGATGATCCATGCTAAAATAAAAGTCGACTTCGTATCCCGTAAAATACCGGTACTTGTATTAGAATATTGTTTTCTACAATTTGATTTAATAAGTGAAAATGATTATTTAAATTAGCCCAAAGTCTGGATGATTAAAAGAGGAAATGAGATCATTTTATGTGTCAACAGAATTTTCTGATGAATAAGCTACCAATAAAATTATATCTACAGGTAGTCACGAAGTTGATATAGTATTTTGAATGTTTTGGACTTGAACATGACTAATTGTGGTGACATGTTGAGCAGGAACTCACTATTTGTTATAGTTTGTTATGTGTAAAGGACCTTTCAGAGTGACAAAAAAAAATTAATGAATGACTGATATGAGGTGAAAGATTTCAGAGAAGGTTTAAGGAGGTATAAGACTCTCGTGGCAGTAGACAAGCTAAAACCTTGGATGTTTCTAAAAGGTAGGTAGGTATGCGATTTTCTTACGAAACTCTTTCTTAGCGTAGTGAAGACAAGTAACTAAATAGGAGAGACGACATAGAACGTCAGACCTATGTACTTGTCGAGTAAGTATATCAGTCAAGTAACTAAATAGGAGAGACGACATAGAACGTCAGACCTATGTACTTGTCGAGTAAGTATATCAGTCAAGTAACTAAATAGGAGAGACGACATAGAACGTCAGACCTATGTACTTGTCAAGTAGGTATGTAAGTCAAGTAACTAAATAGGAGAGGCGACATGTGATCGTCAGACCTATTTACTTGTCAAGTGTTGTCAGTCAAGTTCGAGAGGCCGACTGTTGAGTGACTGTCTTTATGTTCTTAGATGACGACGAGGTTGAGACAGAGTCTCAGTTGATGGACCAGCCTGATGAGGACAGCCTGCGCTCAGGACGGGACAGCCTGCGCTCAGGACGGGACAGCCTGCCCTGCAGTCAGACCATCCTGAAGCCTGAAGACAGCTTGCGATCAGACCAGCCTGAGGACAGCCTGCCGGTCAGGATGGCCGAATGTGAGGCGCGGGAATCCCCGGCTTGGAGACGAGCGAGATGGCGAGTGGATGGCGAGTGGTGGGGATCCGCGAGCAGTCCTGACCTGACGGAGCTAGAGGCGCGGCAGAGAGGCAGATACGACGCGACTTGGGAGAGAGCATGAGACGCTAAGCGCGCGTATTCACAACTCTGTTTTCGATTAGCTTCATCTGTTAATAAAACCATTATTACTTTTGCTTGTGCCCTTTTGTCCCTAATGTCCGTATTCATCAAACTTCAAAATATAACTCTGGGGTTATATTTTGAATTTTCTGACAGCTGATTGGTCTAATGCTCAAACCCTACGAACGCTACGAATTTCAAACCAATGACATGTTCCAAAATATAACCCCAGGGGTTATATTTATTGATGAATACGGGCCTAACTGACAAATAATCTAACACTTTCCAGCGTCGCGACGTTACTGTAACGTCACAACTGGAAAAATCCAATATTTAATTTTATTTCATTTTAGTAGGTAGGTATTATTAAATTAAAATTCATTATTATTGTTGGTATAATAAAATAATAAATAATGTTAGACTGGGGTTCCCCGCCATTGGCTATTTTTAGCTAATGATGACGCTGGGTCGCAGAACCACGGCGAGCGGGGCATTCATTGCAGCATTGGCAGCGCGAGCAGCGAGGCCTCGAGCAGCAACGAGAGAGCGCGGTAGCCTGCAGTCAATTGCGCGTGTATGAATTATGAAATGTAGCGGTGTTATCCAATAACGGAATCCAGAGGGACTTTCAATAAATAATTTCAATAGTAATTTTGTTTAATTGCTAACATCAGAAGTGGGATACGAATCTGAATCAAAAATTCAGGCTTTTTAACAGTGTGGTGCACCTTTGTGATTTTGAACTTTTGCGAAAAATTCAAGTGGTGCAGGGTGTGGTTCTGAGTGACAATATGTCGGGGAAAATCTCTCGAGTGTCTACAAAGACTCGGCATAGAGAAAGTTCGGAGAGCAGTAATTCTAGTGGACGTCGAAGTCGCCACGACATCCCCGGACACGGGACAGGTCCCATGCGAAGCATCGGAGGAATGGTTCCAGAGACTCGCCGTCGCTAAACAGAGGGATTCGTCGCACTCACCATCGACGGCAGAGGTTCCAGGAATGAAATCAGTAAAGAGGCGTTCGAGGCGAACAAGCGGTGGGTGGTTCCCGTTGGAGGTGAACAGGAACGTCGGAGAAATAGTGAGTTTTCCAGAGTCACTGACGATATTCTTGAAGGGCTTGGTAAGCATGAGCATGAGAGCACCAAAAGGCCAGAAATTCCAATAGGTATGTCTTTGACTAATATTATTATTGCGGACTTTGATCCTTTGTTTGGGAATATTGACGAGTGGTTGAATGGTGTGGATGAATATTCGGCAATTTACGAATGTCCAGACAAAGTGACTTGTCATTTGGCCTTGAGTAAGTTGCGTGGTCTAGCCGAAGTTTGGTATGGAAACAGACCATGAATAATCGTGTCTCAAATAATACTATTTCTCCTGTTGGCAGTTCCGAAATCAGAATCGTCGCCCAGGTATGTTCGTTTTGTCGGTAAGTTTTGTAAAATAATGTCTCTACAAAATGCTGTAGGGTCAAAAGTGCTTTATTGATTTGGGTAGTGAGTGTTCTCTTATTACTCGACAATAATTATTATCGCCAATTATTATCGCAATTGGCACTAAAAAAATAATAATAAAAAAAATACAATCTAGCGTCGTATTGAAAACCTTCGGTGGGTCACGTATTGAGCCTCTGGGTCGTCCGACTGCTACTGTGATAATTGACGATGTTGAAAACTGCATCGATTTCTTTGTTGTCGAAAAATGTGTGCTGGGATTGAATGTGTTAATAGGTCAGAAATTTTACAGAGTTGAGCGATATCTCACGTATGTAAAGATCGCCGATAGTTTAACATTTTCGGTGGTCCCTACTCATGTTAATGTAAACAAAGTGAACTGCGTTTCCTTTCGCCGCGCCTCATATTAATATCGGAATACCGGATGCTGATCATCAGAACGGGTTATTGAATCTTTTGCAGGCAGAATTATTCCGCGTGTATCGCGACCGATATTTCTGAATTAGGAAAAACCACTTGTACTGAGATGGAAATTAAATTAACAACTCGTCAACCAGTGGCGGGTCGCCCTCGAAGGTTCTCTGAACATGAGACAGAAACTATTCAAAAGATGTTCACCAAATATTTAAATATTTTATAAAGTCTTGACCTGGCCATGGGGTATCACCAGATTCCTATGTAATCAAAATCGGTTTCGTTGACAGCGTTTGTCACACAGGATGGACACTATGAGTTTCTCCGTATGCCATTCGGCCTTTCGAACGGTCTTTCTGTGTTTCACAGAATAATAAATTTTGTTTTAGGAAATTTATGATTCACAAGAGTGATTTCTGTTTAGATGATATTCTCATTCCTGCCAAAACACCTCAGGACTCAGGAACAACTGGGGTATATCGTGTTCTGCGGAATCAGGAAATCGAACGGGGTGCAAGGGCTGAGGATTATAATTCAATCGGACCGGCATCCCTCTTATCTTGATGAAAGAGTTGAAGAATTCATGAGTAAAATGCTGGTAATTATTGGGTTATAATTAGGTACCTAGTATTGATGATACATAAAACACTTACAGTGAGTATTAGAATAATATAATCATAACAGCCTTTATCGTCCAACAGGTATTTTTGTTAATTGAAAATGCACATTCACTGCAAGGGGATCTCTATGACGCTCGCTGGGAGCAGTGCATGAGATATTAATTCACGTTGACTTTGAATCATTGCAGGTTGTATTCCTCAGCAAACACACCCTTTGAAATGCTATTCCAAAGTGATGCGGTTCTATACATGAAAGAAATCTGAAATACGGTGGTCGAGGTGTAATGAGCTGAACATGATAGGAGATGAGCTATTGCGGCTCGATGTGTATTTTTAGAGTGGTGTCAAATGGGTCAATGGAAGTGTCAACGACTCAGCTGTTGTTGATGTCACACAACTCCAATATATAGTAGCAAGAACCCCTGCAGAACAGCAGAAACAGAAACAACGTTTCGAAAAGGTGTCTTCCTATCACTTATCAAGTTGGCGATCTGATCCTGTTGAAAATTACGAGCGTCACTGGCATGGGCACCAGTCAAAAACTATTACCAAAATGGAAAGGTCCGTTCTTGGTGACTAAAGTGTTGGCCAATGACCGGTACTAAGTTAAGGAGACCTGGAGTTATACGGTCGCAGATCAAGTACACCAGTGTAGCTGGAGTGGAAAACATGAAGCCCTGGATACATTTTCCGGATGAGGAGCCTACACACTAGCGACTGAAGACCTACAGAAGAGTGGTGAGCGCTATCCTACCACAGGTCAGAATGCAGTTACATCTAATCGATAAGGTAACAGAGTCTCATTAGTTGAACGTCAGGGAAGAGATGTAATCCGGGTTCGGTTGTAGGCCGGTATACCGAACTGTCGTGTTTCAAGACCTAAAGAAGAGTGGTGAGCGCTATCCTACCACAGGTCAACGTCTCTTCCCTGGGAGGGTATAATTATCGATTGACCCTAAGTACTTTATCCGGGCATGACTACCGGCAAGTCATGTTGTCGTGTCAAGAAAGCCTATCAAGAGGAGTGGTGTTGGGCTAACCAGCCACAGGAGTGGTGTCGGGCTAACCGGCCACAGGCAAAGTACTTGTTATTTAATGAGACACTACAAAATTATATTTGGATCCACTTATATTTAAGGCATGAGCATGGATTAATATTAGTGCATGAGGTACCTCATACTGTTAGCGCTTCTTTCAGTTTATAGGTCAAGGACATCCAGCCAGACGAGTTATTTGAATGCTTAAAATAACAACTAACGATTAGTTGTTGCTGTTCGCGAGTGACTAATACGTATTGTGCGTATTGTGTTACAGATACGCACTTCGACAGTGAGGACACTGCGGAAGTCAGGATGGTCGAATGTTAGACTGGGGTTCCCCGCCATTGGCTATTTTTAGCTAATGATGACGCTGGGTCGCAGAACCACGGCGAGCGGGGCATTCATTGCAGCATTGGCAGCGCGAGCAGCGAGGCCTCGAGCAGCAACGAGAGAGCGCGGTAGCCTGCAGTCAATTGCGCGTGTATGAATTATGAAATGTAGCGGTGTTATCCAATAACGGAATCCAGAGGGACTTTCAATAAATAATTTCAATAGTAATTTTGTTTAATTGCTAACAATAATATTAATCATTCTTGCAAATTAAGAAAAATATGAAAATAATAGGACAGTTCTTGTTATTAAAATGTGAAATTAACAAAAGCTTTTTCTTCATCTAAGATGAATAGGTACCTACATAGTGCCCGCCAAAAAGTTGGCCTCATATGGGAAAATTGATTGTTTTTCATTAAAAAAAAAAACATTTTGTAATAAGTTTGTGCTATTTAAAAGATTAAATTTGAGCACGCTAGATCCATGCGAATAGTATATTAGTTTAATAGAAAATGCCGTTTTTCTACTGTGGACGTTTTCTTACTGGTCCCTGCTGGTCTTTAACTATAGGTTTAACTAGTAGATACATAGGTATTGGAAATATTAAAAAAAAATTAAATTAATTTTGAATTAAATTAACGTTCACTAAACTATAATAAAATTACTTTCAAAGTTTTACATTTCAAGTTATATTTTTTTTAGTTTTTTTAATTTGCAGAGACGGCGACTACAGTTTCTTCAAAATTTAAATAAGAAAAAAATGAGTTACCAGCTAATAATTCCAAAAACATTGTACCACTTGATTTTCTACATATTGAAATATTATTAATTTGTTGTTAATTTTATTGGAATTATCTGTAAAAATTGATTCTACTATGTACCTATCTAGGTATTACATCTTGATAAACGTTTATTTAGACAATTATTAAATTATAATAATAATTCTAAAAAAAATTTGAACAGTTTTAAACAATTATTCCGCTTATTCCGTCTTATTTTTTTAGATTTTTTTATGATTTGCGGAAGTTTTTCTGCTGTTTTTTTTTTGCTTTTTTCTGCTTCTCAGCAAAAGTAGCATACATTTCAGTCAACTTAAAACTATTTTTAGGTTCGATAATTATTGGGGCTCTAATCAATTTTTCTTTTATTGAAAAAGTTGTAGCAAGTATGTAATACCAATAAAAACGGCTATGGTGGATAGGTATTATACAAACAAAACTGGTATTAATTGAGAAAATAAAATAACTTCTAAAAAATCTGTAACGTCGCTTTCTTTTTTGCGAATACTGAAATTGACGGCGTTGCACGTGGCGAGAGCTTCTCTCTTCTCTTCGATCTTCATTGTTTTTATATTCGGAGAGGTGCTGCGGTGTTTAACGGATAATAATAATAATATAACTTTATTTGCAAAAAATTAGCACATTAACAAATTTAAAGAAAAAGTGAAATATCAACTATCATAAATAAAGATCGAGTGTATCGGAGAAGTGATTCGATTCCCCAAAGTTGTAAGCGGGCCCTTCTGTAACTATGCGTTCAGTTTCTTCTCATTGTTCTTTTAAAAAAACTTGCGTCTTTCAATTACAAAGTCTTTGAAAAAAAAAACTTTGCAAAATTGCGCATGTGAAACAAAAGATGATCCGGTTTATTGTCTCTAAATTTTCATAAACAACTCAATTGGAACCGCAATGATGGGTAATCCATGAACTCCCTGTAAAATATTTTAATATGGGATACTGGAACTGGTGAACACGCTGTTCAAAGAGTTGGTGATGTTGGAGAAACAAATCCACCGCTAGTCGGTCTTGAACTATCATCATTTAAAACCCGGCCCTTTTCAGGGCCATCAATATTTTGAATAGACAATATTTGGTTATGTACCTGCATTGTTCTTTTAAAAAAACTTGCGTCTTTCAACTACAAAGTCTTTGAAAAAAAGAAAAAACTTTGCAAAATTGCGCATGTGAAACAAAAGATGATCCGGTTTATTGTCTCTAAATTTTCATAAACAACTCTATTGGAACCGCAATGATGGGTAATCCATGACCTCCCTTTAAAATAATTTAATTATGAAGCGAAAATGGCGAAAAAACTCTTCGAGTTTTATATTCCCAGAATATGAATTTGCATTTATCCCGGGATTAAAGTCTACGTATTTATCATTGGAACGATGATAAAAGCAATACAAAAAGATGTAACTTCCCTTATCATTCATAGACCGATTTAAAATTGAAAAAAATTTCTCGGGGATATATTTTCGGATTTAGGGGCTAGTGGCTGTAGATATAAAAACAAGTGTTTCATCTTCGAAAGTTGCCATGTAAACGTATAAGTGATGCGCCTTTATCATATTTCAACGAAATAGGTTTATAAAAAAAAATAACAAATTTTAGCGTTTACGCTTCATCTCGTTGTAGTTCTCGTGAGCGCCATATCAATTAGCATTCAGTCGAGGCGCCACGGTAACCGTCGGTTGCGCTAACATTAGGAAAGGTATATAAGTAGGCGTAGAGACCATCACAACCGCAACAGAGTACTGCAGACGTTCAAGATGAACACATCCGATGTAAAGAAGCAAATCGAACAGAGATGGCGGCTTATTAAAATTCTAGACACCAATATCCAAGAGATACGCTACGAAATAGAAGAAATGATTGAAAACGACGAGGTGACGAGATACACGGAATACCTCGTACTCTTGTCGTTAATCGATGGGATACGGGAACTGGTGAACACGCTGTTCAAAGAGTTGGTGATGTTGGAGAAACAAATCCACCGCTAGTCGGTCTTGAACTATCATCATTTAAAACCCGGCCCTTTTCAGGGCCATCAATATTTTGAATAGACAATATTTGGTTATGTACCTGCATTGTTCTTTTAAAAAAACTTGCGTCTTTCAACTACAAAGTCTTTGAAAAAAAGAAAAAACTTTGCAAAATTGCGCATGTGAAACAAAAGATGATCCGGTTTATTGTCTCTAAATTTTCATAAACAACTCTATTGGAACCGCAATTATGGGTAATCCATGACCTCCCATTAAAATAATTTAATTATGAAGCGAAAATGGCGAAAAAACTCTTCGAGTTTTAAATTCCCAGAATATGAATTTGCATTTATCCCGGGATTAAAGTCTACGTATTTACCATTGGAACGATGATAAAAGCAATACAAAAAGATGTAACTTCCCTTATCATTCATAGACCGATTTAAAATTGAAAAAAATTTCTCGGGGATATATTTTCGGATTTAGGGGCTAGTGGCTGTAGATATAAAAACAAGTGTTTCATCTTTGAACGTTGCCATGTAAACGTATAAGTAGTGATGCGCCTTTATCATATTTCAACGAAATACGTTTATAAAATAAAATAGCAAATTTTAGCGTTTACGCTTCATCTCGTTGTAGTTCTCGAGAGCGTCATATCAATTAGCATTCAGTCGAGGCGCCACGGTAACCGTCGGTTCCGCTAACATTAGGAAAGGTATATAAGTAGGCGTAGAGACGATCACAACCGCAACAGAGTACTGCAGACGTTCAAGATGAACACATCCGATGTAAAGAAGCAAATAGAACAGAGATGGCGGCTTATTAAAATTCTAGACACCAATATCCAAGAGATACGCTACGAAATAGAAGAAATGATTGAAAACGACGAGGTGACGAGATACACGGAATACCTCGTACTCTTGTCGTTAATCGATGGGATACTGGAACTGGTGAACACGCTGTTCAAAGAGTTGGTGATGTTGGAGAAACAAATCCACCGCTAGTCGGTCTTGAATTATCATCATTTAAAACCCGGCCCTTTTCAGGGCCATCAATATTTTGAATAGACAATATTTGGTTATGTACCTGCATTGTTCTTTTAAAAAAACTTGCGTCTTTCAACTACAAAGTCTTTGAAAAAAAGAAAAAACTTTGCAAAATTGCGCATGTGAAACAAAAGATGATCCGGTTTATTGTCTCTAAATTTTCATAAACAACTCTATTGGAACCGCAATGATGGGTAATCCATGACCTCCCTTTAAAATAATTTAATTATGAAGCGAAAATGGCGAAAAAACTCTTCGAGTTTTATATTCCCAGAATATGAATTTGCATTTATCCCGGGATTAAAGTCTACGTATTTATCATTGGAACGATGATAAAAGCAATACAAAAAGATGTAACTTCCCTTACCATTCATAGACCGATTTAAAATTGAAAAAAATTTCTCGGGGATATATTTTCGGATTTAGGGGCTAGTGGCTGTAGATATAAAAACAAGTGTTTCATCTTCGAAAGTTGCCATGTAAACGTATAAGTGATGCGCCTTTATCATATTTCAACGAAATAGGTTTATAAAAAAAAATAACAAATTTTAGCGTTTACGCTTCATCTCGTTGTAGTTCTCGTGAGCGTCATATCAATTAGCATTCAGTCGAGGCGCCACGGTAACCGTCGAATGCGCTAACATTAGGAAAGGTATATAAGTAGGCGTAGAGACGATCACAACCGCAACAGAGTACTGCAGACGTTCAAGATGAACACATCCGATGTAAAGAAGCAAATCGAACAGAGATGGCGGCTTATTAAAATTCTAGACACCAATATCCAAGAGATACGCTACGAAATAGAAGAAATGATTGAAAACGACGAGGTGACGAGATACACGGAATACCTCGTACTCTTGTCGTTAATCGATGGGATACTGGAACTGGTGAACACGCTGTTCAAAGAGTTGGTGATGTTGGAGAAACAAATCCACCGCTAGTCGGTCTTGAACTATCATCATTTAAAACCCGGCCCTTTTCAGGGCCATCAATATTTTGAATAGACAATATTTGGTTATGTACCTGCATTGTTCTTTTAAAAAAACTTGCGTCTTTCAACTACAAAGTCTTTGAAAAAAAGAAAAAACTTTGCAAAATTGCGCATGTGAAACAAAAGATGATCCGGTTTATTGTCTCTAAATTTTCATAAACAACTCTATTGGAACCGCAATGATGGGTAATCCATGACCTCCCTTTAAAATAATTTAATTATGAAGCGAAAATGGCGAAAAAACTCTTCGAGTTTTATATTCCCAGAATATGAATTTGCATTTATCCCGGGATTAAAGTCTACGTATTTATCTTTGGAACGATAATGAAAGCAATACAAAAAGATGTAACTTCCCTTATCATTCATAGACCGATTTAAAATTGAAAAAAATTTCTCGGGGATATATTTTCGGATTTAGGGGCTAGTGGCTGTAGATATAAAAACAAGTGTTTCATCTTCGAAAGTTGCCATGTAAACGTATAAGTGACGCGCCTTTATCATATTTCAACGAAATAGGTTTATAAAAAAAAATAACAAATTTTAGCGTTTACGCTTCATCTCGTTGTAGTTCTCGTGAGCGCCATATCAATTAGCATTCAGTCGAGGCGCCACGGTAACCGTCGGTTGCGCTAACATTAGGAAAGGTATATAAGTAGGCGTAGGGACGATCACAACCGCAACAGAGTACTGCAGACGTTCAAGATGAACACATCCGATGTAAAGAAGCAAATCGAACAGAGATGGCGGCTTATTAAAATTCTAGACACCAATATCCAAGAGATACGCTACGAAATAGAAGAAATGATTGAAAACGACGAGGTGACGAGATACATCATCATACTCGACAGTATGGCACCGGGCAGTACGGTCGTGGAAATTACCGCTCCTGCGAAACCCTGCCGTAATTGCAAATCTATTGCACAAACAGGGCTAAAATGTATCAAATGTGGTGCGGTGTCGCACAGAAGTTGCGTGGATTTACTAAAAAATGTGAAAAAAATTGACGATAGGTCGATAGACTGTTGTAATATGGATAATAATGGTGTATCTAGCAAAAAAACTGACGCCAATAGCATAAGTGCTAATGGAAGTGAGGAAAACGAATTGAAATTGGAGGTTTATTTCTTGAAGGAACTACTGAAACAAAAAGATGTAATTATTGTGAGTCAGAACATAACAATTTCCTCTCTTAGACAGCAAGTTATTGAACAGTGTTTTTAATCAATCGACACCAGCATGCCCCGATAAGAGACAGGACTGTTTATCAATGATCAGTGACCTTGACAGTGAAAATGTAAACTTTAACCGTAAAACAGCTGTCCGGCATGATAAGCGACAGCAAGGAAATATCACGAAGAAAATTAACAAAATAGGCGAAATAAATAAACCTGTGGGTTCTGGGAAGAAACCTTCGGATAATGAAGCTACGGAAGGAACTAAAAATTCTATCCCTGCTATTTTAGGCCCTAAAACAACACCGGCTTCCGATAAGCTTGAAAGCTGGAGATCAGCTATTAATAAGAGGAATAGCGGTGGTAAAAAGGTTAATATATCTGTAAAGGAAATAATGCATTTCCCTAATTTTGAATTGTCCCGCGCGCCGCGCAGCTAATGGTGTAGGTAGAGGTGGAATGAACTCATCAGATAATAATATCATTTTATTTATCAATCAGAAATTATTTTATCTGAAATGAGTAGTTATAATAGTGGTTGTTATTATTGTATTCAATTATTTTAAGAAAGAACCTCCATGTAAAAAGGAATAGACAAAGCGAGGCAATAAACTTTGAATGTCGTTTCTTTGTTTGCAGGTGGGTCTTTTAATTATTGTAATATAGTTTAATTTTAGTAATAGTTTAGTAAATAGGTAGTTAATAGAATAAATCTTTGTTTGCAGGGCAACAACAGTCTAGTTTATTATTTCAATTTGTCGACCCTAAAAGATATAGAGGATAGCTAAATAACATTATAAAACGACATTTTTAGTTTTTAAAATTGAAATAATTATGGATAAGCTACGATTTGAATTTACACTATTGCCTGGAAATGATGGAAAGTCAAACATTTACTCAATTACTTCCATAGCCACAAGCGATAATAAAGCGTATGCAATACCAGAAAAGTTTCAAGCAGTTAATTATCATAAGGATATACTTAAAACAACTACATATAATAAAGTGAAAAACAGTTTAGAAAAAAGGTACCAGATTAGAAGAGTCTGGATAACAATGACCGATGAACTTAGAAAAACCTATATAGATGATGATGGTAACTTACAATTTGGGGATCAATTTCTCGAAGAAGTGCATCCAGAACAACTTGCTACTTCACAAAAAAAAGAAGCAGATACATTAGAAAGATTATTTGAAAAACTAGTAGAAAATACACAAGCAAATAAACAGCAGAGCTTAAAACACATTGCAGAGAAGTTTGTGATTGAAAAATTTACAAGCAGAAATTATAACGCAAGCCTATGGATTGATACTTTTGAAAAAGAATGCACCCGCTTTGATGTAACAACAAATGACAAGAAAATTGAAATTCTCAGATTGTTCATGGATGGGTCCTGTGTAGAATGGTACAGTTCAATGATTATGAAACTAGGGATAGGTTCAGAATGGACAACATGGAAAAATAAATTCTGTGAATCATTTGCAAACAAGGGATGGAATCCAGTCACTTATGCATTGTTATTTAAATACAAAGATGGTTCGTTGTTGGATTATGCCATAAGAAAGGAAAAACTTTTACTAAATATGAGAAGATCAATTGACAAGGGTACCTTAGTGGATCTCATTGCAGCCGGTTTACCAGAGTTCATCCTAAATAGAATTGATAGAGAAGCACTAGAAGATACAGTGGATTTGTTTAATGAAGTTAGCAAGTATGAACATTTAGTAAATAAAAGAAGCATTTTTGGTAAGAAAAAAAGTGAAAATGTAAAAACTAGTAGTAAGAGTAGAGACCTAAACCCATGTAAAATTTGTGAAAAATTGAACAAAGGTAATCGTTATCACTCGGAAGCTATATGTTGGTTTAATAAAAAAGAGGAAGATAAGGTAAGGAAAGATTTCATAAAACATGTAAACAATTCAGTACTAGAAGCCGAATTAAACGAAACTAATCAAAAAAACGAATAGTGACACCATTAATAAATGTCAAACTACGATTGAATGATAAATTAGAAATACAGGGGGTTTACGATTCAGGTTCAAACGTTTCTCTGATTAATTCGAAGTTATTGAAACTAAAAACAAGGGGAAATAATTTGAATATAACTGATTTGGTAACTATTAATGGTGTTAAAAAAACTAGTGGTTTGACAACTTTGAAAATAAAAATTTTTGAATTAGAAAAAAATGTAGATGTTTACATTATTGATGAAGAAAATTTTAAATATGATTTTTTGATAGGATTAGATTTAATAAAAAAGTTCAAACTTGTGCAAAATGAGGATTTAAAAATAACTCAAAAACACAGTCTGAATAATAAAAATAAAATAGAAGAAATTTCTGAAAATAAAAATACAAATCCTGCATTAGATAGTATAGAAGATAACACTAACACTACAAAAAACTACAAAATAAATTTTAATGAGCATATAAAGGCGGAAGATATCGAAGTAAAAATAAATCATTTAAATCAGCATGAAAAATCTGAAATAAATAGATTGGTATGCAAATATAAATCAGTTTTTGCCAAAAATAATTATGATGTCGGCACTGTTAATGGATATGAAGCGAGGATAGATCTATTAGTAGACAAATACTGTAGCAAGAGGCCTTACAGATGTACTATAAATGATAAAAAAGAGATAGAAGAGCAAATAGCAAAATTGCTAGATAATAATCTGATAGAAGAATCCTACAGTCCATTTGCAGCGCCTGTCACTTTAGCATTTAAAAAAGAGGAAAACAAAAAATCTAGACTGTGTATAGACTTTAGGGACTTGAATAAAATAGTAGTGCCCCAAGCACAACCATTTCCGCTAATCGAAGACCTTATGATAAAGACGAGGAATTGCATATTTTTTTCCACTCTAGATATAAACTCAGCATTTTGGTCAATTCCTCTACGTATCGAAGATAGGAAAAAGACGGGATTCGTAACACAGGAAGGACATTTCCAATGGACCTGTTTACCTTTCGGACTAAAAACCTCACCGGCAATTTTTCAGAGGATATTAAGTAATATTTTGAGGAAGTATAAACTTACTGATTTTGCAGTTAATTATATAGATGACATTCTAATATTTTCTAAGACTTTTTCTGAACATGTTAATCATCTAACACAATTGCTGGAAGCGATCAAAACAGAAGGTTTCAGGTTAAAATTTACAAAATGTACATTTGCATCAGATTTAGTAAAATATTTGGGTCATATAATACAAAATAATTCTATCAGACCACTAAAGGATAATTTGATTTCAATAAAGAATTTTCCTGTCCCTAAAACTCAAAAAAATGTAAGACAATCTTTAGGAAAAATCAATTTTTATCACGAATACATACCAAAGAGTGCAATAATATTAGATCCTTTGCATAATTTACTCAGGAAAAATCAAAAGTTTGTTTGGTCCGATGAAAGCCAAGTAGCATTTGAGAGGATGAAAAACATGCTATGTTCCCAACCAGTTCTGGAAATTTTTGACCAAGATTTACCGATCAATATTTATACAGATGCTTCTTTAGAAGGGGTTGGAGCCATTTTAAAACAGACACAGCCTAATGGAAAAGAAAAACCAGTAGCTTACTTTTCAAAAAAACTAAGTGAACCTCAGAAGAAAAAAAAGGCAATATACTTGGAATGTTTGGCTATCAAAGAGGCTGTGAGATATTGGCATTACTGGTTGATGGGTAAATCATTTACAGTTTATTCAGACCACAAACCACTGGAAAACATGAATCTGAAATCTAGAACCGATGAAGAGTTGGGGGACTTAACATATTATTTATCGCAATATGACTTCAAAATAAAATATGCTCCAGGAGAGAAAAATGTGGAAGCAGACTGTCTGAGCAGAAATCCAGTATTAGAATCGGATGAAAATACAGATGATCAATTAAAGGTTGTGAACTTGATTAAAATGGAAGATATTCAAACAGATCAAAATAAAAATGAAGAAGTACAAAATAATAAAGACAAATTAATTGAAAAACATGGTATATACTTGAAAAAAGTTAGAAAAAAAGAAAAAATAATTTTATCAGAAGAATTTAGCGTTAAATTATTAAAAAACATACATGAAAACATGTGCCATATTGGAATTAGTCAAATGCAAAAGACGATTAGTCCACTCTACGTCGCAAAAAATTTGACCAAAAACTTGGAGAGAATTTGTAGAAGCTGTGAAGTTTGTATAAAAAATAAATCGAGAGGGCACGACAAATTTGGCTTGATGTCTCATCTGGGCCCGGCCACAAAGCCTTTCGAAATAATCTCTATAGATACAATTGGGGGCTTTGGAGGTTCAAGATCAACGAAAAAATATCTACATCTTTTAGTCGATCATTTTACAAGATACGCGTTCATCCTAACCTCCAAAACGCAGACTGCAAATGATTTTATCAGACTAATCATGAACATAACGGAATCGGAAGATATTGGTATGCTTCTCACCGACCAGTATCCGGGAATCAATTCGAAAGAATTCAAGAAATTCTTAAAGGACAGACGGATACCAATGGTCTTCACAGCAGTAAATGCACCATTTTCAAATGGCCTAAATGAAAGGCTGAATCAAACATTAGTGAACAAAATCAGATGCAAGTTAAATGAGAGAGGAAAAAAGAGAGCCTGGACAACAGTAGCTCATGAATGTGTAAATAAATATAATGATACTAGTCATTCAGTCACTGGCTTTTCGCCACGGTATCTCTTATATGGTACAGATGTCGCAATTTTACCAAATGAACTACAGCGAGAAGTATCAAATAGCGACTGGGACAGAGACAGAAAATTAGCACTTAAAAATACAATACGATCACATAACTACAACAAAACACTATTTGATAAAAATCGCAAAAACCATGAATTTAACAAAGGGGATATCGTATATGTAGAAAATGGGAACAAGCTGAACAGGAAGAAATTAGATGAATTAAAAATTGGACCGTATAAGATTATTGAAAAAATTTCAAACTCAATATATAGGATAGACACAGGTCACAAAAAAACAGAATCAAATCTTTTCCATATAACAAAACTTATTCCGGTTCCTACATTAGAAGATGAAGAAAAAGCAGAAACTGCAGAGGATATATAGTGGAAAATTTCTTGAAAATTTTCTTATCCGAGGGGGGAGATGTAAAGGAAATAATGCATTTCCCTAATTTTGAATTGTCCCGCGCGCCGCGCAGGTAATGGTGTAGGTAGAGGTGGAATGAACTCATCAGATAATAATATCATTTTATTTATCAATCAGAAATTATTTTATCTGAAATGAGTAGTTATAATAGTGGTTGTTATTATTGTATTCAATTATTTTAAGAAAGAACCTCCATGTAAAAAGGAATAGACAAAGCGAGGCAATAAACTTTGAATGTCGTTTCTTTGTTTGCAGGTGGGTCTTTTAATTATTGTAATATAGTTTAATTTTAGTAATAGTTTAGTAAATAGGTAGTTAATAGAATAAATCTTTGTTTGCAGAGCAACAACAGTCTAGTTTATTATTTCAATTTGTCGACCCTAAAAGATATAGAGAATAGCTAAATAACATTATACAGGGTGGGCCATCGAAAAGGTAACAAGCCTAATAGCTTGGAAAGTGAAGATGTACGCGAAAAACGCCGAAACAGGTCGATTTTGTTATCGAGGGGGACATATGTTCGTGACAAATTTAACTACCCAAGTTCACCCCCTTGGCAGGGGTAGCTACCCCTCTGCTTATCATCATAGGGAACAGCTATCAAGTGATACATCATTTGAAAGCTACTTGAATTCTCTTTACAACGATATCCAACATTTTGGGTTTCGCTCACATACAGGGTGGCCCAACGGAAACTAACTCGCCCTAATAACTTAGAAACTGAAGATGTACGCGAAAAACGCCGAAACAGGTCGATTTTGTTATCAACGTAGGCATATTTTCGTGACAAATTTAACTACCCAAGTTCACCCCCTTGGCAGGGGTAGCTACCCCTTTGTCATCATCATAGGGGACAGCCATCGAGTGATACATCATTTGAAAGCTACTTGAATTCCCTTTACAACGATATCCAACATTTTGGGTTTCGCCCACATACAGGGTGGCCCAACGAAAACGTAACTCGTCTTAATCACTTGTATGTAGGGCACCCTGTATGTAGGCGAAACCAAAAATGTGGGATATCGTTGTAAAGATAATTCAAGTATCTTTCAAATGATGTATCACTTTCGCTTACATACAGGCTGGCCCAACGAACACGTAACTTGCCTTAATCATTTGTATGTAAGCCACCCTGTATGTGAGCGAAAATCAAAATGTTGGATATCATTGTAAAGATAATTTAACTAGCTTTCAAATGATGTATCACTCGATAGCTGTTCTCTCTGATGATAAGCAAAGGGGTAGCTACCCCTGCCAAAGGGGTGAACTTGGGTATTTAAATTTGTCACGAAAATATGCCTACGTTGATAACAAAATCGACCTGTTTCGGCGTTTTTCGCGTACATGGTCAGTTTCCAAGTTATTAGGGCTGGTTACGTTTTCGTTGGGCCACCCTGTATGTAAGCGAAACCCAAAATGTTGGATATCGTTGTAAAGAGAATTCAAGTAGCTTTCACATGATGTATCACTCGATAGCTGTTCCCTATGATGATAAGCAAAGGGGTAGCTACCCCTGCCAAGGGGGTGAACTTGGGTAGTTGAATTTGTCACGAAAATATGTCCCCCTCGATAACAAAATCGACCTGTTTCGGCGTTTTTCGCATAACTCTTCACTTTCCAAATTATTAGGCTTGTTACCTTTTCGATGGCCCACCCTGTATATATTTATATATTTATATACAGGGTGGGCCATCGAAAAGGTAACAAGCCTAATAATTTGGAAAGTGAACATGTATGCGGAAAACGCCGAAACAGGTCGATTTTGTTATCGAGGGGGACATATTTTCGTGATAAATTTAACTACCCAAGTTCACCCCCTTGGCAGGGGTAGCTACCCCTTTGCTTATCATCATAGGGAACAGATATCCAGTGATACATCATTTGAAAGCTACTTGAATTTTCATTACAACGATATCCAAAATTTTGAGTTTCGCTTACATACAGGGTGGCCCAACGAAAACCTAACTCGCCTTAATAACTTGTAAACTGAAGATGTACACGAAAAATGCCGAAACAGGTCGATTTTGTTATCAAAGTTGGCATATTTTCGTGAAAAATTTAACTACCCAAGTTCACCCCCCTTGGCAGGGGTAGCTACCCCTTTGCTTATCATCATAGGGAACAGCTATCGAGTGATGCATCATTTGAAAGCTACTTAAATTCTCTTCACTACGATATCCAACATTTTGAGTTTCGCTTACATACAGGGTGGCCCAACGAATACGTAACTCGCCTTAATCACTTGTATGTAGGCCACCCTGTATCTAAGCGAAACCCAAAATGTTGCATATCGTTGTAAAGATAATTCAAGTATCTTTCAAATGATGTATCATTTTCGCTTACATACAGGGTGGCCCAACAAAAACGTAACTCGCCTTAATCACTTGTATTTAGGCCACCCTGTATGTAAGCGAAACCCAAAATGTTGAATATCGTTGTAAAGAGAATTTAAGTAGCTTTCAAATGATGCATCACTCGATAGCTGTTCCCTATGATGATAAGCAAAGGGGTAGCTACCCCTGCCAAGGGGGCGAACTTGGGTAGTTAAATTTTTCATGAAAATATGCCTACTTTTATAACAAAATCGACCTGTTTCGGCGTTTTTCGTGTACATCTTCAGTTTCCAAGTTATTAAGGTGAGTTAGGTTTTCGTTGGGCCACCCTGTATGTAAGCGAAACCCAAAATGTTGGATATCGTTGTAAAGAAAATTTAAGTAGCTTTCAAATGATGTATCACTCGATATCTATTCCCTATGATCATAAGCAAAGGGGTAGCTACCCCTGCCAAGGGGGTGAACTTGGGTAGTTAAATTTGTCACGAAAATGTGTCCCCCTCGATAACAAAATCGACCTGTTTCGGCGTTTTCCGCATACATGTTCACTTTCCAAATTATTAGGCTTGTTACCTTTTCGATGGCCCACCCTGTATATCGAATAAAATTGTCATTACGGGAGAAAATAAAAATACAGTAATTAAGGCTGTTCCGAAAAAGATGTCGGTATTCATCTCAAGACTCAATCCTGATACAACGGTAGAGGATGTAGTTCAGTCGCTGCAGAAGAGACTGCCTGAGATAGAGTGTGAGAAACTAATATCTAGATATCCTGACAGCTATTGTTCCTTTAAAATTACTATTAACGCAACCAACTACGAAGAAGCATTGAGTCCGGGAAACTGCCCAGAGGGTACCTTGATAACGAAGTTTTTTCGACCCAGCAACCTGAAGAGTAAATCAGAGGCTTGAAAATGGAGCGAAGAAATGCCAATATGCCAGCGCGGCTGAAGATCCAAATGGTGAAGTTTTTAATCTGCTACATACCAATACGCAGTGTATCCGAAATAAGACTGACCTGATTGAGTTATTATGTCAAGAAAAGAACATCGACTTCTTATGTGTTTGTGAACATTGGCTCTGTAGAGAAGAGATTGATGAAATGACCATACAGGGCTACGTAAAAGTATGTGACTTTTCGCGTGACTCAGCCACACAGGGCGGCACGGCAATTTACGTAAGAAATCAACTTCGCCCTGACTGCAGGATAGTGAATAAATATTGCGCGCGTTCAACTGATTTCACGTTCGAGTGTTCAGCTATTGTTTTCAGGAATAGTGTCTGTATCTTGTGCTTGTATCGTTCACAAAAGGGAGATTGTAATGAATTCATTGCGGGTCTCTCCGACATTATTGGCGATGCTGTAAGTAAAAATTTCTCACATATTGTTATCTGTGGCGATTTTAACATAAATAGTTTAAACAAAACCTCCCCCGACTATGTACATTTGAGAGACGTCGTCTCCTCGTATGCTCTTCGATCACTAGTTGATGATGTACCGACGAGGGTGGTTCTCAGAGCCGATGGGAAGCTGTGTGTAAGCTCCCTGGATTATATAATTACAAATATAATGGGTCGAGATGTGGTTAGTTGCGATAGCTTTGAGCCGGGATATGCTGACCACCATGCGCAGATATTCTCGTGGGTGATGGGCGCTGACTCTGTAAAGAGCGAATGCAGTGTGCCTGTACCGACGATAGAGATAAGGAAAATGTCTAGTGATTGCTTTTCGGAGTTCAGGTATTTGTTTACTCGTGGAGAGTTTCAGATGCTTTCTCGGGATAACTATGAGAATGATCAGGATTTCGATTGTGTATTTAATGCTTTCTGGGAACACCTACTGTGGTGTTATTCTGCAGCTTTCCCTGTTGTTAGTGTTCGTAGGGGCAACATGTCTGCTGATAATTTCAAGTATAGCCACTCATTGAGGAAAAAATTTGTTGAGCTTCGCGATCTTAATTATATAAGAAAGAATTTCAACAATGAACTTTTGGATACGGTGTATAAAAGTAGGAAAAGAGAAATCACTCTACAAGTTCAGAAAGAAAAAAGGAGCTACTACGACTCTCTTATTGCAAGATCAAAAAATAAAGCCAAAACAGTATGGCAATTAGTCAAGCAATCTGATAAAAGAAAACCTGTGGAAAAAATTAAAATTCTATTAAATGATGAATATATTCAGGAACCTCCGCGACTAGTGGAGATTTTTGGTTCCTACTTCGCAGATGTGGTGAGGGAGGGGCTGCAGAGTCATTTTGGGGATTCACTTTCTCTGGAATGTACAGTGTCAAAAGGTTGGCAGGAAAAGTCCATGTTTGTCACCCCGGTCGAGGCGAACGAGGTTAGGAGTATTATCAATTCTTTGCCGAATAAAAAGTCTGCGGGCTATGACGACATTACTACGTACTTTATAAAAAACTGCAGTGATATTTTATCGGTCGTCATCGCCAATTTGTTCAATGCATCTGTGTCTTGTGGGCTCTTTCCGAAGGCCCTGAAAACGGCCCTTATTATTCCTGTATATAAAAAGAATAATCCCTCTGAATTGAAAAATTATCGCCCAGTTTCTCTGTTATCTATGGCCTCTAAGATATTCGAGAAGGTCATGGTAAAGAGAATAAACGCGTTTATTAACAAGCATGACATTCTTGGTCGCTTTCAGCACGGCTTCAGAACATCTCACTCGGTGGAAACCGCCGCGATAGATTTAGTGCAGTATACAGGGTTACTGGTAACTGGATACATTTCTTTGGTGATCTGATAAAACAAGAGGTGAGGAGTAAATTAACCCCAACATGCACTATAAAAAACTCAATAGATATTGAGATATTTCGATTTTCAACTTTTCTTAAAAAAATGGTTTCAAATGTCTTGAAATGTAATTTTCAAAAAATCTACTTTAAATTTTTGATTTTTTTTTTGCTGGAATACTTGTCCAATACTATGCTTCCTTCTGGAATAAAAAATATCCTGAGGTATTTCGATCGTGTGAAAATTTCAAAGAAAAACTTTCACAAACTATTTTTTTTTTAATAAGAGTTAAAAGTTTTTACAAGTTATTTTCGCAAAATTGTCAAGGCAACTTGCGTACAAATTGTTTTAAAAACTTTCTTAGTGTAGTGGCTATCTAGCAAGGTACGAATCTTGTACAAGAATGCCAGAATCTCCCCGCTATGTACCGTTACCGAGGAACAAATCCTTAAGTCGGGACGTTTTAAAAAAAATACGGCCCTGAACGGGGGTCTTAAAATTCTCGGATCCGGCCCATTTTCAATAGGTCGTATTTGGGGGTCCCGAGCTTCGTCCCTACCAAGTTTCGTCCCGATCGGTAAAACTTTCAGATACCTTAGAGTGTTTCCTAGGCTATTCCCGAAAAATCCCGAAATTCCCGAAAAAATGACACTTCCCGGGAACGGATCCCGCTCATTTTCAATAGGCATCGTGCCACGGTGCGCCCCTTCAATCGAGCCAAATTTCAACTTTCCCACATGAAAACTGGCGGCTGAAAACTGAAAATATAAATTTTAGAAATTTTTCGTAAGTATACGTATTTTTGTGCCCGAAAAATGTCTGTCTGTCGGTCTGTCTGTCTGTGACTTTGCTAGGCAACACTCTAGAGCCGCCAGTTTTCATGTGGGAAAGTTGAAATTTGGCTCGATTGAAGAGGCGCACCGTGGCACGATGCCTATTGAAAATGAGCGGGATCCGTTCCCGGGAAGTATAATTTTTTCTGGAATTTCGGGATTTTTCGGGAATAGCCTAGGAAACACTCTAAGTGTCTGAAAGTTTTACCGATCGGGACGAAACTTGGTAGGGACGAAGCTCGGGACCCCCAAATGCGACCTATTGAAAATGGGCCGGATCCGAGAATTTTAAGACCCCCGTTCAGGGCCGTATTTTTTTTAAAACGTCCCGACTTAAGGATTTGTTCCTCGGTAACGGTACATAGCGGGGAGATTCTGTTATTCTTGTACAAGATTCGTACCTTGTTAGATAGCTACTACACTAAGAAAGTTTTTAAAACAATTTGTACGCAAGTTGCCTTGACAATTTTGCGAAAATAACTTGTAAAAACTTTTAACTCTTATTAAAAAAAAAATAGTTTGTGAAAGTTTTTCTTTGAAATTTTCACACGATCGAAATACCTCAGGATATTTTTTATTCCAGAAGGAAGAATAGTATTGGACAAGTATTCCAGCAAAAAAAAAATCAAAAAGTTAAAGTAGATTTTTTGAAAATTACATTTCAAGACATTTGAAACCATTTTTTTTAGGAAAAGTTGAAAATCGAAATATCTCAAAATCTATTTAGTTTTGTATAGTGCATGTTGGGGTTAATTTACTCCTTACCTCTTGCTTTATCAGATCACCAACGTAATGTATCCAGTTACCAGTAACCCTGTATATACGATAAAGTTGATAGAAACGAATACACTGTTTCAATTTCTTTTGACCTATCCCGGGCTTTTGACACTCTCCATCCGGGATTCATATCTGAAAAGTTGAACAGACTGGGGATTCGCGGTCGGATTAATGACTGGTTGATGTCATTTTTAAGTGAACGGAAATTTAGGGTTAGACTTGGGGAGACAACTTCCAATGTCTTTTCCATGGATCTTGGTACGCCTCAGGGGAGTGTTCTGGGCCCTCTTATCTTTTTGTTGTATGTAAATGATCTGCCGGAATACATCAGTGGGGGTAGAGTATTCGCATATGCTGATGACACAACCATTGTTGTGTCTGACTATACTGTGGATGGGGTGTGTCGAAAGATTGAGCGGGTGGTGGAAGATTTCAGAATATGGTGTAAAAAGAACATATTGATAATAAATTTGGATAAAACAGTCTATGTTAAATTTAGGACTGGATTACATAAAAACTCTCCAATATCCTTGAATATTTCTGACGAACAAATTGTTTTCAAAGATTCGGTGAATTTTCTTGGTGCGGTGCTGGACAGTGGCCTTGACTGGAGGCAGTGCACTGAGATGTTGGCAGGGAAGTTAAACCGGGCTTACTTTGCGATTAGTTCATTGAAAGGAAAGTTATGTCGTCACACTTTGCTAAGTGTGTATTATGGAATATTTTACAGTCACCTCCAGTCTAACATATTGCTATGGGGTCGTTCACCACATGAGCACAGACTCTTCCTCACCCTAAAGCGAATTGTTAGGTTGATTTTTGACATGAAAACTCGCGAATCATGCAGGACCATTTTCAAAGATAATAGGATCTTGACTGTTGCTGGTATATATTTGTATAAAGCCCTTATACAGGGTGTCCGGAAATTATGAGCAAAAAATTAAGGGGGTGATTCTTCTTGATGAAATATTGCCAAAAGTATCTATAATTTTTTTTCGAAAACTCAAAAAGAAGAAAGTTATAAGCCTCCAAAGTTGTTTTTTTTAAATCAATATTTTTTTATAACTTTTTTTCTAGTGTACGGATTTTCTTAAAATTTGACACACTTGCCACTGATGTTGCTTTACATCCTTGGTCCAAATTAGACTTGAATCCCTCGAAATCAAAAGGCCTTAACTGCCCTTGATCTTCAAAAAAGGCCTATAACTTTTTTCGTAATATTTTTTTCTGAGTTTTGAAGACGCACAATTGAAGAACATGAAGAAATATTCGGAAAAGGTCCTCTTTGTCTATCACGATAAAATGACCTGCTTCCGAGTAAAACTGTTTCAAAAATTTGCTTGCACTAAAATTGATCACCATAAACTATGATCATTCTGCAACAATACCAAAGCATGTTTTGGGAACGGTGGCAGGGTTGCCTTGGAAACAAGACGTTTGCTTTGGATTTCATTTTGACAGCAATTTATTATTTTTTTTAATTAAAATTATTTTATTATTTTATTATTTTATTAAAAAAAAATGATTAAAAATTTTTTTCATTTTCAAAAAAAAATCATTTCCAGTCTATTTATATACGAATGTCTCTGTTTTGTACATAACTAGGCAATCCTGCAGCTGTTTCCAAAGCATGCTTTGGTGTTGTTGCAGAATGATCATAGTTTATGGTGATCAATTTTAGTGCAGGAAAATTTTTAAAACAGTTTTACTCGGAAACGGGTCATTTTATCGTGATAGACAAAGAGGACTTTTTCCGAATATTTCTTCACGTTCTTCAATTGTGCGTCTTCAAAACTCAGAAAAAAATATTACGAAAAAAGTTATAGGCCTTTTTTGAAGGTCAAGGGCAGTTAAGGCCTTTTGATTTCGAGGGATTCAAGTCTAATTTGGACCAAGGATGTAAAGCAACATCAGTGACAAGTGTGTCAAATTTTAAGAAAATCCGTACCCTAGAAAAAAAGTTATAAAAAAATATTGATTTAAAAAAATCAACTTTGGAGGCTTATAACTTTCTTCTTTTTGAGTTTTCGGAAAAAAATTATAGATACTTTTGGCAATATTTCATCAAGAAGAATCACCCCCTTAATTTTTTGCTCATAATTTCCGGACACCTGTATATGTGCATGCGAGGAGGTCGCGTCTCTCGAGTAGATCCGATGTGCATGGCTATAACACTAGACACAATGGGAATTTCTGTCTTAATCGTCACAATCATACTTACTATGAGATATCACCTCTGTATTCTGGAGTTGATTTATATAACAAACTACCGCGGAACATTAAGGACATAGACGATGAGAAATGCTTTAAGCGAAATCTGAAGCGTTTCTTGATGGATAAGTGTTTTTACAGCATCCAAGAGTTTCTCGGAGAGACTGTGCGGTGATTCTTTGAAGAGCTTGTACCTAGGATCTATTGTTGTAGTGTAAAATTGTTATACTATAATGTGCTGTATATTTTTCTGTTTATGTCGGTCAATTCTGTGAGGTTATTGACGAAAATTTGTATTTATACACTTTTTGTATTGTGTTTTTTTGTTTTTTTGACTTTTTGTATTGTATTGAACGTGTACATGCTCTGTACTGAGCTTGTTTGTTGTTATGTAGGCTAAATATTGACATGTCCATACAGTAGATGTAACTGTTTGCCGGATGCAATAAATCTATCTATCTATCTATCTATCTATCTATCTATCTACACGGAATACCTCGTACTCTTGTCGTTAATCGATGGGATACGGGAACTGGTGAACACGCTGTTCAAAGAGTTGGTGATGTTGGAGAAACAAATCCACCGCTAGTCGGTCTTGAACTATCATCATTTAAAACCCGGCCCTTTTCAGGGCCATCAATATTTTGAATAGACAATATTTGGTTATGTACCTGCATTGTTCTTTTAAAAAAACTTGCGTCTTTCAACTACAAAATCTTTGAAAAAAAGAAAAAACTTTGCAAAATTGCGCATGTGAAACAAAAGATGATCCGGTTTATTGTCTCTAAATTTTCATAAACAACTCTATTGGAACCGCAATGATGGGTAATCCATGACCTCCCTTTAAAATAATTTAATTATGAAGCGAAAATGGCGAAAAAACTCTTCGAGTTTTATATTCCCAGAATATGAATTTGCATTTATCCCGGGATTAAAGTCTACGTATTTATCATTGGAACGATGATAAAAGCAATACAAAAAGATGTAACTTCCCTTATCATTCATAGACCGATTTAAAATTGAAAAAAATTTCTCGGGGATATATTTTCGGATTTAGGGGCTAGTGGCTGTAGATATAAAAACAAGTGTTTCATCTTCGAAAGTTGCCATGTAAACGTATAAGTGATGCGCCTTTATCATATTTCAACGAAATAGGTTTATAAAAAAAAAATAACAAATTTTAGCGTTTACGCTTCGTCTCGTTGTAGTTCTCGTGAGCGCCATATCAATTAGCATTCAGTCGAGGCACCACGGTAACCGTCGGTTGCGCTAACATTAGGAAAGGTATATAAGTAGGCGTAGAGACGATCACAACCGCAACAGAGTACTGCAGACGTTCAAGATGAACACATCCGATGTAAAGAAGCAAATCGAACAGAGATGGCGGCTTATTAAAATTCTAGACACCAATATCCAAGAGATACGCTACGAAATAGAAGAAATGATTGAAAACGACGAGGTGACGAGATACACGGAATACCTCGTACTCTTGTCGTTAATCGATGGGATACGGGAACTGGTGAACACGCTGTTCAAAGAGTTGGTGATGTTGGAGAAACAAATCCACCGCTAGTCGGTCTTGAACTATCATCATTTAAAACCCGGCCCTTTTCAGGGCCATCAATATTTTGAATAGACAATATTTGGTTATGTACCTGCATTGTTCTTTTAAAAAAACTTGCGTCTTTCAACTACAAAGTCTTTGAAAAAAAGAAAAAACTTTGCAAAATTGCGCATGTGAAACAAAAGATGATCCGGTTTATTGTCTCTAAATTTTCATAAACAACTCTATTGGAACCGCAATGATGGGTAATCCATGACCTCCCTTTAAAATAATTTAATTATGAATCGAAAATGGCGAAAAATTCTTCGAGTTTTATATTCCCAGAATATGAATTTGCATTTATCCCGGGATTAAAGTCTACGTATTTATCTTTGGAACGATAATGAAAGCAATACAAAAAGATGTAACTTCCCTTATCATTCATAGACCGATTTAAAATTGAAAAAAATTTCTCGGGGATATATTTTCGGATTTAGGGGCTAGTGGCTGTAGATATAAAAACAAGTGTTTCATCTTCGAAAGTTGCCATGTAAACGTATAAGTGATGCGCCTTTATCATATTTCAACGAAATAGGTTTATAAAAAAAAATAACAAATTTTAGCGTTTACGCTTCATCTCGTTGTAGTTCTCGTGAGCGTCATATCAATTAGCATTCAGTCGAGGCGCCACGGTAACCGTCGGTTGCGCTAACATTAGGAAAGGTATATAAGTAGGCGTAGAGACGATCACAACCGCAACAGAGTACTGCAGACGTTCAAGATATATATATATTTCGTATGAATTATTACATTTTAAATTAGAAGGATGATGTGGATATATTATTATGATTTATAAGTACAATATTGTAAAATTTTCATCATTGTGGGGGGTAGAACGGTTTGTAGAATATAAGGATGAGTTGTTGATATCATGGTGAAGCATTCGCTTTTCCAGCCAGTCTAGGGAAAAACCCCATAAAAAACCTAGACACACCATTCAGTTCATATTGGTTTTAGATTTTGTAACCAATTTATTGCATCTGGAGTAAGGCGGTGGATGTCATTGAAACCGCCAAGAAATTTAGTTTCTGGACACTCTTCTACAATTGTTTCCTCAACTTCGCCACAAGTGAGACAATTTGGACTTGGAACTGCCATCCATTTGAATAACATTGAGTTACAGCGTCCATGGCCAGTTCTTAAACGATTCAGTTTACTCCAGAGCTTTCTCGGTAGGTCGAATCCCGGAACTTCCTTTGTTGGATCTTGGATAAGGTGATGATTGAAAACATTCTGAACTCTCCATTCAAACTTCCAAGGATCCAGTGGGGAAAAGATCTCATGATTTTGTTGCCAAAATGGATTTAGAAATTTCAGTCTTGTTGTAGGAGGATTCTGAAGATCATGCCAGATTGGAAATTTCGGTGTGCATTTGTCGAATTCTCGCTTAGCCGCTATTTGTCTTCTGATTCTTGGTGGTGTAATGTTTGAAATTACCGGCAGCCAAGGTGTTGGAGTTGACTTAATACAAACAGTAATAACTCGCATGGTGGTGTTCAATTCAGAATCAATTTTATGGACATGAGCGCTATTCATCCAGATTGGGCAACAATATTCTGCCGTAGAATACACAAGTGAGATGCTTGCAACTCTTAATGTGTCTGCATGAGCTCTCCAATCCGAACCGGCAAGTTTATGTAAAAGGTTGTTTCTTGTTTTAAGTTTCTTGCGCAATTTGTCAATATGCGGCTTGTAGGTTAATGAAGTATCAAAAGTTACTCCAAGGTATACTGGATTGAAATTGTGTTTCAAGATTACATTGTCCATCGATACTTGTAATTTTCGATGTTTTTCGTGGTTGTTCAGGTGGAAACAAGATACTTCGGTTTTGTTGGGATTGGGGCAAAGACGCCATTTCTTGAAGTAGTCTACCATTATTTGGATGTCTTCATTTAGTATATTTTCGATTTCTTCAAAACGTTTATGTTGATAAGAAAGAGCCAAATCATCAGCGTATATGAATTTTCTGCAGGTAGTCTCTGGTAAGTCACTGGTATATAAGTTGAACAATAATGGCGCTAATACTGATCCTTGAGGAAGTCCATTATTCAGGTATTTGACTTTGCTGCTTTTTTCATTAATGAAAACTCGAAGTTTCCGGTTTGATAGCATATTATCAATTAAGGTGACAACTCTTCTGCAGTTAATGGTTTTGTATAATTTGTGAAGAAGGCCATCTTTCCAAACAGTATCATATGCGGATGTTAGATCAATTAAGGCAATTCCTGTTTTCAGCTGTTTTTGAAAACCTGTTTCGATGTGAGTAGTGAGTGATAATACTTGATCACAACAGTTTCTGTTTGGACGAAAACCAGCTTGTTCTTGGGGAAGCATATCATTTATCAAAGGAGAAATTCTGTTGTAAATCATCCTCTCCATCACCTTATAACATACACTTAGCAATGATATAGGCCTATAATTACTTGGATCATCTGCTATTCTCCCTGGTTTCAAGATTGCAATAACCTTTGACTGTTTAAACTCGGCAGGTAACTTCCCCGAAAGTAATATGTCATTGAAGAAGGACAGTAACCAATTTTTTGCAAAATTTCCCAGGTGTTTCAAAAATTCTGGGTAAATTCCATCAAAGCCAGCAGCTTTTCTGATTTTAGTTAACTTGATGGCTGCTTTCAATTCTTCGAAGGTGAAAGGTTGTCCTATTTCGTCGGAAATCTCTGCTTGCTTCTTTTGTTTTTGTATAGTCCTTTTCATTTTATTGACTTGATGTTTGTCAATGTTTATCATGTTCGACACTTTGACTAATCGAGAAGCTATCGCATTTGGAGATATTTTCGATTGGATTTTCTCTCGTTGATTGGCTGTTTCTAGTTTTCGCAGTAAAGACCAACTACTACGACTTGAATGAGTAAAATTCATACTCTCCATTAACGTATTCCACTTATTTTTCCTTGCACTGTTTAAAGATTTTAATATCAAGTTTGCATTATCATGAGATGGATTGTTTGAATATTGTTGAAACAAATCTTTGGTTTCTTGAGACCAGCCGGGGATGTAATTTTTGCGAAAACCCCTTGGAATTGTTTTCTTGGCTGATCCTTTTAAAACACCAACAAACTTGTCGTAATTTGATGAAACTGGTGGATCCAACGAAGAGTACTGTCCACTGATTTACTGAATTTCGTCCAGTTTGCTTTTTGAAAATTCCACCTTGGTTTTGGTATTGATGATACAAGGGGAATTTGAACACCAATATTTAGGATACTCGGTCGATGTTGACTATGTGGAAAACTTTTCAGCACTTTTCTGGAAGTCTGTAATGGTCTATAATCGTTATCCATGGAGACGATGCATAGGTCTGGATTGTAGTCTCTATTCCATCTAGCCGAGTGAAAAGTTTTGTTGTCTTTGGCATCAAAAACGAGATGTAAATTGTTTATCTCCATCCATTCCTGTAGTGAAATTCCATTCTGGTCTGAACTGTCATATAACCATTGAACATGATGACAGTTGAAATCACCAATGTATATTGCAGGATGAGGAGATGCAGTGTCGAAATCATGGGGCCATTGAACATTCGGAGGTTTATAAACATTGACTATATGCACGTCTGAAACTTTAATTGTGACCAGATAGATGTCTGAAATAATTTGTGCATAGACCTTCTCAAAATTGGTTATTGAATCTTTCACATATGTGGCTATACCATGAACACCACTGCACAGAAAGTCTACTAAATGATATCCATCAATCGAACCTCTTGTGCGTAACTGTTCTTCGGTAGCAGTATGCGTCTCTTGAAGGGCAATAATGTCAATTTCACCATCCATGCAAATCTTCGATAGATAATCGGATTTATCTTTACTTATTCCTTCGATGTTTAGTTGGCAAATTTTTAAAGATGGGCCAAGAGTCAAAATCGGGGATCTGAAACAGAATGCTGACCGGGAGGTATCCGTAACGGATGCAGTCCGGTCTTCTAAGTAACGCCTGTTATGGTTCGCATTGAATTGCGAACCATGATGGTCCCTTGTAACAGGGCCGACGTTATCCATCAATTTATTTCGCTAAGTTCTCACCACAATTTCGAAAAATTGTAGAGAAAACTTAAACCAAAACTACATGTCAAACTGACATAAATAAAAATAACGTTCAAGATGAACACATCCGATGTAAAGAAGCAAATCGAACAGAGATGGCGGCTTATTAAAATTCTAGACACCAATATCCAAGAGATACGCTACGAAATAGAAGAAATGATTGAAAACGACGAGGTGACGAGATACACGGAATACCTCGTACTCTTGTCGTTAATCGATGGGATACGGGAACTGGTGAACACGCTGTTCAAAGAGTTGGTGATGTTGGAGAAACAAATCCACCGCTAGTCGGTCTTGAACTATCATCATTTAAAACCCGGCCGTTTTCAGGGCCATCAATATTTTGAATAGACAATATTTGGTTATGTACCTGCATTGTTCTTTTAAAAAAACTTGCGTCTTTCAACTACAAAGTCTTTGAAAGAAAAAACTTTGCAAAATTGCGCATGTGAAACAAAAGATGATCCGGTTTATTGTCTCTAAATTTTCATAAACAACTCTATTGGAACCGCAATGATGGGTAATCCATGACCTCCCTTTAAAATAATTTAATTATGAAGCGAAAATGGCGAAAAAACTCTTCGAGTTTTATATTCCCAGAATATGAATTTGCATTTATCCCGGGATTAAAGTCTACGTATTTATCATTGGAACGATGATAAAAGCAATTCAAAAAGATGTAACTTCCCTTATCATTCATAAACCGATTTAAAATTGAAATAAATTTCTCGGGGATATATTTTCGGATTTAGGGGCTAGTGGCTGTAGATATAAAAACAAGCGTTTCATCTTCGAAAGTTGCCATGTAAACGTATAAGTGATGCGCCTTTATCATATTTCAACGAAATAGGTTTATAAAAAAAAATAACTAATTTTAGCGTTTACGCTTCATCTCGTTGTAGTTCTCATGAGCGCCATATCAATTAGCATTCAGTCGAGGCGCCACGGTAACCGTCGGTTGCGCTAACATTAGGAAAGGTATATAAGTAGGCGTAGGGACGATCACAACCGCAACAGAGTACTGCAGACGTTCAAGATGAACACATCCGATGTAAAGAAGCAAATCGAACAGAGATGGCGGCTTATTAAAATTCTAGACACCAATATCCAAGAGATACGCTACGAAATAGAAGAAATGATTGAAAACGACGAAGTGACGAGATACACGGAATACCTCGTACTCTTGTCGTTAATCGATGGGATACGGGAACTGGTGAACACGCTGTTCAAAGAGTTGGTGATGTTGGAGAAACAAATCCACCGCTAGTCGGTCTTGAACTATCATCATTTAAAACCCGGCCCTTTTCAGGGCCATCAATATTTTGAATAGACAATATTTGGTTATGTACCTGCATTGTTCTTTTAAAAAAACTTGCGTCTTTCAACTACAAAGTCTTTGAAAGAAAAAACTTTGCAAAATTGCGCATGTGAAACAAAAGATGATCCGGTTTATTGTCTCTAAATTTTCATAAACAACTCTATTGGAACCGCAATGATGGGTAATCCATGACGTCCCTTTAAAATAATTTAATTATGAAGCGAAAATGGCGAAAAAACTCTTCGAGTTTTATATTCCCAGAATATGAATTTGCATTTATCCCGGGATTAAAGTCTACGTATTTATCATTGGAACGATGATAAAAGCAATACAAAAAGATGTAACTTCCCTTATCATTCATAGACCGATTTAAAATTGAAAAAAATTTCTCGGGGATATATTTTCGGATTTAGGGGCTAGTGGCTGTAGATATAAAAACAAGCGTTTCATCTTCGAAAGTTGCCATGTAAACGTATAAGTGATGCGCCTTTATCATATTTCAACGAAATAGGTTTATAAAAAAAAATAACAAATTTTAGCGTTTACGCTTCATCTCGTTGTAGTTCTCATGAGCGCCATATCAATTAGCATTCAGTCGAGGCGCCACGGTAACCGTCGGTTGCGCTAACAATAGGAAAGGTATATAAGTAGGCGTAGGGACGATCACAACCGCAACAGAGTACTGCAGACGTTCAAGATGAACACATCCGATGTAAAGAAGCAAATCGAACAGAGATGGCGGCTTATTAAAATTCTAGACACCAATATCCAAGAGATACGCTACGAAATAGAAGAAATGATTGAAAACGACGAGATACACGGAATACCTCGTACTCTTGTCGTTAATCGATGGGATACGGGAACTGGTGAACACGCTGTTCAAAGAGTTGGTGATGTTGGAGAAACAAATCCACCGCTAGTCGGTCTTGAACTATCATCATTTAAAACCCGGCCCTTTTCAGGGCCATCAATATTTTGAATAGACAATATTTGGTTATGTACTTGCATTGTTCTTTTAAAAAAACTTGCGTCTTTCAACTACAAAGTCTTTGAAAGAAAAAACTTTGCAAAATTGCGCATGTGAAACAAAAGATGATCCGGTTTATTGTCTCTAAATTTTCATAAACAACTCTATTGGAACCGCAATGATGGGTAATCCATGACCTCCCTTTAAAATAATTTACTTATGAAGCGAAAATGGCGAATAAACTCTTCTAGTTTTATATTCCCAGAATATGAATTTGCATTTATCCCAGGATTAAAGTCTACGTATTTATCTTTGGAACGATAATGAAAGCAATACAAAAAGATGTAACTTCCCTTACCATTCATAGACCGATTTAAAATTGAAAAAAATTTCTCGGGGATATATTTTCGGATTTAGGGGCTAGTGGCTGTAGATATAAAAACAAGTGTTTCATCTTCGAAAGTTGCCATGTAAACGTATAAGTGATGCGCCTTTATCATATTTCAACGAAATAGGTTTATAAAAAAAAATAACAAATTTTAGCGTTTACGCTTCATCTCGTTGTAGTTCTCGTGAGCGCCATATCAATTAGCATTCAGTCGAGGCGCCACGGTAACCGTCCGTATGCGCTAACATTAGGAAAGGTATATAAGTAGGCGTAGGGACGATCACAACCGCAACAGAGTACTGGAGACGTTCAAGATGAACACATCCGATGTAAAGAAGCAAATCGAACAGAGATGGCGGCTTATTAAAATTCTAGACACCAATATCCAAGAGATACGCTACGAAATAGAAGAAATGATTGAAAACGACGAGATACACGGAATACCTCGTACTCTTGTCGTTAATCGATGGGATACGGGAACTGGTGAACACGCTGTTCAAAGAGTTGGTGATGTTGGAGAAACAAATCCACCGCTAGTCGGTCTTGAACTATCATCATTAAAAACCCGGCCCTTTTCAGGGCCATCAATATTTTGAATAGACAATATTTGGTTATGTACCTGCATTGTTCTTTTAAAAAAACTTGCGTCTTTCAACTACAAAGTCTTTGAAAGAAAAAACTTTGCAAAATTGCGCATGTGAAACAAAAGATGATCCGGTTTATTGTCTCTAAATTTTCATAAACAACTCTATTGGAACCGCAATGATGGGTAATCCATGACCTCCCTTTAAAATAATTTAATTATGAAGCGAAAATGGCGAAAAAACTCTTCGAGTTTTATATTCCCAGAATATGAATTTGCATTTATCCCGGGATTAAAGTCTACGTATTTATCATTGGAACGATGATAAAAGCAATACAAAAAGATGTAACTTCCCTTATCATTCATAAACCGATTTAAAATTGAAATAAATTTCTCGGGGATATATTTTCGGATTTAGGGGCTAGTGGCTGTAGATATAAAAACAAGTGTTTCATCTTAGAAAGTTGCCATGTAAACGTATAAGTGATGCGTCTTTATCATATTTCAACGAAATAGATTTATAAAAAAAAATAACAAATTTTAGCGTTTACGCTTCATCTCGTTGTAGTTCTCGTGAGCGCCATATCAATTAGCATTCAGTCGAGGCGCCACGGTAACCGTCGGTTGCGCTAACATTAGGAAAGGTATATAAGTAGGCGTAGAGACGATCACAACCACAACAGAGTACTGCAGACGTTCAAGATGAACACATCCGATGTAAAGAAGCAAATCGAACAGAGATGGCGGCTTATTAAAATTCTAGACACCAATATCCAAGAGATACGCTACTAAATAGAAGAAACGAATTGAAAACGACGAGGTGACGAGATACACGGAATACCTCGTACTCTTGTCGTTAATCGATGGGATACGGGAACTGGTGAACACGCTGTTCAAAGAGTTGGTGATGTTGGAGAAACAAATCCACCGCTAGTCGGTCTTGAACTATCATCATTTAAAACCCGGCCCTTTTCAGGGCCATCGATATTTTGAATAGACAATATTTGGTTATGTACCTGCATTGTTCTTTTAAAAAAACTTGCGTCTTTCAACTACAAAGTCTTTGAAAGAAAAAACTTTGCAAAATTGCGCATGTGAAACAAAAGATGATCCGGTTTATTGTCTCTAAATTTTCATAAACAACTCTATTGGAACCGCAATGATGAGTAATCCATGACCTCCCTTTAAAATAATTTACTTATGAAGCGAAAATGGCGAAAAAACTCTTCGGTTTTATATTCCCAGAATATGAATTTGCATTTATCCCGGGATTAAAGTCTACGTATTTATCTTTGGAACGATAATGAAAGCAATACAAAAAGATGTAACTTCCCTTATCATTCATAGACCGATTTAAAATTGAAAAAAATTTCTCGGGGATATATTTTCGGATTTAGGGGCTAGTGGCTGTAGATATAAAAACAAGTGTTTCATCTTCGAAAGTTGCCATGTAAACGTATAAGTGATGCGCCTTTATCATATTTCAACGAAATAGGTTTATAAAAAAAAAATAACAAATTTTAGCGTTTACGCTTCATCTCGTTGTAGTTCTCATGAGCGCCATATCAATTAGCATTCAGTCGAGGCGCCACGGTAACCGTCGGTTGCGCTAACATTAGGAAAGGTATATAAGTAGGCGTAGGGACGATCACAACCGCAACAGAGTACTGCAGACGTTCAAGATGAACACATCCGATGTAAAGAAGCAAATCGAACAGAGATGGCGGCTTATTAAAATTCTAGACACCAATATCCAAGAGATACGCTACGAAATAGAAGAAATGATTGAAAACGACGAGGTGACGAGATACACGGAATACCTCGTACTCTTGTCGTTAATCGATGGGATACGGGAACTGGTGAACACGCTGTTCAAAGAGTTGGTGATGTTGGAGAAACAAATCCACCGCTAGTCGGTCTTGAACTATCATCATTTAAAACCCGGCCCTTTTCAGGGCCATCAATATTTTGAATAGACAATATTTGGTTATGTACTTGCATTGTTCTTTTAAAAAAACTTGCGTCTTTCAACTACAAAGTCTTTGAAAGAAAAAACTTTGCAAAATTGCGCATGTGAAACAAAAGATGATCCGGTTTATTGTCTCTAAATTTTCATAAACAACTCTATTGGAACCGCAATGATGGGTAATCCATGACCTCCCTTTAAAATAATTTACTTATGAAGCGAAAATGGCGAATAAACTCTTCTAGTTTTATATTCCCAGAATATGAATTTGCATTTATCCCAGGATTAAAGTCTACGTATTTATCTTTGGAACGATAATGAAAGCAATACAAAAAGATGTAACTTCCCTTACCATTCATAGACCGATTTAAAATTGAAAAAAATTTCTCGGGGATATATTTTCGGATTTAGGGGCTAGTGGCTGTAGATATAAAAACAAGTGTTTCATCTTCGAAAGTTGCCATGTAAACGTATAAGTGATGCGCCTTTATCATATTTCAACGAAATAGGTTTATAAAAAAAAATAACAAATTTTAGCGTTTACGCTTCATCTCGTTGTAGTTCTCGTGAGCGCCATATCAATTAGCATTCAGTCGAGGCGCCACGGTAACCGTCCGTATGCGCTAACATTAGGAAAGGTATATAAGTAGGCGTAGGGACGATCACAACCGCAACAGAGTACTGGAGACGTTCAAGATGAACACATCCGATGTAAAGAAGCAAATCGAACAGAGATGGCGGCTTATTAAAATTCTAGACACCAATATCCAAGAGATACGCTACGAAATAGAAGAAATGATTGAAAACGACGAGGTGACGAGATACACGGAATACCTCGTACTCTTGTCGTTAATCGATGGGATACGGGAACTGGTGAACACGCTGTTCAAAGAGTTGGTGATGTTGGAGAAACAAATCCACCGCTAGTCGGTCTTGAACTATCATCATTTAAAACCCGGCCCTTTTCAGGGCCATCAATATTTTGAATAGACAATATTTGGTTATGTACCTGCATTGTTCTTTTAAAAAAACTTGCGTCTTTCAACTACAAAGTCTTTGAAAGAAAAAACTTTGCAAAATTGCGCATGTGAAACAAAAGATGATCCGGTTTATTGTCTCTAAATTTTCATAAACAACTCTATTGGAACCGCAATGATGGGTAATCCATGACCTCCCTTTAAAATAATTTACTTATGAAGCGAAAATGGCGAAAAAACTCTTCGAGTTTTATATTCCCAGAATATGAATTTGCATTTATCCCGGGATTAAAGTCTACGTATTTATCTTTGGAACGATAATGAAAGCAATACAAAAAGATGTAACTTCCCTTATCATTCATAGACCGATTTAAAATTGAAAAAAATTTCTCGGGGATATATTTTCGGATTTAGGGGCTAGTGGCTGTAGATATAAAAACAAGTGTTTCATCTTTGAACGTTGCCATGTAAACGTATAAGTAGTGATGCGCCTTTATCATATTTCAACGAAATACGTTTATAAAATAAAATAGCAAATTTTAGCGTTTACGCTTCATCTCGTTGTAGTTCTCGAGAGCGTCATATCAATTAGCATTCAGTCGAGGCGCCACGGTAACCGTCGGTTCCGCTAACATTAGGAAAGGTATATAAGTAGGCGTAGAGACGATCACAACCGCAACAGAGTACTGCAGACGTTCAAGATGAACACATCCGATGTAAAGAAGCAAATAGAACAGAGATGGCGGCTTATTAAAATTCTAGACACCAATATCCAAGAGATACGCTACTAAATAGAAGAAATGAATTGAAAACGACGAGGTGACGAGATACACGGAATACCTCGTACTCTTGTCGTTAATCGATGGGATACGGGAACTGGTGAACACGCTGTTCAAAGAGTTGGTGATGTTGGAGAAACAAATCCACCGCTAGTCGGTCTTGAACTATCATCATTTAAAACCCGGCCCTTTTCAGGGCCATCAATATTTTGAATAGACAATATTTGGTTATGTACCTGCATTGTTCTTTTAAAAAAACTTGCGTCTTTCAACTACAAAGTCTTTGAAAAAAAGAAAAAACTTTGCAAAATTGCGCATGTGAAACAAAAAATGATCCGTTTTATTGTCTCTAAATTTCCATAAACAACTCTATTGGAACCGCAATGATGGGTAATCCATGACCTCCCTTTAAAATAATTTAATTATGAAGCGTGTGCCGTTCTTTCGCACACTTTATAAGTTTGTCTCGGCTAGCTCGTTTTATGGCACAAAAGGGAGTGGGAATAACTCAGATTTGAATAAATCTCGGATCTCGAAATACAAACCTCTGCGATTCGGCTGGAATAAAAAAAACTTGGTGCTAGAAGGTCTAATGGGGCGCCACGCTGTTACTTATACTTAAGGGTATGTTTCAAGAGATCATTATTGTCACAACAGCGAAGGGAACAATAAGTTTACCATGGCAAAAGCTGCGCAATAAAAGTGCTGGCTGAATACACCACTGGGTCAGGCCTAATAATTATTATTCTTACTATACTCAGCACTCTAACCCTACAAAGTTTCCCAGTCTAGTATTATTATCGCAAAACTTACTAATTATTACTATTTCAAAGAATGAAAAATAAACTCGCAGTAACAATGATTATTATTATCACTGACCAGTTGTCTGGTCTAATTAATACGGAGATTACCTATTTAATTATTATCAGGAGAGTGTCGAAAGGATCAACTACCTACTTCAACAATATAAATTTAATGGTATAATATAAATTTGTAAATAAAGTAACAAAGGATATAAAATTACATCTGGGTATTTGTACTCCGTCTTCCGTGCACGCAAGAGTAAGTTTACAAGGCCAATATCACAGCCAATTTATCACGAATGGTGGCTCAAGAACTAGTAATTTAAAAATTGTAAACTTTCAGGTTAGCTGTGATTGTAACAATTTATCAACCAAATATCATATGAAGTAAACGGTATGGCTAATCTTGAATAGAGTAATCGAAATAAATACAAGAGGAAATAGTTTGACTCAGCCTGGATCCAGCGGTGGTTGTTCGGCCGTTCGTTGGTCGAGGGATCAGCTAGAGCTCGCCAAGCGATAATAACTTGTATAAAGGAACTGGTGTGCTTTGGGTCTCAGACCAAGGTGTCTAATCCGGTACAGTGAGACAGTGACAGCTTCCAGGAAGGGCCTTGCTGGAGTGGATGATGAAATTGCAAATTTGAAGAATGGGCGAATCAAATCCTGGTCAGTAGCCGAACTGCAGGCCACAATTACTTGGCTAGGGGTGCAACTCAATATGTAACCTTAACTAAAACCCTGCAAATACATCACATCCATGCAGTTCTATGCTAGCAAAAATAGGAGAGCTCAAGAAGACTTACCTTAAACTATTAAGGGTTCCCCTTTACCGAATCACAATAGTAAAACAACTAAAATGGCCAATCTAACTAGGGACTACTGCCAATATTATTATTAAGTGTCTTTTGTGAGAATTTCCTAGTCAAACTTCATGGATTCTACACAAGAAAAAGGCAATTTCTACTTCTTCAAGATGGCTACCTTCTCCTGCCTTATCAGCACAACCCACAAAAAACCTCAGCTTATCAAAAGTTCCACTCCTGAAATCTTAACTCTAGTGCCATACAGGGGGATCCAAATCTCATGAAGGTGGATGAATAAATAACCAGTAACAACAATAATAACTAGAATAATCTAGCAAATGGAGATAAATAAATAAATATTTATATAACCCATAATATCAACAAACTATGATACCTATAATAATAATAGGAGACATAATAAATATATACAATAATATAATAATATTACATAAAAGAAGAACAATAATAGCCTGTGATTTTTCACATGCTATAAGCGAAAATGGCGAAAAAACTCTTCGAGTTTTATATTCCCAGAATATGAATTTGCATTTATCCCGGGATTAAAGTCTACGTATTTATCATTGGAACGATGATAAAAGCAATACAAAAAGATGTAACTTCCCTTATCATTCATAGACCGATTTAAAATTGAAAAAAATTTCTCGGGGATATATTTTCGGATTTAGGGGCTAGTGGCTGTAGATATAAAAACAAGTGTTTCATCTTCGAAAGTTGCCATGTAAACGTATAAGTGATGCGCCTTTATCATATTTCAACGAAATAGGTTTATAAAAAAAAATAACAAATTTTAGCGTTTACGCTTCATCTCGTTGTAGTTCTCGTGAGCGCCATATCAATTAGCATTCAGTCGCGGCGCCACGGTAACCGTGGGTTGCGCTAACATTAGGAAAGGTATATAAGTAGGCGTAGGGACGATCACAACCGCAACAGAGTACTGCAGACGTTCAAGATGAACACATCCGATGTAAAGAAGCAAATCGAACAGAGATGGCGGCTTATAAAAATTCTAGACACCAATATCCAAGAGATACGCTACGAAATAGAAGAAATGATTGAAAACGACGAGGTGACGAGATACACGGAATACCTCGTACTCTTGTCGTTAATCGATGGGATACGGGAACTGGTGAACACGCTGTTCAAAGAGTTGGTGACGTTGGAGAAACAAATCCACCGCTAGTCGGTCTTGAACTATCATCATTTAAAACCCGGCCCTTTTCAGGGCCATCAATATTTTGAATAGACAATATTTGGTTATGTACCTGCATTGTTCTTTTAAAAAAACTTGCGTCTTTCAACTACAAAGTCTTTGAAAAAAAGAAAAAACTTTGCAAAATTGCGCATGTGAAACAAAAGATGATCCGGTTTATTGTCTCTAAATTTTCATAAACAACTCTATTGGAACCGCAATGATGGGTAATCCATGACCTCCCTTTAAAATAATTTAATTATGAAGCGAAAATGGCGAAAAAACTCTTCGAGTTTTATATTCCCAGAATATGAATTTGCATTTATCCCGGGATTAAAGTCTACGTATTTATCATTGGAACGATGATAAAAGAAATACAAAAAGATGTAACTTCCCTTATCATTCATAGACCGATTTAAAATTGAAAAAAATTTCTCGGGGATATATTTTCGGATTTAGGGGCTAGTGGCTGTAGATATAAAAACAAGTGTTTCATCTTCGAAAGTTGCCATGTAAACGTATAAGTGATGCGCCTTTATCATATTTCAACGAAATAGGTTTATAAAAAAAATAACAAATTTTAGCGTTTACGCTTCATCTCGTTGTAGTTCTCGTGAGCGCCATATCAATTAGCATTCAGTCGAGGCGCCACGGTAACCGTCGGTTGCGCTAACATTAGGAAAGGTATATAAGTAGGCGTAGAGACGATCACAACCGCAACAGAGTACTGCAGACGTTCAAGATGAACACATCCGATGTAAAGAAGCAAATCGAACAGAGATGGCGGCTTATTAAAATTCTAGACACCAATATCCAAGAGATACGCTACGAAATAGAAGAAATGATTGAAAACGACGAGGTGACGAGATACACGGAATACCTCGTACTCTTGTCGTTAATCGATGGGATACGGAAACTGGTGAACACGCTGTTCAAAGAGTTGGTGATGTTGGAGAAACAAATCCACCGCTAGTCGGTCTTGAACTATCATCATTTAAAACCCGGCCCTTTTCAGGGCCATCAATATTTTGAATAGACAATATTTGGTTATGTACCTGCATTGTTCTTTTAAAAAAACTTGCGTCTTTCAACTACAAAGTCTTTGAAAAAAAGAAAAAACTTTGCAAAATTGCGCATGTGAAACAAAAGATGATCCGGTTTATTGTCTCTAAATTTTCATAAACAACTCTATTGGAACCGCAATGATGGGTAATCCATGACCTCCCTTTAAAATAATTTAATTATGAAGCGAAACTGGCGAAAAAACTCTTCGAGTTTTATATTCCCAGAATATGAATTTGCATTTATCCCGGGATTAAAGTCTACGTATTTATCATTGGAACGATGATAAAAGCAATACAAAAAGATGTAACTTCCCTTATCATTCATAGACCGATTTAAAATTGAAAAAAATTTCTCGGGGATATATTTTCGGATTTAGGGGCTAGTGGCTGTAGATATAAAAACAAGTGTTTCATCTTCGAAAGTTGCCATGTAAACGTATAAGTGATGCGCCTTTATCATATTTCAACGAAATAGGTTTATAAAAAAAAATAACAAATTTTAGCGTTTACGCTTCATCTCGTTGTAGTTCTCGTGAGCGCCATATCAATTAGCATTCAGTCGCGGCGCCACGGTAACCGTGGGTTGCGCTAACATTAGGAAAGGTATATAAGTAGGCGTAGGGACGATCACAACCGCAACAGAGTACTGCAGACGTTCAAGATGAACACATCCGATGTAAAGAAGCAAATCGAACAGAGATGGCGGCTTATTAAAATTCTAGACCCCAATATCCAAGAGATACGCTACGAAATAGAAGAAATGATTGAAAACGACGAGGTGACGAGATACACGGAATACCTCGTACTCTTGTCGTTAATCGATGGGATACGGGAACTGGTGAACACGCTGTTCAAAGAGTTGGTGACGTTGGAGAAACAAATCCACCGCTAGTCGGTCTTGAACTATCATCATTTAAAACCCGGCCCTTTTCAGGGCCATCAATATTTTGAATAGACAATATTTGGTTATGTACCTGCATTGTTCTTTTAAAAAAACTTGCGTCTTTCAACTACAAAGTCTTTGAAAAAAAGAAAAAACTTTGCAAAATTGCGCATGTGAAACAAAAGATGATCCGGTTTATTGTCTCTAAATTTTCATAAACAACTCTATTGGAACCGCAATGATGGGTAATCCATGACCTCCCTTTAAAATAATTTAATTATGAAGCGAAAATGGCGAAAAAACTCTTCGAGTTTTATATTCCCAGAATATGAATTTTCATTTATCCCGGGATTAAAGTCTACGTATTTATCATTGGAACGATGATAAAAGCAATACAAAAAGATGTAACTTCCCTTATCATTCATAGACCGATTTAAAATTGAAAAAAATTTCTCGGGGATATATTTTCGGATTTAGGGGCTAGTGGCTGTAGATATAAAAACAAGTGTTTCATCTTCGAAAGTTGCCATGTAAACGTATAAGTGATGCGCCTTTATCATATTTCAACGAAATAGGTTTATAAAAAAAAATAACAAATTTTAGCGTTTACGCTTCATCTCGTTGTAGTTCTCGTGAGCGCCATATCAATTAGCATTCAGTCGAGGCGCCACGGTAACCGTCGGTTGCGCTAACATTAGGAAAGGTATATAAGTAGGCGTAGGGACGATCACAACCGCAACAGAGTACTGCAGACGTTCAAGATGAACACATCCGGTGTAAAGAAGCAAATCGAACAGAGATGGCGGCTTATTAAAATTCTAGACGCCAATATCCAAGAGATACGCTACGAAATAGAAGAAATGATTGAAAACGACGAGGTGACGAGATACACGGAATACCTCGTACTCTTGTCGTTAATCGATGGGATACGGGAACTGGTGAACACGCTGTTCAAAGAGTTGGTGATGTTGGAGAAACAAATCCACCGCTAGTCGGTCTTGAACTATCATCATTTAAAACCCGGCCCTTTTCAGGGCCATCAATATTTTGAATAGACAATATTTGGTTATGTACCTGCATTGTTCTTTTAAAAAAACCTGCGTCTTTCAACTACAAAGTCTTTGAAAAAAAGAAAAAACTTTGCAAAATTGCGCATGTGAAACAAAAGATGATCCGGTTTATTGTCTCTAAATTTTCATAAACAACTCTATTGGAACCGCAATGATGGGTAATCCATGACCTCCCTTTAAAATAATTTAATTATGAAGCGAAAATGGCGAAAAAACTCTTCGAGTTTTATATTCCCAGAATATGAATTTGCATTTATCCCGGGATTAAAGTCTACGTATTTATCATTGGAACGATGATAAAAGCAATACAAAAAGATGTAACTTCCCTTATCATTCATAGACCGATTTAAAATTGAAAAAAATTTCTCGGGGATATATTTTCGGATTTAGGGGCTAGTGGCTGTAGATATAAAAACAAGTGTTTCATCTTCGAAAGTTGCCATGTAAACGTATAAGTGATGCGCCTTTATCATATTTCAACGAAATAGGTTTATAAAAAAAAATAACAAATTTTAGCGTTTACGCTTCATCTCGTTGTAGTTCTCGTGAGCGCCATATCAATTAGCATTCAGTCGAGGCGCCAAGGTAACCGTCGGTTGCGCTAACATTAGGAAAGGTATATAAGTAGGCGTAGGGACGATCACAACCGCAACAGAGTACTGCAGACGTTCAAGATGAACACATCCGGTGTAAAGAAGCAAATCGAACAGAGATGGCGGCTTATTAAAATTCTAGACGCCAATATCCAAGAGATACGCTACGAAATAGAAGAAATGATTGAAAACGACGAGGTGACGAGATACACGGAATACCTCGTACTCTTGTCGTTAATCGATGGGATACGGGAACTGGTGAACACGCTGTTCAAAGAGTTGGTGATGTTGGAGAAACAAATCCACCGCTAGTCGGTCTTGAACTATCATCATTTAAAACCCGGCCCTTTTCAGGGCCATCAATATTTTGAATAGACAATATTTGGTTATGTACCTGCATTGTTCTTTTAAAAAAACTTGCGTCTTTCAACTACAAAGTCTTTGAAAAAAAGAAAAAACTTTGCAAAATTGCGCATGTGAAACAAAAGATGATCCGGTTTATTGTCTCTAAATTTTCATAAACAACTCTATTGGAACCGCAATGATGGGTAATCCATGACCTCCCTTTAAAATAATTTAATTATGAAGCGAAAATGGCGAAAAAACTCTTCGAGTTTTAGATTCTCAGAATATGAATTTGCATTTATCCCGGGATTAAAGTCTACGTATTTATCATTGGAACGATGATAAAAGCAATACAAAAAGATGTAACTTCCCTTATCATTCATAGACCGATTTAAAATTGAAAAAAATTTCTCGGGGATATATATAAAAAAAAATAACAAATTTTAGCGTTTACGCTTCATCTCGTTGTAGTTCTCGTGAGCGCCATATCAATTAGCATTCAGTCGGGGCGCCACGGTAACCGTCGGTTGCGCTAACATTAGGAAAGGTATATAAGTAGGCGTAGAGACGATCACAACCGCAACAGAGTACTGCAGACGTTCAAGATGAACACATCCGATGTAAAGAAGCAAATCGAACAGAGATGGCGGCTTATTAAAATTCTAGACACCAATATCCAAGAGATACGCTACGAAATAGAAGAAATGATTGAAAACGACGAGGTGACGAGATACACGGAATACCTCGTACTCTTGTCGTTAATCGATGGGATACGGAAACTGGTGAACACGCTGTTCAAAGAGTAGGTGAAGTTGGAGAAACAAATCCACCGCTAGTCGGTCTTGAACTATCATCATTTAAAACCCGGCCCTTTTCAGGGCCATCAATATTTTGAATAGACAATATTTGGTTATGTACCTGCATTGTTCTTTTAAAAAAAACTTGCGTCTTTCAACTACAAAGTCTTTGAAAGAAAAAACTTTGCAAAATTGCGCATGTGAAACAAAAGATGATCCGGTTTATTGTCTCTAAATTTTCATAAACAACTCTATTGGAACCGCAATGATGGGTAATCCATGACCTCCCTTTAAAATAATTTAATTATGAAGCGAAAATGGCGAATAAACTCTTCGAGTTTTATATTCCCAGAATATGAATTTGCATTTATCCCGGGATTAAAGTCTACGTATTTATCATTGGAACGATGATAAAAGCAATACAAAAAGATGTAACTTCCCTTATCATTCATAGACCGATTTAAAATTGAAAAAAATTTCTCGGGGATATATTTTCGGATTTAGGGGCTAGTGGCTGTAGATATAAAAACAAGTGTTTCATCTTCGAAAGTTGCCATGTAAACGTATAAGTGATGCGCCTTTATCATATTTCAACGAAATAGGTTTATAAAAAAAGTAACAAATTTTAGCGTTTACGCTTCATCTCGTTGTAGTTCTCGTGAGCGCCATATCAATTAGCATTCAGTCGGGGCGCCACGGTAACCGTCGGTTGCGCTAACATTAGGAAAGGTATATAAGTAGGCGTAGAGACGATCACAACCGCAACAGAGTACTGCAGACGTTCAAGATGAACACATCCGATGTAAAGAAGCAAATCGAACAGAGATGGCGGCTTATTAAAATTCTAGACACCAATATCCAAGAGATACGCTACGAAATAGAAGAAATGATTGAAAACGACGAGGTGACGAGATACACGGAATACCTCGTACTCTTGTCGTTAATCGATGGGATACGGAAACTGGTGAACACGCTGTTCAAAGAGTTGGTGATGTTGGAGAAACAAATCCACCGCTAGTCGGTCTTGAACTATCATCATTTAAAACCCGGCCCTTTTCAGGGCCATCAATATTTTGAATAGACAATATTTGGTTATGTACCTGCATTGTTCTTTTAAAAAAACTTGCGTCTTTCAACTACAAAGTCTTTGAAAAAAAGAAAAAACTTTGCAAAATTGCGCATGTGAAACAAAAGATGATCCGGTTTATTGTCTCTAAATTTTCATAAACAACTCTATTGGAACCGCAATGATGGGTAATCCATGACCTCCCTTTAAAATAATTTAATTATGAAGCGAAAATGGCGAATAAACTCTTCGAGTTTTATATTCCCAGAATATGAATTTGCATTTATCCCGGGATAAAAGTCTACGTATTTATCATTGAAACGATGATAAAATCAATACAAAAAGATGTAACTTCCCTTATCATTCATAGACCGATTTAAAATTGAAAAAAATTTCTCGGGGATATATTTTCGGATTTAGGGGCTAGTGGCTGTAGATATAAAAACAAGTGTTTCATCTTCGAAAGTTGCCATGTAAACGTATAAGTGATGCGCCTTTATCATATTTCAACGAAATAGGTTTATAAAAAAAAATAACAAATTTTAGCGTTTACGCTTCATCTCGTTGTAGTTCTCGTGAGCGCCATATCAATTAGCATTCAGTCGAGGCGCCACGGTAACCGTCGGTTGCGCTAACATTAGGAAAGGTATATAAGTAGGCGTAGGGACGATCACAACCGCAACAGAGTACTGCAGACGTTCAAGATGAACACATCCGGTGTAAAGAAGCAAATCGAACAGAGATGGCGGCTTATTAAAATTCTAGACGCCAATATCCAAGAGATACGCTACGAAATAGAAGAAATGATTGAAAACGACGAGGTGACGAGATACACGGAATACCTCGTACTCTTGTCGTTAATCGATGGGATACGGGAACTGGTGAACACGCTGTTCAAAGAGTTGGTGATGTTGGAGAAACAAATCCACCGCTAGTCGGTCTTGAACTATCATCATTTAAAACCCGGCCCTTTTCAGGGCCATCAATATTTTGAATAGACAATATTTGGTTATGTACCTGCATTGTTCTTTTAAAAAAACTTGCGTCTTTCAACTACAAAGTCTTTGAAAAAAAGAAAAAACTTTGCAAAATTGCGCATGTGAAACAAAAGATGATCCGGTTTATTGTCTCTAAATTTTCATAAACAACTCTATTGGAACCGCAATGATGGGTAATCCATGACCTCCCTTTAAAATAATTTAATTATGAAGCGAAAATGGCGAAAAAACTCTTCGAGTTTTAGATTCTCAGAATATGAATTTGCATTTATCCCGGGATTAAAGTCTACGTATTTATCATTGGAACGATGATAAAAGCAATACAAAAAGATGTAACTTCCCTTATCATTCATAGACCGATTTAAAATTGAAAAAAATTTCTCGGGGATATATATAAAAAAAAATAACAAATTTTAGCGTTTACGCTTCATCTCGTTGTAGTTCTCGTGAGCGCCATATCAATTAGCATTCAGTCGGGGCGCCACGGTAACCGTCGGTTGCGCTAACATTAGGAAAGGTATATAAGTAGGCGTAGAGACGATCACAACCGCAACAGAGTACTGCAGACGTTCAAGATGAACACATCCGATGTAAAGAAGCAAATCGAACAGAGATGGCGGCTTATTAAAATTCTAGACACCAATATCCAAGAGATACGCTACGAAATAGAAGAAATGATTGAAAACGACGAGGTGACGAGATACACGGAATACCTCGTACTCTTGTCGTTAATCGATGGGATACGGAAACTGGTGAACACGCTGTTCAAAGAGTAGGTGAAGTTGGAGAAACAAATCCACCGCTAGTCGGTCTTGAACTATCATCATTTAAAACCCGGCCCTTTTCAGGGCCATCAATATTTTGAATAGACAATATTTGGTTATGTACCTGCATTGTTCTTTTAAAAAAAACTTGCGTCTTTCAACTACAAAGTCTTTGAAAGAAAAAACTTTGCAAAATTGCGCATGTGAAACAAAAGATGATCCGGTTTATTGTCTCTAAATTTTCATAAACAACTCTATTGGAACCGCAATGATGGGTAATCCATGACCTCCCTTTAAAATAATTTAATTATGAAGCGAAAATGGCGAATAAACTCTTCGAGTTTTATATTCCCAGAATATGAATTTGCATTTATCCCGGGATTAAAGTCTACGTATTTATCATTGGAACGATGATAAAAGCAATACAAAAAGATGTAACTTCCCTTATCATTCATAGACCGATTTAAAATTGAAAAAAATTTCTCGGGGATATATTTTCGGATTTAGGGGCTAGTGGCTGTAGATATAAAAACAAGTGTTTCATCTTCGAAAGTTGCCATGTAAACGTATAAGTGATGCGCCTTTATCATATTTCAACGAAATAGGTTTATAAAAAAAGTAACAAATTTTAGCGTTTACGCTTCATCTCGTTGTAGTTCTCGTGAGCGCCATATCAATTAGCATTCAGTCGGGGCGCCACGGTAACCGTCGGTTGCGCTAACATTAGGAAAGGTATATAAGTAGGCGTAGAGACGATCACAACCGCAACAGAGTACTGCAGACGTTCAAGATGAACACATCCGATGTAAAGAAGCAAATCGAACAGAGATGGCGGCTTATTAAAATTCTAGACACCAATATCCAAGAGATACGCTACGAAATAGAAGAAATGATTGAAAACGACGAGGTGACGAGATACACGGAATACCTCGTACTCTTGTCGTTAATCGATGGGATACGGAAACTGGTGAACACGCTGTTCAAAGAGTTGGTGATGTTGGAGAAACAAATCACCGCTAGTCGGTCTTGAACTATCATCATTTAAAACCCGGCCCTTTTCAGGGCCATCAATATTTTGAATAGACAATATTTGGTTATGTACCTGCATTGTTCTTTTAAAAAAACTTGCGTCTTTCAACTACAAAGTCTTTGAAAGAAAAAACTTTGCAAAATTGCGCATGTGAAACAAAAGATGATCCGGTTTATTGTCTCTAAATTTTCATAAACAACTCTATTGGAACCGCAATGATGGGTAATCCATGACCTCCCTTTAAAATAATTTAATTATGAAGCGAAAATGGCGAAAAAACTCTTCGAGTTTTATATTCCCAGAATATGAATTTGCATTTATCCCGGGATTAAAGTCTACGTATTTATCATTGGAACGATGATAAAAGCAATACAAAAAGATGTAACTTCCCTTATCATTTATAGACCGATTTAAAATTGAAAAAAATTTCTCGGGGATATATTTTCGGATTTAGGGGCTAGTGGCTGTAGATATAAAAACAAGTGTTTCATCTTCGAAAGTTGCCATGTAAACGTATAAGTGATGCGCCTTTTATCATATTTCAACGAAATAGGTTTATAAAAAAAAATAACAAATTTTAGCGTTTACGCTTCATCTCGTTGTAGTTCTCGTGAGCGCCATATCAATTAGCATTCAGTCGGGGCGCCACGGTAACCGTCGGTTGCGCTAACATTAGGAAAGGTATATAAGTAGGCGTAGAGACGATCACAACCGCAACAGAGTACTGCAGACGTTCAAGATGAACACATCCGATGTAAAGAAGCAAATCGAACAGAGATGGCGGCTTATTAAAATTCTAGACACCAATATCCAAGAGATACGCTACGAAATAGAAGAAATGATTGAAAACGACGAGGTGACGAGATACACGGAATACCTCGTACTCTTGTCGTTAATCGATGGGATACGGAAACTGGTGAACACGCTGTTCAAAGAGTTGGTGATGTTGGAGAAACAAATCCACCGCTAGTCGGTCTTGAACTATCATCATTTAAAACCCGGCCCTTTTCAGGGCCATCAATATTTTGAATAGACAATATTTGGTTATGTAGCTGCATTGTTCTTTTAAAAAAAACTTGCGTCTTTCAACTACAAAGTCTTTGAAAGAAAAAACTTTGCAAAATTGCGCATGTGAAACAAAAGATGATCCGGTTTATTGTCTCTAAATTTTCATAAACAACTCTATTGGAACCGCAATGATGGGTAATCCATGACCTCCCTTTAAAATAATTTAATTATGAAGCGAAAATGGCGAAAAAACTCTTCGAGTTTTATATTCCCAGAATATGAATTTGCATTTATCCCGGGATTAAAGTCTACGTATTTATCATTGGAACGATGATAAAAGCAATACAAAAAGATGTAACTTCCCTTATCATTCATAGACCGATTTAAAATTGAAAAAAATTTCTCGGGGATATATTTTCGGATTTAGGGGCTAGTGGCTGTAGATATAAAAACAAGTGTTTCATCTTCGAAAGTTGCCATGTAAACGTATAAGTGATGCGCCTTTACCATATTTCAACGAAATAGGTTTATAAAAAAAATAACAAATTTTAGCGTTTACGCTTCATCTCGTTGTAGTTCTCGTGAGCGCCATATCAATTAGCATTCAGTCGGGGCGCCACGGTAACCGTCGGTTGCGCTAACATTAGGAAAGGTATATAAGTAGGCGTAGGGACGATCACAACCGCAACAGAGTACTGCAGACGTTCAAGATGAACACATCCGATGTAAAGAAGCAAATCGAACAGAGATGGCGGCTTATTAAAATTCTAGACACCAATATCCAAGAGATACGCTACGAAATAGAAGAAATGATTGAAAACGACGAGGTGACGAGATACACGGAATACCTCGTACTCTTGTCGTTAATCGATGGGATACGGAAACTGGTGAACACGCTGTTCATAGAGTTGGTGATGTTGGAGAAACAAATCCACCGCTAGTCGGTCTTGAACTATCATCATTTAAAACCCGGCCCTTTTCAGGGCCATCAATATTTTGAATAGACAATATTTGGTTATGTACCTGCATTGTTCTTTTAAAAAAACTTGCGTCATTCAACTACAAAGTCTTTGAAAAAAAGAAAAAACTTTGCAAAAATGCGCATGTGAAACAAAAGATGATCCGGTTTATTGTCTCTAAATTTTCATAAACAACTCTATTGGAACCGCAATGATGGGTAATCCATGACCTCCCTTTAAAATAATTTAATTATGAAGCGAAAATGGCGAATAAACTCTTCGAGTTTCATATTCCCAGAATATGAATTTGCATTTATCCCGGGATTAAAGTCTACGTATTTATCATTGGAACGATGATAAAAGCAATACAAAAAGATGTAACTTCCCTTATCATTTATAGACCGATTTAAAATTGAAAAAAATTTCTCGGGGATATATTTTCGGATTTAGGGGCTAGTGGCTGTAGATATAAAAACAAGTGTTTCATCTTCGAAAGTTGCCATGTAAACGTATAAGTGATGCGCCTTTTATCATATTTCAACGAAATAGGTTTATAAAAAAAAATAACAAATTTTAGCGTTTACGCTTCATCTCGTTGTAGTTCTCGTGAGCGCCATATCAATTAGCATTCAGTCGGGGCGCCACGGTAACCGTCGGTTGCGCTAACATTAGGAAAGGTATATAAGTAGGCGTAGAGACGATCACAACCGCAACAGAGTACTGCAGACGTTCAAGATGAACACATCCGATGTAAAGAAGCAAACCGAACAGAGATGGCGGCTTATTAAAATTCTAGACACCAATATCCAAGAGATACGCTACGAAATAGAAGAAATGATTGAAAACGACGAGGTGACGAGATACACGGAATACCTCGTACTCTTGTCGTTAATCGATGGGATACGGAAACTGGTGAACACGCTGTTCAAAGAGTTGGTGATGTTGGAGAAACAAATCCACCGCTAGTCGGTCTTGAACTATCATCATTTAAAACCCGGCCCTTTTCAGGGCCATCAATATTTTGAATAGACAATATTTGGTTATGTACCTGCATTGTTCTTTTAAAAAAACTTGCGTCTTTCAACTACAAAGTCTTTGAAAGAAAAAACTTTGCAAAATTGCGCATGTGAAACAAAAGATGATCCGGTTTATTGTCTCTAAATTTTCATAAACAACTCTATTGGAACCGCAATGATGGGTAATCCATGACCTCCCTTTAAAATAATTTAATTATGAAGCGAAAATGGCGAATAAACTCTTCGAGTTTTATATTCCCAGAATATGAATTTGCATTTATCCCGGGATTAAAGTCTACGTATTTATCATTGGAACGATGATAAAAGCAATACAAAAAGATGTAACTTCCCTTATCATTCATAGACCGATTTTAAATTGAAAAAAATTTCTCGGGGATATATTTTCGGATTTAGGGGCTAGTGGCTGTAGATATGAAAACAAGTGTTTCATCTTCGAAAGTTGCCATGTAAACGTATAAGTGATGTGCCTTTATCATATTTCAACGAAATAGGTTTATAAAAAAAAATAACAAATTTTAGCGTTTACGCTTCATCTCGTTGTAGTTCTCGTGAGCGCCATATCAATTAGCATTCAGTCGAGGCGCCACGGTAACCGTCGGTTGCGCTAACATTAGGAAAGGTATATAAGTAGGCGTAGGGACGATCACAACCGCAACAGAGTACTGCAGACGTTCAAGATGAACACATCCGATGTAAAGAAGCAAATCGAACAGAGATGGCGGCTTATTAAAATTCTAGACACCAATATCCAAGAGATACGCTACGAAATAGAAGAAATGATTGAAAACGACGAGGTGACGAGATACACGGAATACCTCGTACTCTTGTCGTTAATCGATGGGATACGGAAACTGGTGAACACGCTGTTCAAAGAGTTGGTGATGTTGGAGAAACAAATCCACCGCTAGTCGGTCTTGAACTATCATCATTTAAAACCCGGCCCTTTTCAGGGCCATCAATATTTTGAATAGACAATATTTGGTTATGTACCTGCATTGTTCTTTTAAAAAACTTGCGTCTTTCAACTACAAAGTCTTTGAAAAAAAGAAAAAACTTTGCAAAATTGCGCATGTGAAACAAAAGATGATCCGGTTTATTGTCTCTAAATTTTCATAAACAACTCTATTGGAACCGCAATGATGGGTAATCCATGACCTCCCTTTAAAATAATTTAATTATGAAGCGAAAATGGCGAAAAAACTCTTCGAGTTTTATATTCCCAGAATATGAATTTGCATTTATCCCGGGACTAAAGTCTACGTATTTATCATTGGAACGATGATAAAAGCAATACAAAAAGATGTAACTTCCCTTATCATTCATAGACCGATTTAAAATTGAAAAAAATTTCTCGGGGATATATTTTCGGATTTAGGGGCTAGTGGCTGTAGATATAAAAACAAGTGTTTCATCTTCGAAAGTTGCCATGTAAACGTATAAGTGATGCGCCTTTATCATATTTCAACGAAATAGGTTTATAAAAAAAAATAACAAATTTTAGCGTTTACGCTTCATCTCGTTGTAGTTCTCGTGACCGCCATATCAATTAGCATTCAGTCGGGGCGCCACGGTAACCGTCGGTTGCGCTAACATTAGGAAAGGTATATAAGTAGGCGTAGGGACGATCACAACCGCAACAGAGTACTGCAGACGTTCAAGATGAACACATCCGATGTAAAGAAGCAAATCGAACAGAGATGGCGGCTTATTAAAATTCTAGACACCAATATCCAAGAGATACGCTACGAAATAGAAGAAATGATTGAAAACGACGAGGTGACGAGATACACGGAATACCTCGTACTCTTGTCGTTAATCGATGGGATACGGAAACTGGTGAACACGCTGTTCAAAGAGTTGGTGATGTTGGAGAAACAAATCCACCGCTAGTCGGTCTTGAACTATCATCATTTAAAACCCGGCCCTTTTCAGGGCCATCAATATTTTGAATAGACAATATTTGGTTATGTACCTGCATTGTTCTTTTAAAAAAACTTGCGTCTTTCAACTACAAAGTCTTTGAAAAAAAGAAAAAACTTTGCAAAATTGCGCATGTGAAACAAAAGATGATCCGGTTTATTGTCTCTAAATTTTCATAAACAACTCTATTGGAACCGCAATGATGGGTAATCCATGACGTCCCTTTAAAATAATTTAATTATGAAGCGAAAATGGCGAATAAACTCTTCGAGTTTTATATTCCCAGAATATGAATTTGCATTTATCCCGGGATTAAAGTCTACGTATTTATCATTGGAACGATGATAAAAGCAATACAAAAAGATGTAACTTCCCTTATCATTCATAGACCGATTTAAAATTGAAAAAAATTTCTCGGGGATATATTTTCGGATTTAGGGGCTAGTGGCTGTAGATATAAAAACAAGTGTTTCATCTTCGAAAGTTGCCATGTAAACGTATAAGTGATGCGCCTTTATCATATTTCAACGAAATAGGTTTATAAAAAAAAATAACAAATTTTAGCGTTTACGCTTCATCTCGTTGTAGTTCTCGTGAGCGCCATATCAATTAGCATTCAGTCGGGGCGCCACGGTAACCGTCGGTTGCGCTAACATTAGGAAAGGTATATAAGTAGGCGTAGGGACGATCACAACCGCAACAGAGTACTGCAGACGTTCAAGATGAACACATCCGATGTAAAGAAGCAAATCGAACAGAGATGGCGGCTTATTAAAATTCTAGACACCAATATCCAAGAGATACGCTACGAAATAGAAGAAATGATTGAAAACGACGAGGTGACGAGATACACGGAATACCTCGTACTCTTGTCGTTAATCGATGGGATACGGAAACTGGTGAACACGCTGTTCAAAGAGTTGGTGATGTTGGAGAAACAAATCCACCGCTAGTCGGTCTTGAACTATCATCATTTAAAACCCGGCCCTTTTCAGGGCCATCAATATTTTGAATAGACAATATTTGGTTATGTACCTGCATTGTTCTTTTAAAAAAACTTGCGTCTTTCAACTACAAAGTCTTTGAAAAAAAGAAAAAACTTTGCAAAATTGCGCATGTGAAACAAAAGATGATCCGGTTTATTGTCTCTAAATTTTCATAAACAACTCTATTGGAACCGCAATGATGGGTAATCCATGACCTCGCTTTAAAATAATTTAATTATGAAGCGAAAATGGCGAATAAAGTCTTCGAGTTTTATATCCCCAGAATATGAATTTGCATTTATCCCGGGATTAAAGTCTACGTATTTATCATTGGAACGATGATAAAAGCAATACAAAAAGATGTAACTTCCCTTATCATTCATAGACCGATTTAAAATTGAAAAAAATTTCTCGGGGATATATTTTCGGATTTAGGGGCTAGTGGCTGTAGATATAAAAACAAGTGTTTCATCTTCGAAAGTTGCCATGTAAACGTATAAGTGATGCGCCTTTATCATATTTCAACGAAATAGGTTTATAAAAAAAAATAACAAATTTTAGCGTTTACGCTTCATCTCGTTGTAGTTCTCGTGAGCGCCATATCAATTAGCATTCAGTCGGGGCGCCACGGTAACCGTCGGTTGCGCTAACATTAGGAAAGGTATATAAGTAGGCGTAGGGACGATCACAACCGCAACAGAGTACTGCAGACGTTCAAGATGAACACATCCGATGTAAAGAAGCAAATCGAACAGAGATGGCGGCTTATTAAAATTCTAGACACCAATATCCAAGAGATACGCTACGAAATAGAAGAAATGATTGAAAACGACGAGGTGACGAGATACACGGAATACCTCGTACTCTTGTCGTTAATCGATGGGATACGGAAACTGGTGAACACGCTGTTCAAAGAGTTGGTGATGTTGGAGAAACAAATCCACCGCTAGTCGGTCTTGAACTATCATCATTTAAAACCCGGCCCTTTTCAGGGCCATCAATATTTTGAATAGACAATATTTGGTTATGTACCTGCATTGTTCTTTTAAAAAAACTTGCGTCTTTCAACTACAAAGTCTTTGAAAAAAAGAAAAAACTTTGCAAAATTGCGCATGTGAAACAAAAGATGATCCGGTTTATTGTCTCTAAATTTTCATAAACAACTCTATTGGAACCGCAATGATGGGTAATCCATGACCTACCTTTAAAATAATTTAATTATGAAGCGAAAATGGCGAATAAACTCTTCGAGTTTTATATTCCCAGAATATGAATTTGCATTTATCCCGGGATTAAAGTCTACGTATTTATCATTGGAACGATGATAAAAGCAATACAAAAAGATGTAACTTCCCTTATCATTTATAGACCGATTTAAAATTGAAAAAAATTTCTCGGGGATATATTTTCGGATTTAGGGGCTAGTGGCTGTAGATATAAAAACAAGTGTTTCATCTTCGAAAGTTGCCATGTAAACGTATAAGTGATGCGCCTTTTATCATATTTCAACGAAATAGGTTTATAAAAAAAAATAACAAATTTTAGCGTTTACGCTTCATCTTGTTGTAGTTCTCGTGAGCGCCATATCAATTAGCATTCAGTCGGGGCGCCACGGTAACCGTCGGTTGCGCTAACATTAGGAAAGGTATATAAGTAGGCGTAGGGACGATCACAACCCCAACAGAGTACTGCAGACGTTCAAGATGAACACATCCGATGTAAAGAAGCAAATCGAACAGAGATGGCGGCTTATTAAAATTCTAGACACCAATATCCAAGAGATACGCTACGAAATAGAAGAAATGATTGAAAACGACGAGGTGACGAGATACACGGAATACCTCGTACTCTTGTCGTTAATCGATGGGATACGGAAACTGGTGAACACGCTGTTCAAAGAGTTGGTGATTTTGGAGAAACAAATCCACCGCTAGTCGGTCTTGAACTATCATCATTTAAAACCCGGCCCTTTTCAGGGCCATCAATATTTTGAATAGACAATATTTGGTTATGTACCTGCATTGTTCTTTTAAAAAAACTTGCGTCTTTCAACTACAAAGTCTTTGAAAAAAAGAAAAAACTTTGCAAAATTGCGCATGTGAAACAAAAGATGATCCGGTTTATTGTCTCTAAATTTTCATAAACAACTCTATTGGAACCGCAATGATGGGTAATCCATGACGTCCCTTTAAAATAATTTAATTATGAAGCGAAAATGGCGAATAAACTCTTCGAGTTTTATATTCCCAGAATATGAATTTGCATTTATCCCGGGATTAAAGTCTACGTATTTATCATTGGAACGATGATAAAAGCAATACAAAAAGATGTAACTTCCCTTATCATTCATAGACCGATTTAAAATTGAAAAAAATTTCTCGGGGATATATTTTCGGATTTAGGGGCTAGTGGCTGTAGATATAAAAACAAGTGTTTCATCTTCGAAAGTTGCCATGTAAACGTATAAGTGATGCGCCTTTATCATATTTCAACGAAATAGGTTTATAAAAAAAAAATAACAAATTTTAGCGTTTACGCTTCATCTCGTTGTAGTTCTCGTGAGCGCCATATCAATTAGCATTCAGTCGGGGCGCCACGGTAACCGTCGGTTGCGCTAACATTAGGAAAGGTATATAAGTAGGCGTAGGGACGATCACAACCGCAACAGAGTGCAGCGTGAGCAAAATAATTAATTATGATTCAGGGAATGTCGAAAGTAGCAGTAACGAGAGCTTGCAGTGCAAGCGAAGGGCAAAATGTTGTTTCGGCAAAACGATAATACTGCAAAAGAAACTTTCACGACAAATTTCTCTGAAGATAATGAAGTTGAATAACTTGAAAACTGAATCAAATACTATCAGAGTGCTAGTTATTCTGCTGCTTTAATTATTTAAAAGGTACACCCTATATATAGGTATCTAAGGTAGATTAGGGATGCCAAAGAGTTCTTCAGTTCTTATTAACTCGATTTGCTCGAGTTCTTATTTTTATTGTGCTACCTAAACTCTATGAAGAACTAATAAAAAGTAGATTTAGGGTTATAAAGATGTTAATGTGATTTTCAAAGAATAAGTTAAAATGGACAGATGTTTAATGAGCAAATTATGGTTTACATTTCCTGTTTAATTAAAATCAAATAATTATCCTGTCTTATTTTAAAAGCTTTAAATCTGATATAAATATGTTTAAACAATCAGTTTGTTTGAAAATAAAGGATCCTTTATCTTGTACAGCTGTGTACAAAAGAATAAGATACTTCCGATATCATTTATATCGGGAAAGATAAAGTTCGTGAGTGATAATTAATTAATTTACTAAGTTAGCACTGATCTTCTAGTCCTTCTTCGTCATGATCGGTGAAATAAAATAAAAGACAACACTTACAGTTTCCGGGATGAAGCTGATTGAGGTAAAAACTGTCTTTATTTTGACAGTAAAAAGGATATTAATAACTCCTGGACTTTACTAGGTGTGGTGCTTAGTCAGGCATTGAAATCTCCAGAAGAAAACCAGCAGGTGTAGGGACCGCGCCCTGACGAGGCTCCTGGGGTTGAAAGGTCGTAAACAGCACTAGCACCGGGAAAATGTTCTGTTGTTATTGGAGATCTTCGAAATGTTGATTTATTTCACCTTGGATGAATGAAAACGGTGGAAGGATGAATTAGATAGTTGGAGAATAAAAATGGGTCATGCTCCCTTTGTTTCTTAGTTCAAGATGGCTTCCTCGGTCGCAATAGGCAATTAATCCAGATAATTAGTAAATACCGGAGAAAACAAGGTATTTACCAGAGATAAAGGTAAAAATAAGGTATAAGGTAATGTTGAGATAGAATCCCCGAAGGATTGAAGGAAATCCCAGAAGATATCCCAGAAGCTAAAAATAAGTAATAATCAAATTAGAGCTTCTCTTCAAAAATATCTGTAATGGCGACTTACCCTGAACAACAGGCTTCGATGGGAACGATCAAGAGAATCAACTTTCTTGATGGACAGATAAAAAGGAAGTGAATTCAGTTCCGTGAACTGGAGAGGAAATCCGCCTTCGGTTGGTGAAAGGAGAAATGTCACGGGCAGATACTGAAATCTGATTGACAGTTGACAACTTATTTGGTTCCTGAAAGGAACTCAGGATCGGACTGAAACGACAACTTATTTGGTTCCTGAAAGGAACTCAAAATCCTAGTGAAACGAAACGTGCAATGCCATCTAGTAGTGAATTATCCAGACAGTACCAGCGCCAGAATATGGTGTGGGTAGTCAGTTCAAAGATGCGATCTATATTATAGGGAGTTGTAGGGAACTGTAATTTTACAATTCTCTTTAAAACGAGGGAAGCTTTGCAAAAAGGACAACAGGTGACGTATTCACGTTACACACCTCCCCTTACCGATGCAAGAGAAAATTCAAAAACTAGAAGAAAATTCTAGTTCTTTCTATACCCGTAGAAGGGTATACATGAAGGTATGATTGTGGATGACCAACAAGGACAACACAAATCGAAAAAGAGAGAGAATAGTGTTTTACAAAAACAAACTTTGTAAAAGTTTTCTACCATGTTTACTATTTGTTCAGATAATATTGCACAGTTAGTCACTTTAACTAGCTATACAATACAAAAAGAAATATTTAACTCGCTCATGCAGATTAAATTTATAATTACAAAACCTTAATGCTAAGTAGATAAAAGAAAATGTACATGCATTCTTTCTAGATAACATGCTACTAAGTTGATTATTATTATAAACACTTATAATTAGATATTGTATATACAAGAATTAAAATTAAGTTATTACATTTCGGTATAACAGGCTCGCTGTTAATAGAGCTGCGCTGTTCCGTTTGATGTTCAACCACCCATAGTTTTGAACACTACTTCAGCCTGGGGTTTCAAAAACCGCCAACACTGAAGGACTAAGAAAATTGCTATGGGAGTTTTCACACAAACTAAAACTCTCGGAAACAGGGCTGCTACTCGATAGAATGGACAACTAAATAAATCCAGAAATTCTGACTTCATCATAAAAAGTCAAGGTAACGGAATAGATATAATTAGACATATATACAGATAACTCAAAAGGTATTCGCAAACATATGCGAATGGGAAGAGATAATGTACATAATTTTCATTCCTTACAATGAAAATAGATAGGGGAAGATATAAATGTAAGAAAACGAGATGTAGATAATTCTACTCCTTTATGGGAAAGTTTCGAAATAGATAAGTAGTTGTTCTAACTACTACTAGTTACAAGGGGACAAAACTAAGATAATTGGTCAAATTGATCGCTAAGAATCACTTTACGTGTCCTTGTCGGACAAAATCTCAAAGGTCATACGGAACAAATTACTTGGATACTTCCAATAATCACTTCAAGAAATCATCAATAATCGCCTGGATTACTAGATATTCATCAAAGACACAGTAAGATAGCTCAATCACTCGGAAAGATAAGACGAAATGGGAAAACCATTTTCATCACTGAGGTAGGGGTATTTGATATCAGTGTTCAGATTCCTTTACATCAGCACTGAATATCTAAGGCCACCTTTGCAAATTCAGAACTCGAATTCACATAGATTTCTATTTTCCATCTGGGAAAATATTCGCAGAGAAGATAATGATTAGCTATCATTTCATTATGAAGCTAATAGGTAAAGGTATTAAGGTAAGATAAGATAATTTCTTTTCTTCATTGAAAAGAATATCTAAGATAAGCATTAGCCACCATTTTACTGTGGTGCTAATAAGGTAAGATAAGATAATTTCTTTTCTTCTTTGAAAAGAATATCTAAGATAAACATTAGTCACCATTCCATTATGGTACTAATAGGTATAGATAAGATAAGATAAGATAGTTTCTTTCCTTCATTGAAAAGAATATCTAAGATAAGCATTAGCCACCATTTTACTGTGGTGCTAATAAATAAGGTAAGGGAAGATAAGATAAAAGGTATCTGCTGTCGTCTGATTGGACAAGCAGAGCAGTTTTCACTTTAGCACGTAGCAGGGCGGAAACTGTCGGGAAAGCACCCTACTTTAAAAGATGGTGGGTAAGATAAAGATAACCTGCTGTCTTTTGTTTGGACGAACAGGGCAGTTTTCTCTTTAGCCTAAAGCAGGGCGGAAACTGTCGGGAAAGCACCCGTCTTTAAAAGAGATGGTAAGTAAGATAAAGATAACCTGTTGTCTCTTGTTTGGACAAACAGGGCAGTTTTCTCTTTAGCCTAAAGCAGGGCGGAAACTGTCGGGAAAGCACCCGTAATAGATAGTAGATAAGATAGAGGTAAAGGAAAAGATAAGGTAGATACAACGGTAAGATAGTGTTTTTCGTTGGTTCAATGAACACAAGAAAACTTAAGAGATAACATTAGACTTGTAAACGTTAGCCAGATAAGATAGATAAATAGCTCCTTCTTAAGGTAAAAGTTTAGATAACCAGAAAAAATATGGGTTCTCAAAAATTGAGCGATAGTACAAGATAAGAGACTGAGGATAACAGATACCGATCCCAAAATTAGCAACATTTATACTTTGAGCTCACATTCACACAGCTAGTTTCGAGATCCTTGAGAAATGCTTTGAAAGATACGGTTTTCATTCTGCATACATTCTTCATTCATTCTAGATACGACAAAAGACATAGCCTTCTCAATTCGCGTATTGTCTAACCTCATTCCAAACAGGAGTTTGTATATGCTGTAGAGAAGATAGAAATTAGGTAGAAATAAGATTTCTGGAGAGAGAAGGAAGTGAACTATTCATCAGTTTGAGGCGGATCTACGCCTCCATACGCCTTTAAGTCCTTCACATGCCAGCGACCTAGCGGGTTGCCTTCCTGATCCTGTAGTTCGTACACTAATTTAGATATTGCCTTGGAAATTCGGCAAAGTACGAATTTGGGGGCCAGTTTAGCAGCAAAGTTCTTTGCAGCATTCGAAAGGGGGTAAGTATGTTTCCATACTAACTCTCCTTCCTGGAAAACATCTGGGCGCTTACGCAGATCATAATACTTTTTATTTACGTCATAAGCCTTTTTTAATTTGACTCTGACGTCTTCAAAGATAGGAGGCAATCTAGAGATATCATTTTCCCTATGCACATAAGAAAGATCTTCTGGTAGGGCAAGGTAGTTATTTTCGACAGGACCATAAAAGGTTCCGTCAATAGGTATGTTTCGTGCGAAAACAAGAAAAGCAGGAAAATGTTTGGTGACTTCGTTCACAGACAAATTAATTGCCTGGGCCACCTTGTAGACATTTTTATCCCAGTCTTTGTGATTATCTTTCACATAAGACGAGATAGCGGTAAGCAAAGTTCGATTGGTTCTCTCGGTAGGGTTAACCTGTGACAAGTGCCTAGCACTATACCACAAATTAACTTGGTACTCTTCCAATAACTTGATGAACTGAGTACTCTTAAAAATCTGAGCATTGTCGCAGAGAACAATTTGAGGGACACCAAAGATCAAGAAAACTTGATTTTCGAGGTATTTTACAACTGCAGCTGCGGTCGCGTTCGGCATGGGTTTTACCAGTACGAACTTAGAGAACCAATCTGTGACTACGAGAAGTTGTGTATTCCTGGCTTTCGACCTAGGAAAGGGACCCATAAAATCTATGGAGATAAATTGGAAAGGAAAGCTTATGCTTTTGTAACCACCCATTAAACCAGCACGAGCGACATTAGTCGATTTGTGAGCACCGCAAACCTGACAATTTCGTATGAATTTCTTTACCGTTAGGTCCATTTTGGGCCAATAGTAGAATTCCGATATTCGTGCCTTGGTTTTTCTTACGCCGAAATGGGCCGAAGTAGGGGGATTATGAAAAGACGCAACAACATCATCCCTATTTGGTGTAGGTATGACTATTTTCCAATTGGAGAGATTTGACGATAAAGAATGGTTCGGCTTCAGATGTTTGAGAAGAAGACCGTTTTCAACCGTGAAATTTGGGTAACTATCTGGATTTCCCGTGACGTTTTCCACCATTTTCCTATACCACTCATCTGGTGTAAGATCATTCGCGGTTAAGAGAGAGATATTTCGAGAAAGGAAATCTGCTGGAACATTACAAGATCCCTTGCGATGTTTCATCTCGTAATTGAACTGGCTAAGTCGTACACACCACCTAGCTAAACGACCTGTGGGCTCCTTAAAATTTTTAAGCCAGAGAAGAGAGGCATGGTCGGTATAGACCGTGAATTTGGTGCCTTCAACATAGGGACGAAAATGCTCTATGCCGAAAAGGACTCCGAGGCATTCTTTTTCGGTAGCATAGTATTTCCTCTCTGCCTTAGAGAGAGTGCGACTAGCGTAGGCTATTGGGTGTTCGAAACCTTCGTCTTCTTGATACAGAACTGCGCCGATTCCATAGTCACTCGCATCAGTTTGTATGCAGAAAGGCTTGGAAAAATCAGGGCTAGCCAAGACAGGGGCCGATGTTAGGCGTTCTTTAAGAAGTTTAAAGGCTTGGTCAGCTTCTGAAGTCCAAGTAATAGACTGTCCCTTCTTTCTATTGTGCAAAAGTGCAGAGATAGGGGCACTAATAGTGGAAAAGTCTTTGACGAATCTACGATAGTATTGCAAAATGCCTAGAATGTGCCTGACACCTGTGGTGTTGCGAGGAATGGGAGCTTCTGTGATTGACTTTACTTTGTCTTCACAAACACGGAGACCTTGTTTGTCTACAATAAATCCAAGGAAAGAAAGAGAGTCACGACAAAATTGACACTTCTTAAAATTCACAGTGAGGTTGGCCTTACGTAACCTTTCATAGACTTCGTTTAGAACTTCAAGATGTTTCTCAAAGGTATGGGTGACAACAATTATGTCATCCAGATAAACAAAAACAAACGGCTCGAGGTCAGGTCCAATGATCCTGTCCATGAGACGTTGTTGCGTTTGTGCGCTGTTCCGCAAACCAAAAGGCATACGCCGGAACTGGTATAAACCCCTTCCGGGTACTATAAAAGCTGTCTTTGGACGTGAATCAGCGTCTAGAGGTACTTGGAAAAAGGCTTGCTTTAAGTCTATAGAGGAAAGAAAATTTGCGTCTCGCAGTTTACAGAGAATGGAATCAATCCTAGGTAGAGGGTATGCATCATGGGTGGTAACTTCGTTTAGTTTTCTCCCATCAAAGCACATGCGATAGGTATTATCCTTTTTCTTCACTAAAAGGACTGGCGAACACCAGGGGGAATTACTTTTCTCTATGATGTTAAGTTTCAAAAGCTTATCAATTTCCTCATTTAGAAATTTTTGAACTGCCGGAGACAAGGGATACTGCCTTTGTCTAAAAGGTTTGGCATTCGGGGTCTCTATAGAATGACAGAGAACGGAAGTTTCGGGCAGCACATCGATAGGAGATAAAATTTGAAATTTTTCGATAATCGGGTTCAATTTCACGACATCTTCAGGAGGAAGAGTAGAAAAATCATGGATTCTACTTATGGTGCTAACCTGGGGTTCTTCAAAACAAGAGGGAGGATCCACTCGGTCTCTAACCTCAAATGAATCTCTGGAAAAATCAATAGAGATATTGAAAGCTATGGCCACGTTCATACCTAAGATAATCTCGGGCAAGATAGAAGGTACAACATGAAAACGAACAACTTTAGTGACGTCATCAATAGTTAAGGTAAGGTCCAAGATTGAAGTGACAGGTAATGGTGAACCATCTGCATTTCGAAGGGAACATAAGAGATCTGAATTTCCAGAGGAATCATGGGTTCTGCCGAAAATTTCTTTTATGACTTCAACATCACAAACCGAAATATTCGCTCCGGTGTCAAAAAGAGCAGTGAAACGCTTTCCTTGCATATCCACCGAGATATAGGGACGATTATCTACTGGATCGGGTTGTAGAATTTGAGACACGATTGGGGGTATCATTTCAGGGGTCGTAGACCTACTAGGTTTATTTTTAGGGATTACAATTGGAGTCCGATAGAAATCAGAGACTCTATTTAACCAGACCTTCCACATATTCCTTTGATGGTGGAGGTCCGCAGTCGTAAATATATTTACTTTTGGTTTTCGGAGGGGCTTGCGTGGTTTGTATCCACGGGCCTCTTCGAAGGGAGAGATACTTTTGGGTGTCTTGACTCCTGCTGCGTTGCACCCTGACGCGCAGTCTTCTCGTTTTTTGGGCGAGAATAGTTCGGTGAGCAAGAGGGACATTTTGGCTTAAAAACATCTCTCTTTCCACAACCGTAGCAGAAAATAGTTCTGGGTTTTCGACATTTAGGGTAAAGATGACCCTGGTTAGAACAATTCCAACAGAAAGGTAAAGAAGCTTGGTCGTGACCTGCATCACGTTTTCCTGAAAGACGAGAAGTTGACCTTGAAGTGACAAAGGAATGTTTTGCCGATGTTAGAATGGCCTCATCTGGACATGCCAGGTCTGAACTAAGGAGACTATGCACCTTCTTTGAGGGAGGGGGTCGATATTTAGAAATCATGGCCCTATTGTCTTCTAGCTTCTTGCATATAGAGATAATCTCATTGGCAGTTGACACTTCAACCAGAGCCAAATGGTTCAAGAAGTAGGGGTGTAGATTCCGCTTTATGATCTTAAACTGTTCCTCCTCTGAGGGAATAATTGAAAGTCTTTTGAAAAGTTCTTTCATGGAGGCTACATACAGGGCTACTAGCTCCTCTTCTCCTTGAGTGCGATGATTTATCTCATTGAGAAGATCATCATCGTAAGATAGGGGTAAGAAAGTTTCCTTCAACTTTAACTTAATTTCCTGCCAAGATTTTAACGAACCGGCAACACTGCGATACCAGGTGAGGGCCTTATCCTCAAATAAGTCAACTGCTGAAGTAAAAAGATTTTCATCGGAAACATTCCGCGAGATTTGCAATTCACGAACCCTTTCTAGGAAATAAATCAGGTTGTCTTTATTAGAGCCTGAAAACCTTAGGTTCCACTTATGTACAGGGACACTGTACTTGGTACTAGCTGTTGAGGTGGATGATTGCGAGATATCAGAAACAGGAGGAACGACTGGTTCATTCTCATCCAACTTCAGAAGCCATTCTCCCTCCAACTGGAGTGCTTCTCCATAAGCCTCATCTCTATGAAATTTCTTAGAAGCATCAGCTTCAACATTTAATCTGTTTATTCGAGCGATAACATGATCCACTCGAAAAGGGATACGTCTGCTTGCAAGATCAGTGAACAATCCAGAAGCTTCAGGAATCTTTTTCTTTAAATCTAACAAAGTTGCTTTGATTTCAGAAAGATCCTTATCAAAATCATAGGGTGAATCTAACGCTACTGTAGAATCTTCCCTATTAATAAGCGCTCGGAATTGTTTCCTTCGCTTGTCTTGCGTACTTTGAGGTGTTTGGTTCCTCAACGCAATCTCATAGGTAAGCTCATCGCTGAGCAGGGCTGAAGCGGGATTCATTTTAGAAAAATGTAGGTACTATAATATAGTATAGATAGATGAGAATAAAATTTTTTATTTTATTCTAGAGAGAAGACAGTAGTATTATCAGCACAGGTAGGCAACGTAGCACCTAGTGTACCTGGCCTAAATAAGGAAAGAATGAACCTGGCCTATATAAAGAAAGAATAAACCTGGCCTACTTGACTTGGCTGTGACGTCGCGTCACCAGTACAAGTGAGAGAGAGAGAGATTTAAATTCAAAAGAATTCCCTTCGTTTTAAAACGAAAAAATAGGTCACGGTATTTCAAAAAAACTAAAATACCGATATAAGATATAATTTCTTAGTAGAGAGAGAGATAAAGGTAATCTAGAGAGATACTAAGATAAGATAAGGCAATATTTAAATATGCATAGGTATGTCGGTAAGAACAGATATTCTCTAGAGTCGGTAAGGTAGGGATCGGAAGAAGTACATGTCACCATGACGTATCTTTACACGTAAAGAATTCACTTTCTACGTTAGACGTAAAGAATTGTTGTTGCTTTAGCAGTCTGTCAGCGTATGACAATGACAGAGGGACACCAGTTGGAACAGCTGATCGATAATTCAGATATTTCGAATTTAACATAAAATTCATGAGCGAAGGTATGGGATAATGTTAATGAAGGAAATGTTTGGATGTAACTTTCAAAGACAGTTTGATCGCAGAGCTCTCTTAAGAGTATCCTCTTTGCACGGAGTCAAACTTCTCCCAAAGCTTACTCGAGACCTTCGCGACAGTATTAACAACCACTCCGTAAAGCTCCTTTTGCAAGGTTACCCTTTAGCGGCAGTGTAGCGGTAAGAAGATAAGGTATTTTCGCGTCACGACACTATTATTCACCAGCAGTAAAAAACACAATAACTAACTAAGACATTCTTAGACTAACATGCGAGTTCATGCAACTATAATAATCATGCATTAAAAAAGTAAGATAACTGTACGATACATCTGAACAAAGTAATTTATGACGTTAATATCAATTTTCCATTTATAATGGGAACTAGGAAGAGATCAAGTGCTTTTATTTAATTAAGGTAGTTTCTAATCCAAAGTTTGAGGGTGAATTCGATTCCCGCCGGGGAAATGCCAATTGCAGCGTGAGCAAAATAATTAATTATGATTCAGGGAATGTCGAAAGTAGCAGTAACGAGAGCTTGCAGTGCAAGCGAAGGGCAAAATGTTGTTTCGGCAAAACGATAATACTGCAAAAGAAACTTTCACGACAAATTTCTCTGAAGATAATGAAGTTGAATAACTTGAAAACTGAATCAAATACTATCAGAGTGCTAGTTATTCTGCTGCTTTAATTATTTAAAAGGTACACCCTATATATAGGTATCTAAGGTAGATTAGGGATGCCAAAGAGTTCTTCAGTTCTTATTAACTCGATTTGCTCGAGTTCTTATTTTTATTGTGCTACCTAAACTCTATGAAGAACTAATAAAAAGTAGATTTAGGGTTATAAAGATGTTAATGTGATTTTCAAAGAATAAGTTAAAATGGACAGATGTTTAATGAGCAAATTATGGTTTACATTTCCTGTTTAATTAAAATCAAATAATTATCCTGTCTTATTTTAAAAGCTTTAAATCTGATATAAATATGTTTAAACAATCAGTTTGTTTGAAAATAAAGGATCCTTTATCTTGTACAGCTGTGTACAAAAGAATAAGATACTTCCGATATCATTTATATCGGGAAAGATAAAGTTCGTGAGTGATAATTAATTAATTTACTAAGTTAGCACTGATCTTCTAGTCCTTCTTCGTCATGATCGGTGAAATAAAATAAAAGACAACACTTACAGTTTCCGGGATGAAGCTGATTGAGGTAAAAACTGTCTTTATTTTGACAGTAAAAAGGATATTAATAACTCCTGGACTTTACTAGGTGTGGTGCTTAGTCAGGCATTGAAATCTCCAGAAGAAAACCAGCAGGTGTAGGGACCGCGCCCTGACGAGGCTCCTGGGGTTGAAAGGTCGTAAACAGCACTAGCACCGGGAAAATGTTCTGTTGTTATTGGAGATCTTCGAAATGTTGATTTATTTCACCTTGGATGAATGAAAACGGTGGAAGGATGAATTAGATAGTTGGAGAATAAAAATGGGTCATGCTCCCTTTGTTTCTTAGTTCAAGATGGCTTCCTCGGTCGCAATAGGCAATTAATCCAGATAATTAGTAAATACCGGAGAAAACAAGGTATTTACCAGAGATAAAGGTAAAAATAAGGTATAAGGTAATGTTGAGATAGAATCCCCGAAGGATTGAAGGAAATCCCAGAAGATATCCCAGAAGCTAAAAATAAGTAATAATCAAATTAGAGCTTCTCTTCAAAAATATCTGTAATGGCGACTTACCCTGAACAACAGGCTTCGATGGGAACGATCAAGAGAATCAACTTTCTTGATGGACAGATAAAAAGGAAGTGAATTCAGTTCCGTGAACTGGAGAGGAAATCCGCCTTCGGTTGGTGAAAGGAGAAATGTCACGGGCAGATACTGAAATCTGATTGACAGTTGACAACTTATTTGGTTCCTGAAAGGAACTCAGGATCGGACTGAAACGACAACTTATTTGGTTCCTGAAAGGAACTCAAAATCCTAGTGAAACGAAACGTGCAATGCCATCTAGTAGTGAATTATCCAGACAGTACCAGCGCCAGAATATGGTGTGGGTAGTCAGTTCAAAGATGCGATCTATATTATAGGGAGTTGTAGGGAACTGTAATTTTACAATTCTCTTTAAAACGAGGGAAGCTTTGCAAAAAGGACAACAGGTGACGTATTCACGTTACAAGAGTACTGCAGACGTTCAAGATGAACACATCCGATGTAAAGAAGCAAATCGAACAGAGATGGCGGCTTATTAAAATTCTAGACACCAATATCCAAGAGATACGCTACGAAATAGAAGAAATGATTGAAAACGACGAGGTGACGAGATACACGGAATACCTCGTACTCTTGTCGTTAATCGATGGGATACGGAAACTGGTGAACACGCTGTTCAAAGAGTTGGTGATGTTGGAGAAACAAATCCACCGCTAGTCGGTCTTGAACTATCATCATTTAAAACCCGGCCCTTTTCAGGGCCATCAATATTTTGAATAGACAATATTTGGTTATGTACCTGCATTGTTCTTTTAAAAAAACTTGCGTCTTTCAACTACAAAGTCTTTGAAAGAAAAAACTTTGCAAAATTGCGCATGTGAAACAAAAGATGATCCGGTTTATTGTCTCTAAATTTTCATAAACAACTCTATTGGAACCGCAATGATGGGTAATCCATGACCTACCTTTAAAATAATTTAATTATGAAGCGAAAATGGCGAAAAAACTCTTCGAGTTTTATATTCCCAGAATATGAATTTGCATTTATCCCGGGATTAAAGTCTACGTATTTATCATTGGAACGATGATAAAAGCAATACAAAAAGATGTAACTTCCCTTATCATTTATAGACCGATTTAAAATTGAAAAAAATTTCTCGGGGATATATTTTCGGATTTAGGGGCTAGTGGCTGTAGATATAAAAACAAGTGTTTCATCTTCGAAAGTTGCCATGTAAACGTATAAGTGATGCGCCTTTTATCATATTTCAACGAAATAGGTTTATAAAAAAAAATAACAAATTTTAGCGTTTACGCTTCATCTCGTTGTAGTTCTCGTGAGCGCCATATCAATTAGCATTCAGTCGGGGCGCCACGGTAACCGTCGGTTGCGCTAACATTAGGAAAGGTATATAAGTAGGCGTAGGGATCACAACCCCAACAGAGTACTGCAGACGTTCAAGATGAACACATCCGATGTAAAGAAGCAAATCGAACAGAGATGGCGGCTTATTAAAATTCTAGACACCAATATCCAAGAGATACGCTACGAAATAGAAGAAATGATTGAAAACGACGAGGTGACGAGATACACGGAATACCTCGTACTCTTATCGTTAATCGATGGGATACGGAAACTGGTGAACACGCTGTTCAAAGAGTTGGTGATGTTGGAGAAATAAATCCACCGCTAGTCGGTCTTGAACTATCATCATTTAAAACCCGGCCCTTTTCAGGGCCATCAATATTTTGAATAGACAATATTTGGTTATGTACCTGCATTGTTCTTTTAAAAAAACTTGCGTCTTTCAACTACAAATTCTTTGAAAAAAAGAAAAAACTTTGCAAAATTGCGCATGTGAAACAAAAGATGATCCGGTTTATTGTCTCTAAATTTTCATAAACAACTCTATTGGAACCGCAATGATGGGTAATCCATGACCTCCCTTTAAAATAATTTAATTATGAAGCGAAAATGGCGAATAAACTCTTCGAGTTTTATATTCCCAGAATATGAATTTGCATTTATCCCGGGATTAAAGTCTACGTATTTATCATTGGAACGATGATAAAAGCAATACAAAAAGATGTAACTTCCCTTATCATTCATAGACCGATTTAAAATTGAAAAAAATTTCTCGGGGATATATTTTCGGATTTAGGGGCTAGTGGCTGTAGATATAAAAACAAGTGTTTCATCTTCGAAAGTTGCCATGTAAACGTATAAGTGATGCGCCTTTATCATATTTCAACGAAATAGGTTTATAAAAAAAAATAACAAATTTTAGCGTTTACGCTTCATCTCGTTGTAGTTCTCGTGAGCGCCATATCAATTAGCATTCAGTCGGGGCGCCACGGTAACCGTCGGTTGCGCTAACATTAGGAAAGGTATATAAGTAGGCGTAGGGACGATCACAACCGCAACAGAGTACTGCAGACGTTCAAGATGAACACATCCGATGTAAAGAAGCAAATCGAACAGAGATGGCGGCTTATTAAAATTCTAGACACCAATATCCAAGAGATACGCTACGAAATAGAAGAAATGATTGAAAACGACGAGGTGACGAGATACACGGAATACCTCGTACTCTTGTCGTTAATCGATGGGATACGGAAACTGGTGAACACGCTGTTCAAAGAGTTGGTGATGTTGGAGAAACAAATCCACCGCTAGTCGGTCTTGAACTATCATCATTTAAAACCCGGCCCTTTTCAGGGCCATCAATATTTTGAATAGACAATATTTGGTTATGTACCTGCATTGTTCTTTTAAAAAAACTTGCGTCTTTCAACTACAAAGTCTTTGAAAAAAAGAAAAAACTTGCGCATGTGAAACAAAAGATGATCCGGTTTATTGTCTCTAAATTTTCATAAACAACTCTATTGGAACCGCAATGATGGGTAATCCATGACCTCCCTTTAAAATAATTTAATTATGAAGCGAAAATGGCGAATAAAGTCTTCGAGTTTTATATTCCCAGAATATGAATTTGCATTTATCCCGGGATTAGAGTCTACGTATTTATCATTGGAACGATGATAAAAGCAATACAAAAAGATGTAACTTCCCTTATCATTCATAGACCGATTTAAAATTGAAAAAAATTTCTCGGGGATATATTTTCGGATTTAGGGGCTAGTGGCTGTAGATATAAAAACAAGTGTTTCATCTTCGAAAGTTGCCATGTAAACGTATAAGTGATGCGCCTTTATCATATTTCAACGAAATAGGTTTATAAAAAAAATAACAAATTTTAGCGTTTACGCTTCATCTCGTTGTAGTTCTCGTGAGCGCCATATCAATTAGCATTCAGTCGAGGCGCCACGGTAACCGTCGGTTGCGCTAACATTAGGAAAGGTATATAAGTAGGCGTAGAGACGATCACAACCGCAACAGAGTACTGCAGACGTTCAAGATGAACACATCCGATGTAAAGAAGCAAATCGAACAGAGATGGCGGCTTATTAAAATTCTAGACACCAATATCCTAGAGATACGCTACGAAATAGAAGAAATGATTGAAAACGACGAGGTGACGAGATACACGGAATACCTCGTACTCTTGTCGTTAATCGATGGGATACGGAAACTGGTGAACACGCTGTTCAAAGAGTTGGTGATGTTGGAGAAACAAATCCACCGCTAGTCGGTCTTGAACTATCATCATTTAAAACCCGGCCCTTTTCAGGGCCATCAATATTTTGAATAGACAATATTTGGTTATGTACCTGCATTGTTCTTTTAAAAAAACTTGCGTCTTTCAACTACAAAGTCTTTGAAAAAAAGAAAAAACTTTGCAAAATTGCGCATGTGAAACAAAAGATGATCCGGTTTATTGTCTCTAAATTTTCATAAACAACTCTATTGGAACCGCAATGATGGGTAATCCATGACCTCCCTTTAAAATAATTTAATTATGAAGCGAAAATGGCGAATAAACTCTTCGAGTTTTATATTCCCAGAATATGAATTTGCATTTATCCCGGGATTAAAGTCTACGTATTTATCATTGGAACGATGATAAAAGCAATACAAAAAGATTTAACTTCCCTTATCATTCATAGACCGATTTAAAATTGAAAAAAATTTCTCGGGGATATATTTTCGGATTTAGGAACTAGTGGCTGTAGATATAAAAACAAGTGTTTCATCTTCGAAAGTTGCCATGTAAACGTATAAGTGATGCGCCTTTATCATATTTCAACGAAATAGGTTTATAAAAAAAAATAACAAATTTTAGCGTTTACGCTTCATCTCGTTGTAGTTCTCGTGAGCGCCATATCAATTAGCATTCAGTCGGGGCGTCACGGTAACCGTCGGTTGCGCTAACATTAGGAAAGGTATATAAGTAGGCGTAGAGACGATCACAACCGCAACAGAGTACTGCAGACGTTCAAGATGAACACATCCGATGTAAAGAAGCAAATCGAACAGAGATGGCGGCTTATTAAAATTCTAGACACCAATATCCTAGAGATACGCTACGAAATAGAAGAAATGATTGAAAACGACGAGGTGACGAGATACACGGAATACCTCGTACTCTTGTCGTTAATCGATGGGATACGGAAACTGGTGAACACGCTGTTCAAAGAGTTGGTGATGTTGGAGAAACAAATCCACCGCTAGTCGGTCTTGAACTATCATCATTTAAAACCCGGCCCTTTTCAGGGCCATCAATATTTTGAATAGACAATATTTGGTTATGTACCTGCATTGTTCTTTTAAAAAAACTTGCGTCTTTCAACTACAAAGTCTTTGAAAAAAAGAAAAAACTTTGCAAAATTGCGCATGTGAAACAAAAGATGATCCGGTTTATTGTCTCTAAATTTTCATAAACAACTCTATTGGAACCGCAATGATGGGTAATCCATGACCTCCCTTTAAAATAATTTAATTATGAAGCGAAAATGGCGAATAAACTCTTCGAGTTTTATATTCCCAGAATATGAATTTGCATTTATCCCGGGATTAAAGTCTACGTATTTATCATTGGAACGATGATAAAAGCAATACAAAAAGATTTAACTTCCCTTATCATTCATAGACCGATTTAAAATTGAAAAAAATTTCTCGGGGATATATTTTCGGATTTAGGAACTAGTGGCTGTAGATATAAAAACAAGTGTTTCATCTTCGAAAGTTGCCATGTAAACGTATAAGTGATGCGCCTTTATCATATTTCAACGAAATAGGTTTATAAAAAAAAATAACAAATTTTAGCGTTTACGCTTCATCTCGTTGTAGTTCTCGTGAGCGCCATATCAATTAGCATTCAGTCGGGGCGTCACGGTAACCGTCGGTTGCGCTAACATTAGGAAAGGTATATAAGTAGGCGTAGGGACGATCACAACCGCAACAGAGTACTGCAGACGTTCAAGATGAACACATCCGATGTAAAGAAGCAAATCGAACAGAGATGGCGGCTTATTAAAATTCTAGACACCAATATCCAAGAGATACGCTACGAAATAGAAGAAATGATTGAAAACGACGAGGTGACGAGATACACGGAATACCTCGTACTCTTGTCGTTAATCGATGGGATACGGAAACTGGTGAACACGCTGTTCAAAGAGTTGGTGATGTTGGAGAAACAAATCCACCGCTAGTCGGTCTTGAACTATCATCATTTAAAACCCGGCCCTTTTCAGGGCCATCAATATTTTGAATAGACAATATTTGGTTATGTACCTGCATTGTTCTTTTAAAAAAACTTGCGTCTTTCAACTACAAAGTCTTTGAAAAAAAGAAAAAACTTTGCAAAATTGCGCATGTGAAACAAAAGATGATCCGGTTTATTGTCTCTAAATTTTCATAAACAACTCTATTGGAACCGCAATGATGGGTAATCCATGACCTCCCTTTAAAATAATTTAATTATGAAGCGAAAATGGCGAATAAACTCTTCGAGTTTTATATTCCCAGAATATGAATTTGCATTTATCCCGGGATTAAAGTCTACGTATTTATCATTGGAACGATGATAAAAGCAATACAAAAAGATGTAACTTCCCTTATCATTCATAGACCGATTTAAAATTGAAAAAAATTTCTCGGGGATATATTTTCGGATTTAGGGGCTAGTGGCTGTAGATATAAAAACAAGTGTTTCATCTTCGAAAGTTGCCATGTAAACGTATAAGTGATGCGCCTTTATCATATTTCAACGAAATAGGTTTATAAAAAAAATAACAAATTTTAGCGTTTACGCTTCATCTCGTTGTAGTTCTCGTGAGCGCCATATCAATTAGCATTCAGTCGAGGCGCCACGGTAACCGTCGATTGCGCTAACATTAGGAAAGGTATATAAGTAGGCGTAGAGACGATCACAACCGCAACAGAGTACTGCAGACGTTCAAGATGAACACATCCGATGTAAAGAAGCAAATCGAACAGAGATGGCGGCTCATTAAAATTCTAGACACCAATATCCTAGAGATACGCTACGAAATAGAAGAAATGATTGAAAACGACGAGGTGACGAGATACACGGAATACCTCGTACTCTTGTCGTTAATCGATGGGATACGGAAACTGGTGAACACGCTGTTCAAAGAGTTGGTGATGTTGGAGAAACAAATCCACCGCTAGTCGGTCTTGAACTATCATCATTTAAAACCCGGCCCTTTTCAGGGCCATCAATATTTTGAATAGACAATATTTGGTTATGTACCTGCATTGTTCTTTTAAAAAAACTTGCGTCTTTCAACTACAAAGTCTTTGAAAAAAAGAAAAAACTTTGCAAAATTGCGCATGTGAAACAAAAGATGATCCGGTTTATTGTCTCTAAATTTTCATAAACAACTCTATTGGAACCGCAATGATGGGTAATCCATGACCTCCCTTTAAAATAATTTAATTATGAAGCGAAAATGGCGAATAAACTCTTCGAGTTTTATATTCCCAGAATATGAATTTGCATTTATCCCGGGATTAAAGTCTACGTATTTATCATTGGAACGATGATAAAAGCAATACAAAAAGATGTAACTTCCCTTATCATTCATAGACCGATTTAAAATTGAAAAAAATTTCTCGGGGATATATTTTCGGATTTAGGGGCTAGTGGCTGTAGATATAAAAACAAGTGTTTCATCTTCGAAAGTTGCCATGTAAACGTATAAGTGATGCGCCTTTATCATATTTCAACGAAATAGGTTTATAAAAAAAATAACAAATTTTAGCGTTTACGCTTCATCTCGTTGTAGTTCTCGTGAGCGCCATATCAATTAGCATTCAGTCGAGGCGCCACGGTGACCGTCGGTTGCGCTAACATTAGGAAAGGTATATAAGTAGGCGTAGAGACGATCACAACCGCAACAGAGTACTGCAGACGTTCAAGATGAACACATCCGATGTAAAGAAGCAAATCGAACAGAGATGGCGGCTTATTAAAATTCTAGACACCAATATCCTAGAGATACGCTACGAAATAGAAGAAATGATTGAAAACGACGAGGTGACGAGATACATGGAATACCTCGTACTCTTGTCGTTAATCGATGGGATACGGAAACTGGTGAACACGCTGTTCAAAGAGTTGGTGATGTTGGAGAAACAAATCCACCGCTAGTCGGTCTTGAACTATCATCATTTAAAACCCGGCCCTTTTCAGGGCCATCAATATTTTGAATAGACAATATTTGGTTATGTACCTGCATTGTTCTTTTAAAAAAACTTGCGTCTTTCAACTACAAAGTCTTTGAAAAAAAGAAAAAACTTTGCAAAATTGCGCATGTGAAACAAAAGATGATCCGGTTTATTGTCTCTAAATTTTCATAAACAACTCTATTGGAACCGCAATGATGGGTAATCCATGACCTCCCTTTAAAATAATTTAATTATGAAGCGAAAATGGCGAATAAACTCTTCGAGTTTTATATTCCCAGAATATGAATTTGCATTTATCCCGGGATTAAAGTCTACGTATTTATCATTGGAACGATGATAAAAGCAATACAAAAAGATGTAACTTCCCTTATCATTCATAGACCGATTTAAAATTGAAAAAAATTTCTCGGGGATATATTTTCGGATTTAGGGGCTAGTGGCTGTAGATATAAAAACAAGTGTTTCATCTTCGAAAGTTGCCATGTAAACGTATAAGTGATGCGCCTTTATCATATTTCAACGAAATAGGTTTATAAAAAAAAATAACAAATTTTAGCGTTTACGCTTCATCTCGTTGTAGTTCTCGTGAGCTACATATCAATTAGCATTCAGTCGAGGCGCCACGGTAACCGTCGGTTGCGCTAACATTAGGAAAGGTATATAAGTAGGCGTAGGGACGATCACAACCGCAACAGAGTACTGCAGACGTTCGAGATGAACACATCCGATGTAAAGAAGCAAATCGAACAGAGATGGCGGCTTATTAAAATTCTAGACACCAATATCCAAGAGATACGCTACGAAATAGAAGAAATGATTGAAAACGACGAGGTGACGAGATACACGGAATACCTCGTACTCTTGTCGTTAATCGATGGGATACGGAAACTGGTGAACACGCTGTTCAAAGAGTTGGTGATGTTGGAGAAACAAATCCACCGCTAGTCGGTCTTGAACTATCATCATTTAAAACCCGGCCCTTTTCAGGGCCATCAATATTTTGAATAGACAATATTTGGTTATGTACCTGCATTGTTCTTTTAAAAAAACTTGCGTCTTTCAACTACAAAGTCTTTGAAAAAAAGAAAAAACTTTGCAAAATTGCGCATGTGAAACAAAAGATGATCCGGTTTATTGTCTCTAAATTTTCATAAACAACTCTATTGGAACCGCAATGATGGGTAATCCATGACCTCCCTTTAAAATAATTTAATTATGAAGCGAAAATGGCGAATAAACTCTTCGAGTTTTATATTCCCAGAATATGAATTTGCATTTATCCCGGGATTAAAGTCTACGTATTTATCATTGGAACGATGATAAAAGCAATACAAAAAGATGTAACTTCCCTTATCATTCATAGACCGATTTAAAATTGAAAAAAATTTCTCGGGGATATATTTTCGGATTTAGGGGCTAGTGGCTGTAGATATAAAAACAAGTGTTTCATCTTCGAAAGTTGCCATGTAAACGTATAAGTGATGCGCCTTTATCATATTTCAACGAAATAGGTTTATAAAAAAAATAACAAATTTTAGCGTTTACGCTTCATCTCGTTGTAGTTCTCGTGAGCGCCATATCAATTAGCATTCAGTCGAGGCGCCACGGTAACCGTCGGTTGCGCCAACATTAGGAAAGGTATATAAGTAGGCGTAGAGACGATCACAACCGCAACAGAGTACTGCAGACGTTCAAGATGAACACATCCGATGTAAAGAAGCAAATCGAACAGAGATGGCGGCTTATTAAAATTCTAGACACCAATATCCTAGAGATACGCTACGAAATAGAAGAAATGATTGAAAACGACGAGGTGACGAGATACACGGAATACCTCGTACTCTTGTCGTTAATCGATGGGATACGGAAACTGGTGAACACGCTGTTCAAAGAGTTGGTGATGTTGGAGAAACAAATCCACCGCTAGTCGGTCTTGAACTATCATCATTTAAAACCCGGCCCTTTTCAGGGCCATCAATATTTTGAATAGACAATATTTGGTTATGTACCTGCATTGTTCTTTTAAAAAAACTTGCGTCTTTCAACTACAAAGTCTTTGAAAAAAAGAAAAAACTTTGCAAAATTGCGCATGTGAAACAAAAGATGATCCGGTTTATTGTCTCTAAATTTTCATAAACAACTCTATTGGAACCGCAATGATGGGTAATCCATGACCTCCCTTTAAAATAATTTAATTATGAAGCGAAAATGGCGAATAAACTCTTCGAGTTTTATATTCCCAGAATATGAATTTGCATTTATCCCGGGATTAAAGTCTACGTATTTATCATTGGAACGATGATAAAAGCAATACAAAAAGATGTAACTTCCCTTATCATTCATAGACCGATTTAAAATTGAAAAAAATTTCTCGGGGATATATTTTCGGATTTAGGGGCTAGTGGCTGTAGATATAAAAACAAGTGTTTCATCTTCGAAAGTTGCCATGTAAACGTATAAGTGATGCGCCTTTATCATATTTCAACGAAATAGGTTTATAAAAAAAAATAACAAATTTTAGCGTTTACGCTTCATCTCGTTGTAGTTCTCGTGAGCTACATATCAATTAGCATTCAGTCGAGGCGCCACGGTAACCGTCGGTTGCGCTAACATTAGGAAAGGTATATAAGTAGGCGTAGGGACGATCACAACCGCAACAGAGTACTGCAGACGTTCGAGATGAACACATCCGATGTAAAGAAGCAAATCGAACAGAGATGGCGGCTTATTAAAATTCTAGACACCAATATCCAAGAGATACGCTACGAAATAGAAGAAATGATTGAAAACGACGAGGTGACGAGATACACGGAATACCTCGTACTCTTGTCGTTAATCGATGGGATACGGAAACTGGTGAACACGCTGTTCAAAGAGTTGGTGATGTTGGAGAAACAAATCCACCGCTAGTCGGTCTTGAACTATCATCATTTAAAACCCGGCCCTTTTCAGGGCCATCAATATTTTGAATAGACAATATTTGGTTATGTACCTGCATTGTTCTTTTAAAAAAACTTGCGTCTTTCAACTACAAAGTCTTTGAAAAAAAGAAAAAACTTTGCAAAATTGCGCATGTGAAACAAAAGATGATCCGGTTTATTGTCTCTAAATTTTCATAAACAACTCTATTGGAACCGCAATGATGGGTAATCCATGACCTCCCTTTAAAATAATTTAATTATGAAGCGAAAATGGCGAATAAACTCTTCGAGTTTTATATTCCCAGAATATGAATTTGCATTTATCCCGGGATTAAAGTCTACGTATTTATCATTGGAACGATGATAAAAGCAATACAAAAAGATTTAACTTCCCTTATCATTCATAGACCGATTTAAAATTGAAAAAAATTTCTCGGGGATATATTTTCGGATTTAGGGGCTAGTGGCTGTAGATATAAAAACAAGTGTTTCATCTTCGAAAGTTGCCATGTAAACGTATAAGTGATGCGCCTTTATCATATTTCAACGAAATAGGTTTATAAAAAAAATAACAAATTTTAGCGTTTACGCTTCATCTCGTTGTAGTTCTCGTTAGCGCCATATCAATTAGCATTCAGTCGAGGTGCCACGGTAACCGTCGGTTGCGCTAACATTAGGAAAGGTATATAAGTAGGCGTAGGGACGATCACAACCGCAACAGAGTACTGCAGACGTTCAAGATGAACACATCCGATGTAAAGAAGCAAATCGAACAGAGATGGCGGCTTATTAAAATTCTAGACACCAATATCCAAGAGATACGCTACGAAATAGAAGAAATGATTGAAAACGACGAGGTGACGAGATACACGGAATACCTCGTACTCTTGTCGTTAATCGATGGGATACGGAAACTGGTGAACACGCTGTTCAAAGAGTTGGTGATGTTGGAGAAACAAATCCACCGCTAGTCGGTCTTGAACTATCATCATTTAAAACCCGGCCCTTTTCAGGGCCATCAATATTTTGAATAGACAATATTTGGTTATGTACCTGCATTGTTCTTTTAAAAAAACTTGCGTCTTTCAACTACAAAGTCTTTGAAAAAAAGAAAAAACTTTGCAAAATTGCGCATGTGAAACAAAAGATGATCCGGTTTATTGTCTCTAAATTTTCATAAACAACTCTATTGGAACCGCAATGATGGGTAATCCATGACCTCCCTTTAAAATAATTTAATTATGAAGCGAAAATGGCGAAAAAACTCTTCGAGTTTTATATTCCCAGAATATGAATTTGCATTTATCCCGGGATTAAAGTCTACGTATTTATCATTGGAACGATGATAAAAGCAATACAAAAAGATGTAACTTCCCTTATCATTCATAGACCGATTTAAAATTGAAAAAAATTTCTCGGGGATATATTTTCGGATTTAGGGGCTAGTGGCTGTAGATATAAAAACAAGTGTTTCATCTTCGAAAGTTGCCATGTAAACGTATAAGTGATGCGCCTTTATCATATTTCAACGAAATAGGTTTATAAAAAAAAATAACAAATTTTAGCGTTTACGCTTCATCTCGTTGTAGTTCTCGTGAGCGCCATATCAATTAGCATTCAGTCGAGGCGCCACGGTAACCGTCGGTTGCGCTAACATTAGGAAAGGTATATAAGTAGGCGTAGGGACGATCACAACCGCAACAGAGTACTGCAGACGTTCAAGATGAACACATCCGATGTAAAGAAGCAAATCGAACAGAGATGGCGGCTTATTAAAATTCTAGACACCAATATCCAAGAGATACGCTACGAAATAGAAGAAATGATTGAAAACGACGAGGTGACGAGATACACGGAATACCTCGTACTCTTGTCGTTAATCGATGGGATACGGAAACTGGTGAACACGCTGTTCAAAGAGTTGGTGATGTTGGAGAAACAAATCCACCGCTAGTCGGTCTTGAACTATCATCATTTAAAACCCGGCCCTTTTCAGGGCCATCAATATTTTGAATAGACAATATTTGGTTATGTACCTGCATTGTTCTTTTAAAAAAACTTGCGTCTTTCAACTACAAAGTCTTTGAAAAAAAGAAAAAACTTTGCAAAATTGCGCATGTGAAACAAAAGATGATCCGGTTTATTGTCTCTAAATTTTCATAAACAACTCTATTGGAACCGCAATGATGGGTAATCCATGACCTCCCTTTAAAATAATTTAATTATGAAGCGAAAATGGCGAATAAACTCTTCGAGTTTTATATTCCCAGAATATGAATTTGCATTTATCCCGGGATTAAAGTCTACGTATTTATCATTGGAACGATGATAAAAGCAATACAAAAAGATGTAACTTCCCTTATCATTCATAGACCGATTTAAAATTGAAAAAAATTTCTCGGGGATATATTTTCGGATTTAGGGGCTAGTGGCTGTAGATATAAAAACAAGTGTTTCATCTTCGAAAGTTGCCATGTAAACGTATAAGTGATGCGCCTTTATCATATTTCAACGAAATAGGTTTATAAAAAAAAATAACAAATTTTAGCGTTTACGCTTCATCTCGTTGTAGTTCTCGTGAGCGCCATATCAATTAGCATTCAGTCGGGGCGCCACGGTAACCGTCGGTTGCGCTAACATTAGGAAAGGTATATAAGTAGGCGTAGGGACGATCACAACCGCAACAGAGTACTGCAGACGTTCAAGATGAACACATCCGATGTAAAGAAGCAAATCGAACAGAGATGGCGGCTTATTAAAATTCTAGACACCAATATCCAAGAGATACGCTACGAAATAGAAGAAATGATTGAAAACGACGAGGTGACGAGATACACGGAATACCTCGTACTCTTGTCGTTAATCGATGGGATACGGAAACTGGTGAACACGCTGTTCAAAGAGTTGGTGATGTTGGAGAAACAAATCCACCGCTAGTCGGTCTTGAACTATCATCATTTAAAACCCGGCCCTTTTCAGGGCCATCAATATTTTGAATAGACAATATTTGGTTATGTACCTGCATTGTTCTTTTAAAAAAACTTGCGTCTTTCAACTACAAAGTCTTTGAAAAAAAGAAAAAACTTTGCAAAATTGCGCATGTGAAACAAAAGATGATCCGGTTTATTGTCTCTAAATTTTCATAAACAACTCTATTGGAACCGCAATGATGGGTAATCCATGACCTCCCTTTAAAATAATTTAATTATGAAGCGAAAATGGCGAATAAACTCTTCGAGTTTTATATTCCCAGAATATGAATTTGCATTTATCCCGGGATTAAAGTCTACGTATTTATCATTGGAACGATGATAAAAGCAATACAAAAAGATGTAACTTCCCTTATCATTCATAGACCGATTTAAAATTGAAAAAAATTTCTCGGGGATATATTTTCGGATTTAGGGGCTAGTGGCTGTAGATATAAAAACAAGTGTTTCATCTTCGAAAGTTGCCATGTAAACGTATAAGTGATGCGCCTTTATCATATTTCAACGAAATAGGTTTATAAAAAAAAATAACAAATTTTAGCGTTTACGCTTCATCTCGTTGTAGTTCTCGTGAGCGCCATATCAATTAGCATTCAGTCGAGGCGCCACGGTAACCGTCGGTTGCGCTAACATTAGGAAAGGTATATAAGTAGGCGTAGGGACGATCACAACCGCAACAGAGTACTGCAGACGTTCAAGATGAACACATCCGATGTAAAGAAGCAAATCGAACAGAGATGGCGGCTTATTAAAATTCTAGACACCAATATCCAAGAGATACGCTACGAAATAGAAGAAATGATTGAAAACGACGAGGTGACGAGATACACGGAATACCTCGTACTCTTGTCGTTAATCGATGGGATACGGAAACTGGTGAACACGCTGTTCAAAGAGTTGGTGATGTTGGAGAAACAAATCCACCGCTAGTCGGTCTTGAACTATCATCATTTAAAACCCGGCCCTTTTCAGGGCCATCAATATTTTGAATAGACAATATTTGGTTATGTACCTGCATTGTTCTTTTAAAAAAACTTGCGTCTTTCAACTACAAAGTCTTTAAAAAAAAGAAAAAACTTTGCAAAATTGCGCATGTGAAACAAAAGATGATCCGGTTTATTGTCTCTAAATTTTCATAAACAACTCTATTGGAACCGCAATGATGGGTAATCCATGACCTCCCTTTAAAATAATTTAATTATGAAGCGAAAATGGCGAAAAAACTCTTCGAGTTTTATATTCCCAGAATATGAATTTGCATTTATCCCGGGATTAAAGTCTACGTATTTATCATTGGAACGATGATAAAAGCAATACAAAAAGATGTAACTTCCCTTATCATTCATAGACCGATTTAAAATTGAAAAAAATTTCTCGGGGATATATTTTCGGATTTAGGGGCTAGTGGCTGTAGATATAAAAACAAGTGTTTCATCTTCGAAAGTTGCCATGTAAACGTATAAGTGATGCGCCTTTATCATATTTCAACGAAATAGGTTTATAAAAAAAAATAACAAATTTTAGCGTTTACGCTTCATCTCGTTGTAGTTCTCGTGAGCGCCATATCAATTAGCATTCAGTCGAGGCGCCACGGTAACCGTCGGTTGCGCTAACATTAGGAAAGGTATATAAGTAGGCGTAGGGACGATCACAACCGCAACAGAGTACTGCAGACGTTCAAGATGAACACATCCGATGTAAAGAAGCAAATCGAACAGAGATGGCGGCTTATTAAAATTCTAGACACCAATATCCAAGAGATACGCTACGAAATAGAAGAAATGATTGAAAACGACGAGGTGACGAGATACACGGAATACCTCGTACTCTTGTCGTTAATCGATGGGATACGGAAACTGGTGAACACGCTGTTCAAAGAGTTGGTGATGTTGGAGAAACAAATCCACCGCTAGTCGGTCTTGAACTATCATCATTTAAAACCCGGCCCTTTTCAGGGCCATCAATATTTTGAATAGACAATATTTGGTTATGTACCTGCATTGTTCTTTTAAGAAAACTTGCGTCTTTCAACTACAAAGTCTTTGAAAAAAAGAAAAAACTTTGCAAAATTGCGCATGTGAAACAAAAGATGATCCGGTTTATTGTCTCTAAATTTTCATAAACAACTCTATTGGAACCGCAATGATGGGTAATCCATGACCTCCCTTTAAAATAATTTAATTATGAAGCGAAAATGGCGAATAAACTCTTCGAGTTTTATATTCCCAGAATATGAATTTGCATTTATCCCGGGATTAAAGTCTACGTATTTATCATTGGAACGATGATAAAAGCAATACAAAAAGATGTAACTTCCCTTATCATTCATAGACCGATTTAAAATTGAAAAAAATTTCTCGGGGATATATTTTCGGATTTAGGGGCTAGTGGCTGTAGATATAAAAACAAGTGTTTCATCTTCGAAAGTTGCCATGTAAACGTATAAGTGATGCGCCTTTATCATATTTCAACGAAATAGGTTTATAAAAAAAAATAACAAATTTTAGCGTTTACGCTTCATCTCGTTGTAGTTCTCGTGAGCGCCATATCAATTAGCATTCAGTCGGGGCGCCACGGTAACCGTCGGTTGCGCTAACATTAGGAAAGGTATATAAGTAGGCGTAGGGACGATCACAACCGCAACAGAGTACTGCAGACGTTCAAGATGAACACATCCGATGTAAAGAAGCAAATCGAACAGAGATGGCGGCTTATTAAAATTCTAGACACCAATATCCAAGAGATACGCTACGAAATAGAAGAAATGATTGAAAACGACGAGGTGACGAGATACACGGAATACCTCGTACTCTTGTCGTTAATCGATGGGATACGGAAACTGGTGAACACGCTGTTCAAAGAGTTGGTGATGTTGGAGAAACAAATCCACCGCTAGTCGGTCTTGAACTATCATCATTTAAAACCCGGCCCTTTTCAGGGCCATCAATATTTTGAATAGACAATATTTGGTTATGTACCTGCATTGTTCTTTTAAAAAAACTTGCGTCTTTCAACTACAAAGTCTTTGAAAAAAAGAAAAAACTTTGCAAAATTGCGCATGTGAAACAAAAGATGATCCGGTTTATTGTCTCTAAATTTTCATAAACAACTCTATTGGAACCGCAATGATGGGTAATCCATGACCTCCCTTTAAAATAATTTAATTATGAAGCGAAAATGGCGAATAAACTCTTCGAGTTTTATATTCCCAGAATATGAATTTGCATTTATCCCGGGATTAAAGTCTACGTATTTATCATTGGAACGATGATAAAAGCAATACAAAAAGATGTAACTTCCCTTATCATTCATAGACCGATTTAAAATTGAAAAAAATTTCTCGGGGATATATTTTCGGATTTAGGGGCTAGTGGCTGTAGATATAAAAACAAGTGTTTCATCTTCGAAAGTTGCCATGTAAACGTATAAGTGATGCGCCTTTATCATATTTCAACGAAATAGGTTTATAAAAAAAATAACAAATTTTAGCGTTTACGCTTCATCTCGTTGTAGTTCTCGTGAGCGCCATATCAATTAGCATTCAGTCGAGGCGCCACGGTAACCGTCGGTTGCGCTAACATTAGGAAAGGTATATAAGTAGGCGTAGGGACGATCACAACCGCAACAGAGTACTGCAGACGTTCAAGATGAACACATCCGATGTAAAGAAGCAAATCGAACAGAGATGGCGGCTTATTAAAATTCTAGACACCAATATCCAAGAGATACGCTACGAAATAGAAGAAATGATTGAAAACGACGAGGTGACGAGATACACGGAATACCTCGTACTCTTGTCGTTAATCGATGGGATACGGAAACTGGTGAACACGCTGTTCAAAGAGTTGGTGATGTTGGAGAAACAAATCCACCGCTAGTCGGTCTTGAACTATCATCATTTAAAACCCGGCCCTTTTCAGGGCCATCAATATTTTGAATAGACAATATTTGGTTATGTACCTGCATTGTTCTTTTAAAAAAACTTGCGTCTTTCAACTACAAAGTCTTTGAAAAAAAGAAAAAACTTTGCAAAATTGCGCATGTGAAACAAAAGATGATCCGGTTTATTGTCTCTAAATTTTCATAAACAACTCTATTGGAACCGCAATGATGGGTAATCCATGACCTCCCTTTAAAATAATTTAATTATGAAGCGAAAATGGCGAATAAACTCTTCGAGTTTTATATTCCCAGAATATGAATTTGCATTTATCCCGGGATTAAAGTCTACGTATTTATCATTGGAACGATGATAAAAGCAATACAAAAAGATGTAACTTCCCTTATCATTACATAGACCGATTTAAAATTGAAAAAAATTTCTCGGGGATATATTTTCGGATTTAGGGGCTAGTGGCTGTAGATATAAAAACAAGTGTTTCATCTTCGAAAGTTGCCATGTAAACGTATAAGTGATGCGCCTTTATCATATTTCAACGAAATAGGTTTATAAAAAAAAATAACAAATTTTAGCGTTTACGCTTCATCTCGTTGTAGTTCTCGTGAGCGCCATATCAATTAGCATTCAGTCGGGGCGCCACGGTAACCGTCGGTTGCGCTAACATTAGGAAAGGTATATAAGTAGGCGTAGGGACGATCACAACCGCAACAGAGTACTGCAGACGTTCAAGATGAACACATCCGATGTAAAGAAGCAAATCGAACAGAGATGGCGGCTTATTAAAATTCTAGACACCAATATCCAAGAGATACGCTACGAAATAGAAGAAATGATTGAAAACGACGAGGTGACGAGATACACGGAATACCTCGTACTCTTGTCGTTAATCGATGGGATACGGAAACTGGTGAACACGCTGTTCAAAGAGTTGGTGATGTTGGAGAAACAAATCCACCGCTAGTCGGTCTTGAACTATCATCATTTAAAACCCGGCCCTTTTCAGGGCCATCAATATTTTGAATAGACAATATTTGGTTATATATCTGCATTGTTCTTTTAAAAAAACTTGCGTCTTTCAACTACAAAGTCTTTGAAAAAAAGAAAAAACTTTGCAAAATTGCGCATGTGAAACAAAAGATGATCCGGTTTATTGTCTCTAAATTTTCATAAACAACTCTATTGGAACCGCAATGATGGGTAATCCATGACCTACCTTTAAAATAATTTAATTATGAAGCGAAAATGGCGAATAAACTCTTCGAGTTTTATATTCCCAGAATATGAATTTGCATTTATCCCGGGATTAAAGTCTACGTATTTATCATTGGAACGATGATAAAAGCAATACAAAAAGATGTAACTTCCCTTATCATTTATAGACCGATTTAAAATTGAAAAAAATTTCTCGGGGATATATTTTCGGATTTAGGGGCTAGTGGCTGTAGATATAAAAACAAGTGTTTCATCTTCGAAAGTTGCCATGTAAACGTATAAGTGATGCGCCTTTATCATATTTCGACGAAATAGGTTTATAAAAAAAAATAACAAATTTTAGCGTTTACGCTTCATCTCGTTGTAGTTCTCGTGAGCGCCATATCAATTAGCATTCAGTCGGGGCGCCACGGTAACCGTCGGATGCGCTAACATTAGGAAAGGAATATAAGTAGGCGTAGAGACGATCACAACCGCAACAGAGTACTGCAGACGTTCAAGATGAACACATCCGATGTAAAGAAGCAAATCGAACAGAGATGGCGGCTTATTAAAATTCTAGACACCAATATCCAAGAGATACGCTACGAAATAGAAGAAATGATTGAAAACGACGAGGTGACGAGATACACGGAATACCTCGTACTCTTGTCGTTAATCGATGGGATACGGAAACTGGTGAACACGCTGTTCAAAGAGTTGGTGATGTTGGAGAAACAAATCCACCGCTAGTCGGTCTTGAACTATCATCATTTAAAACCCGGCCCTTTTCAGGGCCATCAATATTTTGAATAGACAATATTTGGTTATGTACCTGCATTGTTCTTTTAAAAAAACTTGCGTCTTTCAACTACAAAGTCTTTGAAAGAAAAAACTTTGCAAAATTGCGCATGTGAAACAAAAGATGATCCGGTTTATTGTCTCTAAATTTTCATAAACAACTCTATTGGAACCGCAATGATGGGTAATCCATGACCTCCCTTTAAAATAATTTAATTATGAAGCGAAAATGACGAAAAAACTCTTCGAGTTTTATATTCCCAGAATATGAATTTGCATTTATCCCGGGATTAAAGTCTACGTATTTATCATTGGAACGATGATAAAAGCAATACAAAAAGATGTAACTTCCCTTATCATTCATAGACCGATTTAAAATTGAAAAAAATTTCTCGGGGATATATTTTCGGATTTAGGGGCTAGTGGCTGTAGATATAAAAACAAGTGTTTCATCTTCGAAAGTTGCCATGTAAACGTATAAGTGATGCGCCTTTATCATATTTCAACGAAATAGGTTTATAAAAAAAATAACAAATTTTAGCGTTTACGCTTCATCTCGTTGTAGTTCTCGTGAGCGCCATATCAATTAGCATTCAGTCGAGGCGCCACGGTAACCGTCGGTTGCGCTAACATTAGGAAAGGTATATAAGTAGGCGTAGGGACGATCACAACCGCAACAGAGTACTGCAGACGTTCAAGATGAACACATCCGATGTAAAGAAGCAAATCGAACAGAGATGGCGGCTTATTAAAATTCTAGACACCAATATCCAAGAGATACGCTACGAAATAGAAGAAATGATTGAAAACGACGAGGTGACGAGATACACGGAATACCTCGTACTCTTGTCGTTAATCGATGGGATACGGAAACTGGTGAACACGCTGTTCAAAGAGTTGGTGATGTTGGAGAAACAAATCCACCGCTAGTCGGTCTTGAACTATCATCATTTAAAACCCGGCCCTTTTCAGGGCCATCAATATTTTGAATAGACAATATTTGGTTATGTACCTGCATTGTTCTTTTAAAAAAACTTGCGTCTTTCAACTACAAAGTCTTTGAAAAAAAGAAAAAACTTTGCAAAATTGCGCATGTGAAACAAAAGATGATCCGGTTTATTGTCTCTAAATTTTCATAAACAACTCTATTGGAACCGCAATGATGGGTAATCCATGACCTCCCTTTAAAATAATTTAATTACGAAGCGAAAATGGCGAATAAACTCTTCGAGTTTTATATTCCCAGAATATGAATTTGCATTTATCCCGGGATTAAAGTCTACGTATTTATCATTGGAACGATGATAAAAGCAATACAAAAAGATGTAACTTCCCTTATCATTACATAGACCGATTTAAAATTGAAAAAAATTTCTCGGGGATATATTTTCGGATTTAGGGGCTAGTGGCTGTAGATATAAAAACAAGTGTTTCATCTTCGAAAGTTGCCATGTAAACGTATAAGTGATGCGCCTTTATCATATTTCAACGAAATAGGTTTATAAAAAAAAATAACAAATTTTAGCGTTTACGCTTCATCTCGTTGTAGTTCTCGTGAGCGCCATATCAATTAGCATTCAGTCGGGGCGCCACGGTAACCGTCGGTTGCGCTAACATTAGGAAAGGTATATAAGTAGGCGTAGGGACGATCACAACCGCAACAGAGTACTGCAGACGTTCAAGATGAACACATCCGATGTAAAGAAGCAAATCGAACAGAGATGGCGGCTTATTAAAATTCTAGACACCAATATCCAAGAGATACGCTACGAAATAGAAGAAATGATTGAAAACGACGAGGTGACGAGATACACGGAATACCTCGTACTCTTGTCGTTAATCGATGGGATACGGAAACTGGTGAACACGCTGTTCAAAGAGTTGGTGATGTTGGAGAAACAAATCCACCGCTAGTCGGTCTTGAACTATCATCATTTAAAACCCGGCCCTTTTCAGGGCCATCAATATTTTGAATAGACAATATTTGGTTATATATCTGCATTGTTCTTTTAAAAAAACTTGCGTCTTTCAACTACAAAGTCTTTGAAAAAAAGAAAAAACTTTGCAAAATTGCGCATGTGAAACAAAAGATGATCCGGTTTATTGTCTCTAAATTTTCATAAACAACTCTATTGGAACCGCAATGATGGGTAATCCATGACCTACCTTTAAAATAATTTAATTATGAAGCGAAAATGGCGAATAAACTCTTCGAGTTTTATATTCCCAGAATATGAATTTGCATTTATCCCGGGATTAAAGTCTACGTATTTATCATTGGAACGATGATAAAAGCAATACAAAAAGATGTAACTTCCCTTATCATTTATAGACCGATTTAAAATTGAAAAAAATTTCTCGGGGATATATTTTCGGATTTAGGGGCTAGTGGCTGTAGATATAAAAACAAGTGTTTCATCTTCGAAAGTTGCCATGTAAACGTATAAGTGATGCGCCTTTATCATATTTCGACGAAATAGGTTTATAAAAAAAAATAACAAATTTTAGCGTTTACGCTTCATCTCGTTGTAGTTCTCGTGAGCGCCATATCAATTAGCATTCAGTCGGGGCGCCACGGTAACCGTCGGATGCGCTAACATTAGGAAAGGAATATAAGTAGGCGTAGAGACGATCACAACCGCAACAGAGTACTGCAGACGTTCAAGATGAACACATCCGATGTAAAGAAGCAAATCGAACAGAGATGGCGGCTTATTAAAATTCTAGACACCAATATCCAAGAGATACGCTACGAAATAGAAGAAATGATTGAAAACGACGAGGTGACGAGATACACGGAATACCTCGTACTCTTGTCGTTAATCGATGGGATACGGAAACTGGTGAACACGCTGTTCAAAGAGTTGGTGATGTTGGAGAAACAAATCCACCGCTAGTCGGTCTTGAACTATCATCATTTAAAACCCGGCCCTTTTCAGGGCCATCAATATTTTGAATAGACAATATTTGGTTATGTACCTGCATTGTTCTTTTAAAAAAACTTGCGTCTTTCAACTACAAAGTCTTTGAAAGAAAAAACTTTGCAAAATTGCGCATGTGAAACAAAAGATGATCCGGTTTATTGTCTCTAAATTTTCATAAACAACTCTATTGGAACCGTAATGATGGGTAATCCATGACCTCCCTTTAAAATAATTTAATTATGAAGCGAAAATGGCGAATAAACTCTTCGAGTTTTATATTCCCAGAATATGAATTTGCATTTATCCCGGGATTAAAGTCTACGTATTTATCATTGGAACGATGATGAAAGCAATACAAAAAGATGTAACTTCCCTTATCATTCATAGACCGATTTAAAATTGAAAAAAATTTCTCGGGGATATATTTTCGGATTTAGGGGCTAGTGGCTGTAGATATAAAAACAAGTGTTTCATCTTCGAAAGTTGCCATGTAAACGTATAAGTGATGCGCCTTTATCATATTTCAACGAAATAGGTTTATAAAAAAAAATAACAAATTTTAGCGTTTACGCTTCATCTCGTTGTAGTTCTCGTGAGCGCCATATCAATTAGCATTCAGTCGGGGCGCCACGGTAACCGTCGGTTGCGCTAACATTAGGAAAGGTATATAAGTAGGCGTAGGGACGATCACAACCGCAACAGAGTACTGCAGACGTTCAAGATGAACACATCCGATGTAAAGAAGCAAATCGAACAGAGATGGCGGCTTATTAAAATTCTAGACACCAATATCCAAGAGATACGCTACGAAATAGAAGAAATGATTGAAAACGACGAGGTGACGAGATACACGGAATACCTCGTACTCTTGTCGTTAATCGATGGGATACGGAAACTGGTGAACACGCTGTTCAAAGAGTTGGTGATGTTGGAGAAACAAATCCACCGCTAGTCGGTCTTGAACTATCATCATTTAAAACCCGGCCCTTTTCAGGGCCATCAATATTTTGAATAGACAATATTTGGTTATATATCTGCATTGTTCTTTTAAAAAAACTTGCGTCTTTCAACTACAAAGTCTTTGAAAAAAAGAAAAAACTTTGCAAAATTGCGCATGTGAAACAAAAGATGATCCGGTTTATTGTCTCTAAATTTTCATAAACAACTCTATTGGAACCGCAATGATGGGTAATCCATGACCTCCCTTTAAAATAATTTAATTATGAAGCGAAAATGGCGAATAAACTCTTCGAGTTTTATATTCCCAGAATATGAATTTGCATTTATCCCGGGATTAAAGTCTACGTATTTATCATTGGAACGATGATAAAAGCAATACAAAAAGATGTAACTTCCCTTATCATTCATAGACCGATTTAAAATTGAAAAAAATTTCTCGGGGATATATTTTCGGATTTAGGGGCTAGTGGCTGTAGATATAAAAACAAGTGTTTCATCTTCGAAAGTTGCCATGTAAACGTATAAGTGATGCGCCTTTATCATATTTCAACGAAATAGATTTATAAAAAAAAATAACAAATTTTAGCGTTTACGCTTCATCTCGTTGAAGTTCTCGTGAGCGCCATATCAATTAGCATTCAGTCGGGGCGCCACGGTAACCGTCGGTTGCGCTAACATTAGGAAAGGTATATAAGTAGGCGTAGGGACAATCACAACCCCAACAGAGTACTGCAGACGTTCAAGATGAACACATCCGATGTAAAGAAGCAAATCGAACAGAGATGGCGGCTTATTAAAATTCTAGACACCAATATCCAAGAGATACGCTACGAAATAGAAGAAATGATTGACAACGACGAGGTGACGAGATACACGGAATACCTCGTACTCTTATCGTTAATCGATGGGATACGGAAACTGGTGAACACGCTGTTCAAAGAGTTGGTGATGTTGGAGAAACAAATCCACCGCTAGTCGGTCTTGAACTATCATCATTTAAAACCCGGCCCTTTTCAGGGCCATCAATATTTTGAATAGACAATATTTGGTTATGTACCTGCATTGTTCTTTTAAAAAAACTTGCGTCTTTCAACTACAAAGTCTTTGAAAAAAAGAAAAAACTTTGCAAAATTGCGCATGTGAAACAAAAGATGATCCGGTTTATTGTCTCTAAATTTTCATAAACAACTCTATTGGAACCGCAATGATGGGTAATCCATGACCTCCCTTTAAAATAATTTAATTATGAAGCGAAAATGGCGAATAAAGTCTTCGAGTTTTATATTCCCAGAAAATGAATTTGCATTTATCCCGGGATTAGAGTCTACGTATTTATCATTGGAACGATGATAAAAGCAATACAAAAAGATGTAACTTCCCTTATCATTCATAGACCGATTTAAAATTGAAAAAAATTTCTCGGGGATATATTTTCGGATTTAGGGGCTAGTGGCTGTAGATATAAAAACAAGTGTTTCATCTTCGAAAGTTGCATGTAAACGTATAAGTGATGCGCCTTTATCATATTTCAACGAAATAGGTTTATAAAAAAAAAATAACAAATTTTAGCGTTTACGCTTCATCTCGTTGAAGTTCTCGTGAGCGCCATATCAATTAGCATTCAGTCGGGGCGCCACGGTAACCGTCGGTTGCGCTAACATTAGGAAAGGTATATAAGTAGGCGTAGGGACGATCACAACCGCAACAGAGTACTGCAGACGTTCAAGATGAACACATCCGATGTAAAGAAGCAAATCGAACAGAGATGGCGGCTTATTAAAATTCTAGACACCAATATCCAAGAGATACGCTACGAAATAGAAGAAATGATTGAAAACGACGAGGTGACGAGATACACGGAATACCTCGTACTCTTATCGTTAATCGATGGGATACGGAAACTGGTGAACACGCTGTTCAAAGAGTTGGTGATGTTGGAGAAATAAATCCACCGCTAGTCGGTCTTGAACTATCATCATTTAAAATCCGGCCCTTTTCAGGGCCATCAATATTTTGAATAGACAATATTTGGTTATGTACCTGCATTGTTCTTTCAAAAAAACTTGCGTCTTTCAACTACAAAGTCTTTGAAAGAAAAAACTTTGCAAAATTGCGCATGTGAAACAAAAGATGATCCGGTTTATTGTCTCTAAATTTTCATAAACAACTCTATTGGAACCGCAATGATGGGTAATCCATGACCTACCTTTAAAATAATTTAATTATGAAGCGAAAATGGCGAAAAAACTCTTCGAGTTTTATATTCCCAGAATATGAATTTGCATTTATCCCGGGATTAAAGTCTACGTATTTATCATTGGAACGATGATAAAAGCAATACAAAAAGATGTAACTTCCCTTATCATTTATAGACCGATTTAAAATTGAAAAAAATTTCTCGGGGATATATTTTCGGATTTAGGGGCTAGTGGCTGTAGATATAAAAACAAGTGTTTCATCTTCGAAAGTTGCCATGTAAACGTATAAGTGATGCGCCTTTTATCATATTTCAACGAAATAGGTTTATAAAAAAAATAACAAATTTTAGCGTTTACGCTTCATCTCGTTGTAGTTCTCGTGAGCGCCATATCAATTAGCATTCAGTCGGGGCGCCACGGTAACCGTCGGTTGCGCTAACATTAGGAAAGGTATATAAGTAGGCGTAGGGACGATCACAACCCCAACAGAGTACTGCAGACGTTCAAGATGAACACATCCGATGTAAAGAAGCAAATCGAACAGAGATGGCGGCTTATTAAAATTCTAGACACCAATATCCAAGAGATACGCTACGAAATAGAAGAAATGATTGACAACGACGAGGTGACGAGATACACGGAATACCTCGTACTCTTATCGTTAATCGATGGGATACGGAAACTGGTGAACACGCTGTTCAAAGAGTTGGTGATGTTGGAGAAACAAATCCACCGCTAGTCGGTCTTGAACTATCATCATTTAAAACCCGGCCCTTTTCAGGGCCATCAATATTTTGAATAGACAATATTTGGTTATGTACCTGCATTGTTCTTTTAAAAAAACTTGCGTCTTTCAACTACAAAGTCTTTGAAAAAAAGAAAAAACTTTGCAAAATTGCGCATGTGAAACAAAAGATGATCCGGTTTATTGTCTCTAAATTTTCATAAACAACTCTATTGGAACCGCAATGATGGGTAATCCATGACCTCCCTTTAAAATAATTTAATTATGAAGCGAAAATGGCGAATAAAGTCTTCGAGTTTTATATTCCCAGAAAATGAATTTGCATTTATCCCGGGATTAGAGTCTACGTATTTATCATTGGAACGATGATAAAAGCAATACAAAAAGATGTAACTTCCCTTATCATTCATAGACCGATTTAAAATTGAAAAAAATTTCTCGGGGATATATTTTCGGATTTAGGGGCTAGTGGCTGTAGATATAAAAACAAGTGTTTCATCTTCGAAAGTTGCCATGTAAACGTATAAGTGATGCGCCTTTTATCATATTTCAACGAAATAGGTTTATAAAAAAAATAACAAATTTTAGCGTTTACGCTTCATCTCGTTGTAGTTCTCGTGAGCGCCATATCAATTAGCATTCAGTCGGGGCGCCACGGTAACCGTCGGTTGCGCTAACATTAGGAAAGGTATATAAGTAGGCGTAGGGACGATCACAACCGCAACAGAGTACTGCAGACGTTCAAGATGAACACATCCGATGTAAAGAAGCAAATCGAACAGAGATGGCGGCTTATTAAAATTCTAGACACCAATATCCAAGAGATACGCTACGAAATAGAAGAAATGATTGAAAACGACGAGGTGACGAGATACACGGAATACCTCGTACTCTTGTCGTTAATCGATGGGATACGGAAACTGGTGAACACGCTGTTCAAAGAGTTGGTGATGTTGGAGAAACAAATCCACCGCTAGTCGGTCTTGAACTATCATCATTTAAAACCCGGCCCTTTTCAGGGCCATCAATATTTTGAATAGAAAATATTTGGTTATGTACCTGCATTGTTCTTTTAAAAAAACTTGCGTCTTTCAACTACAAAGTCTTTGAAAGAAAAAACTTTGCAAAATTGCGCATGTGAAACAAAAGATGATCCGGTTTATTGTCTCTAAATTTTCATAAACAACTCTATTGGAACCGTAATGATGGGTAATCCATGACCTCCCTTTAAAATAATTTAATTATGAAGCGAAAATGGCGAATAAACTCTTCGAGTTTTATATTCCCAGAATATGAATTTGCATTTATCCCGGGATTACAGTCTACGTATTTATCATTGGAACGATGATGAAAGCAATACAAAAAGATGTAACTTCCCTTATCATTCATAGACCGATTTAAAATTGAAAAAAATTTCTCGGGGATATATTTTCGGATTTAGGGGCTAGTGGCTGTAGATATAAAAACAAGTGTTTCATCTTCGAAAGTTGCCATGTAAACGTATAAGTGATGCGCCTTTATCATATTTCAACGAAATAGGTTTATAAAAAAAAATAACAAATTTTAGCGTTTACGCTTCATCTCGTTGTAGTTCTCGTGAGCGCCATATCAATTAGCATTCAGTCGGGGCGCCACGGTAACCGTCGGTTGCGCTAACATTAGGAAAGGTATATAAGTAGGCGTAGGGACGATCACAACCGCAACAGAGTACTGCAGACGTTCAAGATGAACACATCCGATGTAAAGAAGCAAATCGAACAGAGATGGCGGCTTATTAAAATTCTAGACACCAATATCCAAGAGATACGCTACGAAATAGAAGAAATGATTGAAAACGACGAGGTGACGAGATACACGGAATACCTCGTACTCTTGTCGTTAATCGATGGGATACGGAAACTGGTGAACACGCTGTTCAAAGAGTTGGTGATGTTGGAGAAACAAATCCACCGCTAGTCGGTCTTGAACTATCATCATTTAAAACCCGGCCCTTTTCAGGGCCATCAATATTTTGAATAGACAATATTTGGTTATATATCTGCATTGTTCTTTTAAAAAAACTTGCGTCTTTCAACTACAAAGTCTTTGAAAAAAAGAAAAAACTTTGCAAAATTGCGCATGTGAAACAAAAGATGATCCGGTTTATTGTCTCTAAATTTTCATAAACAACTCTATTGGAACCGCAATGATGGGTAATCCATGACCTCCCTTTAAAATAATTTAATTATGAAGCGAAAATGGCGAATAAACTCTTCGAGTTTTATATTCCCAGAATATGAATTTGCATTTATCCCGGGATTAAAGTCTACGTATTTATCATTGGAACGATGATAAAAGCAATACAAAAAGATGTAACTTCCCTTATCATTCATAGACCGATTTAAAATTGAAAAAAATTTCTCGGGGATATATTTTCGGATTTAGGGGCTAGTGGCTGTAGATATAAAAACAAGTGTTTCATCTTCGAAAGTTGCCATGTAAACGTATAAGTGATGCGCCTTTATCATATTTCAACGAAATAGATTTATAAAAAAAAATAACAAATTTTAGCGTTTACGCTTCATCTCGTTGAAGTTCTCGTGAGCGCCATATCAATTAGCATTCAGTCGGGGCGCCACGGTAACCGTCGGTTGCGCTAACATTAGGAAAGGTATATAAGTAGGCGTAGGGACGATCACAACCGCAACAGAGTACTGCAGACGTTCAAGATGAACACATCCGATGTAAAGAAGCAAATCGAACAGAGATGGCGGCTTATTAAAATTCTAGACACCAATATCCAAGAGATACGCTACGAAATAGAAGAAATGATTGAAAACGACGAGGTGACGAGATACACGGAATACCTCGTACTCTTATCGTTAATCGATGGGATACGGAAACTGGTGAACACGCTGTTCAAAGAGTTGGTGATGTTGGAGAAACAAATCCACCGCTAGTCGGTCTTGAACTATCATCATTTAAAACCCGGCCCTTTTCAGGGCCATCAATATTTTGAATAGACAATATTTGGTTATGTACCTGCATTGTTCTTTTAAAAAAACTTGCGTCTTTCAACTACAAAGTCTTTGAAAAAAAGAAAAAACTTTGCAAAATTGCGCATGTGAAACAAAAGATGATCCGGTTTATTGTCTCTAAATTTTCATAAACAACTCTATTGGAACCGCAATGATGGGTAATCCATGACCTCCCTTTAAAATAATTTAATTATGAAGCGAAAATGGCGAATAAACTCTTCGAGTTTTATATTCCCAGAATATGAATTTGCATTTATCCCGGGATTAAAGTCTACGTATTTATCATTGGAACGATGATAAAAGCAATACAAAAAGATGTAGCTTCCCTTATCATTCATAGACCGATTTAAAATTGAAAAAAATTTCTCGGGGATATATTTTCGGATTTAGGGGCTAGTGGCTGTAGATATAAAAACAAGTGTTTCATCTTCGAAAGTTGCCATGTAAACGTATAAGTGGTGCGCCTTTATCATATTTCAACGAAATAGGTTTATAAAAAAAAATAACAAATTTTAGCGTTTACGCTTCATCTCGTTGTAGTTCTCGTGAGCGCCATATCAATTAGCATTCAGTCGAGGCGCCACGGTAACCGTCGGTTGCGCTAAAATTAGGAAAGGTATATAAGTAGGCGTAGGGACGATCACAACCGCAACAGAGTACTGCAGACGTTCAAGATGAACACATCCGATGTAAAGAAGCAAATCGAACAGAGATGGCGGCTTATTAAAATTCTAGACACCAATATCCAATAGATACGCTACGAAATAGAAGAAATGATTGAAAACGACGAGGTGACGAGATACACGGAATACCTCGTACTCTTGTCGTTAATCGATGGGATACGGAAACTGGTGAACACGCTGTTCAAAGAGTTGGTGATGTTGGAGAAACAAATCCACCGCTAGTCGGTCTTGAACTATCATCATTTAAAACCCGGCCCTTTTCAGGGCCATCAATATTTTGAATAGACAATATTTGGTTATGTACCTGCATTGTTCTTTTAAAAAAACTTGCGTCTTTCAACTACAAAGTCTTTGAAAGAAAAAACTTTGCAAAATTGCGCATGTGAAACAAAAGATGATCCGGTTTATTGTCTCTAAATTTTCATAAACAACTCTATTGGAACCGCAATGATGGGTAATCCATGACCTACCTTTAAAATAATTTAATTATGAAGCGAAAATGGCGAAAAAACTCTTCGAGTTTTATATTCCCAGAATATGAATTTGCATTTATCCCAGAATTAAAGTCTACGTATTTATCATTGGAACGATGATAAAAGCAATACAAAAAGATGTAACTTCCCTTATCATTTATAGACCGATTTAAAATTGAAAAAAATTTCTCGGGGATATATTTTCGGATTTAGGGGCTAGTGGCTGTAGATATAAAAACAAGTGTTTCATCTTCGAAAGTTGCCATGTAAACGTATAAGTGATGCGCCTTTTATCATATTTCAACGAAATAGGTTTATAAAAAAAAATAACAAATTTTAGCGTTTACGCTTCATCTCGTTGTAGTTCTCGTGAGCGCCATATCAATTAGCATTCAGTCGGGGCGCCACGGTAACCGTCGGTTGCGCTAACATTAGGAAAGGTATATAAGTAGGCGTAGGGACGATCACAACCCCAACAGAGTACTGCAGACGTTCAAGATGAACACATCCGATGTAAAGAAGCAAATCGAACAGAGATGGCGGCTTATTAAAATTCTAGACACCAATATCCAAGAGATACGCTACGAAATAGAAGAAATGATTGACAACGACGAGGTGACGAGATACACGGAATACCTCGTACTCTTATCGTTAATCGATGGGATACGGAAACTGGTGAACACGCTGTTCAAAGAGTTGGTGATGTTGGAGAAACAAATCCACCGCTAGTCGGTCTTGAACTATCATCATTTAAAACCCGGCCCTTTTCAGGGCCATCAATATTTTGAATAGACAATATTTGGTTATGTACCTGCATTGTTCTTTTAAAAAAACTTGCGTCTTTCAACTACAAAGTCTTTGAAAAAAAGAAAAAACTTTGCAAAATTGCGCATGTGAAACAAAAGATGATCCGGTTTATTGTCTCTAAATTTTCATAAACAACTCTATTGGAACCGCAATGATGGGTAATCCATGACCTCCCTTTAAAATAATTTAATTATGAAGCGAAAATGGCGAATAAAGTCTTCGAGTTTTATATTCCCAGAAAATGAATTTGCATTTATCCCGGGATTAGAGTCTACGTATTTATCATTGGAACGATGATAAAAGCAATACAAAAAGATGTAACTTCCCTTATCATTCATAGACCGATTTAAAATTGAAAAAAATTTCTCGGGGATATATTTTCGGATTTAGGGGCTAGTGGCTGTAGATATAAAAACAAGTGTTTCATCTTCGAAAGTTGCCATGTAAACGTATAAGTGATGCGCCTTTATCATATTTCAACGAAATAGGTTTATAAAAAAAAAATAACAAATTTTAGCGTTTACGCTTCATCTCGTTGAAGTTCTCGTGAGCGCCATATCAATTAGCATTCAGTCGGGGCGCCACGGTAACCGTCGGTTGCGCTAACATTAGGAAAGGTATATAAGTAGGCGTAGAGATGATCACAACCGCAACAGAGTACTGCAGACGTTCAAGATGAACACATCCGATGTAAAGAAGCAAATCGAACAGAGATGGCGGCTTAATAAAATTCTAGACACCAATATCCAAGAGATACGCTACGAAATAGAAGAAATGATTGAAAACGACGAGGTGACGAGATACACGGAATACCTCGTACTCTTGTCGTTAATCGATGGGATACGGAAACTGGTGAACACGCTGTTCAAAGAGTTGGTGATGTTGGAGAAACAAATCCACCGCTAGTCGGTCTTGAACTATCATCATTTAAAACCCGGCCCTTTTCAGGGCCATCAATATTTTGAATAGACAATATTTGGTTATGTACCTGCATTGTTCTTTTAAAAAAACTTGCGTCTTTCAACTACAAAGTCTTTGAAAAAAAGAAAAAACTTTGCAAAATTGCGCATGTGAAACAAAAGATGATCCGGTTTATTGTCTCTAAATTTTCATAAACAACTCTATTGGAACCGCAATGATGGGTAATCCATGACCTCCCTTTAAAATAATTTAATTATGAAGCGAAAATGGCGAATAAAGTCTTCGAGTTTTATATTCCCAGAAAATGAATTTGCATTTATCCCGGGATTAGAGTCTACGTATTTATCATTGGAACGATGATAAAAGCAATACAAAAAGATGTAACTTCCCTTATCATTCATAGACCGATTTAAAATTGAAAAAAATTTCTCGGGGATATATTTTCGGATTTAGGGGCTAGTGGCTGTAGATATAAAAACAAGTGTTTCATCTTCGAAAGTTGCCATGTAAACGTATAAGTGATGCGCCTTTATCATATTTCAACGAAATAGGTTTATAAAAAAAAAATAACAAATTTTAGCGTTTACGCTTCATCTCGTTGAAGTTCTCGTGAGCGCCATATCAATTAGCATTCAGTCGGGGCGCCACGGTAACCGTCGGTTGCGCTAACATTAGGAAAGGTATATAAGTAGGCGTAGGGACGATCACAACCGCAACAGAGTACTGCAGACGTTCAAGATGAACACATCCGATGTAAAGAAGCAAATCGAACAGAGATGGCGGCTTATTAAAATTCTAGACACCAATATCCAAGAGATACGCTACGAAATAGAAGAAATGATTGAAAACGACGAGGTGACGAGATACACGGAATACCTCGTACTCTTATCGTTAATCGATGGGATACGGAAACTGGTGAACACGCTGTTCAAAGAGTTGGTGATGTTGGAGAAATAAATCCACCGCTAGTCGGTCTTGAACTATCATCATTTAAAACCCGGCCCTTTTCAGGGCCATCAATATTTTGAATAGACAATATTTGGTTATGTACCTGCATTGTTCTTTTAAAAAAACTTGCGTCTTTCAACTACAAAGTCTTTGAAAAAAAGAAAAAACTTTGCAAAATTGCGCATGTGAAACAAAAGATGATCCGGTTTATTGTCTCTAAATTTTCATAAACAACTCTATTGGAACCGCAATGATGGGTAATCCATGACCTCCCTTTAAAATAATTTAATTATGAAGCGAAAATGGCGAATAAACTCTTCGAGTTTTATATTCCCAGAATATGAATTTGCATTTATCCCGGGATTAAAGTCTACGTATTTATCATTGGAACGATGATAAAAGCAATACAAAAAGATGTAACTTCCCTTATCATTCATAGACCGATTTAAAATTGAAAAAAATTTCTCGGGGATATATTTTCGGATTTAGGGGCTAGTGGCTGTAGATATAAAAACAAGTGTTTCATCTTCGAAAGTTGCCATGTAAACGTATAAGTGATGCGCCTTTATCATATTTCAACGAAATAGGTTTATAAAAAAAAATAACAAATTTTAGCGTTTACGCTTCATCTCGTTGTAGTTCTCGTGAGCGCCATATCAATTAGCATTCAGTCGGGGCGCCACGGTAACCGTCGGTTGCGCTAACATTAGGAAAGGTATATAAGTAGGCGTAGAGACGATCACAACCGCAACAGAGTACTGCAGACGTTCAAGATGAACACATCCGATGTAAAGAAGCTAATCGAACAGAGATGGCGGCTTATTAAAATTCTAGACACCAATATCCAAGAGATACGCTACGAAATAGAAGAAATGATTGAAAACGACGAGGTGACGAGATACACGGAATACCTCGTACTCTTGTCGTTAATCGATGGGATACGGAAACTGGTGAACACGCTGTTCAAAGAGTTGGTGATGTTGGAGAAACAAATCCACCGCTAGTCGGTCTTGAACTATCATCATTTAAAACCCGGCCCTTTTCAGGGCCATCAATATTTTGAATAGACAATATTTGGTTATGTACCTGCATTGTTCTTTTAAAAAAACTTGCGTCTTTCAACTACAAAGTCTTTGAAAAAAAGAAAAAACTTTGGAAAATTGCGCATGTGAAACAAAAGATGATCCGGTTTATTGTCTCTAAATTTTCATAAACAACTCTATTGGAACCGCAATGATGGGTAATCCATGACCTCCCTTTAAAATAATTTAATTATGAAGCGAAATTGGCGAATAAAGTCTTCGAGTTTTATATTCCCAGAATATGAATTTGCATTTATCCCGGGATTAGAGTCTACGTATTTATCATTGGAACGATGATAAAAGCAATACAAAAAGATGTAACTTCCCTTATCATTCATAGACCGATTTAAAATTGAAAAAAATTTCTCGGGGATATATTTTCGGATTTAGGGGCTAGTGGCTGTAGATATAAAAACAAGTGTTTCATCTTCGAAAGTTGCCATGTAAACGTATAAGTGATGCGCCTTTATCATATTTCAACGAAATAGGTTTATAAAAAAAATAACAAATTTTAGCGTTTACGCTTCATCTCGTTGTAGTTCTCGTGAGCGCCATATCAATTAGCATTCAGTCGAGGCGCCACGGTAACCGTCGGTTGCGCTAACATTAGGAAAGGTATATAAGTAGGCGTAGAGACGATCACAACCGCAACAGAGTACTGCAGACGTTCAAGATGAACACATCCGATGTAAAGAAGCAAATCGAACAGAGATGGCGGCTTATTAAAATTCTAGACACCAATATCCTAGAGATACGCTACGAAATAGAAGAAATGATTGAAAACGACGAGGTGACGAGATACACGGAATACCTCGTACTCTTGTCGTTAATCGATGGGATACGGAAACTGGTGAACACGCTGTTCAAAGAGTTGGTGATGTTGGAGAAACAAATCCACCGCTAGTCGGTCTTGAACTATCATCATTTAAAACCCGGCCCTTTTCAGGGCCATCAATATTTTGAATAGACAATATTTGGTTATGTACCTGCATTGTTCTTTTAAAAAAACTTGCGTCTTTCAACTACAAAGTCTTTGAAAAAAAGAAAAAACTTTGCAAAATTGCGCATGTGAAACAAAAGATGATCCGGTTTATTGTCTCTAAATTTTCATAAACAACTCTATTGGAACCGCAATGATGGGTAATCCATGACCTCCCTTTAAAATAATTTAATTATGAAGCGAAAATGGCGAATAAACTCTTCGAGTTTTATATTCCCAGAATATGAATTTGCATTTATCCCGGGATTAAAGTCTACGTATTTATCATTGGAACGATGATAAAAGCAATACAAAAAGATTTAACTTCCCTTATCATTCATAGACCGATTTAAAATTGAAAAAAATTTCTCGGGGATATATTTTCGGATTTAGGAACTAGTGGCTGTAGATATAAAAACAAGTGTTTCATCTTCGAAAGTTGCCATGTAAACGTATAAGTGATGCGCCTTTATCATATTTCAACGAAGTAGGTTTATAAAAAAAAATAACAAATTTTAGCGTTTACGCTTCATCTCGTTGTAGTTCTCGTGAGCGCCATATCAATTAGCATTCAGTCGGGGCGCCACGGTAACCGTCGGTTGCGCTAACATTAGGAAAGGTATATAAGTAGGCGTAGGGACGATCACAACCGCAACAGAGTACTGCAGACGTTCAAGATGAACACATCCGATGTAAAGAAGCAAATCGAACAGAGATGGCGGCTTATTAAAATTCTAGACACCAATATCCAAGAGATACGCTACGAAATAGAAGAAATGATTGAAAACGACGAGGTGACGAGATACACGGAATACCTCGTACTCTTGTCGTTAATCGATGGGATACGGAAACTGGTGAACACGCTGTTCAAAGAGTTGGTGATGTTGGAGAAACAAATCCACCGCTAGTCGGTCTTGAACTATCATCATTTAAAACCCGGCCCTTTTCAGGGCCATCAATATTTTGAATAGACAATATTTGGTTATGTACCTGCATTGTTCTTTTAAAAAAACTTGCGTCTTTCAACTACAAAGTCTTTGAAAAAAAGAAAAAACTTTGCAAAATTGCGCATGTGAAACAAAAGATGATCCGGTTTATTGTCTCTAAATTTTCATAAACAACTCTATTGGAACCGCAATGATGGGTAATCCATGACCTCCCTTTAAAATAATTTAATTATGAAGCGAAAATGAGAAAAAACCCTTCGAGTTTTATATTCCCAGAATATGAATTTGCATTTATCCCGGGATTAAAGTCTACGTATTTATCATTGGAACGATGATAAAAGCAATACAAAAAGATGTAACTTCCCTTATCATTCATAGACCGATTTAAAATTGAAAAAAATTTCTCGGGGATATATTTTCGGATTTAGGGGCTAGTGGCTGTAGATATAAAAACAAGTGTTTCATCTTCGAAAGTTGCCATGTAAACGTATAAGTGATGCGCCTTTATCATATTTCAACGAAATAGGTTTATAAAAAAAAATAACAAATTTTAGCGTTTACGCTTCATCTCGTTGTAGTTCTCGTGAGCGCCATATCAATTAGCATTCAGTCGAGGCGCCACGGTAACCGTCGGTTGCGCTAACATTAGGAAAGGTATATAAGTAGGCGTAGGGACGATCACAACCGCAACAGAGTACTGCAGACGTTCAAGATGAACACATCCGATGTAAAGAAGCAAATCGAACAGAGATGGCGGCTTATTAAAATTCTAGACACCAATATCCAAGAGATACGCTACGAAATAGAAGAAATGATTGAAAACGACGAGGTGACGAGATACACGGAATACCTCGTACTCTTGTCGTTAATCGATGGGATACGGAAACTGGTGAACACGCTGTTCAAAGAGTTGGTGATGTTGGAGAAACAAATCCACCGCTAGTCGGTCTTGAACTATCATCATTTAAAACCCGGCCCTTTTCAGGGCCATCAATATTTTGAATAGACAATATTTGGTTATGTACCTGCATTGTTCTTTTAAAAAAACTTGCGTCTTTCAACTACAAAGTCTTTGAAAAAAAGAAAAAACTTTGCAAAATTGCGCATGTGAAACAAAAGATGATCCGGTTTATTGTCTCTAAATTTTCATAAACAACTCTATTGGAACCGCAATGATGGGTAATCCATGACCTCCCTTTAAAATAATTTAATTATGAAGCGAAAATGGCGAATAAACTCTTCGAGTTTTATATTCCCAGAATATGAATTTGCATTTATCCCGGGATTAAAGTCTACGTATTTATCATTGGAACGATGATAAAAGCAATACAAAAAGATGTAACTTCCCTTATCATTCATAGACCGATTTAAAATTGGAAAAAATTTCTCGGGGATATATTTTCGGATTTAGGGGCTAGTGGCTGTAGATATAAAAACAAGTGTTTCATCTTCGAAAGTTGCCATGTAAACGTATAAGTGATGCGCCTTTATCATATTTCAACGAAATAGGTTTATAAAAAAAATAACAAATTTTAGCGTTTACGCTTCATCTCGTTGTAGTTCTCGTGAGCGCCATATCAATTAGCATTCAGTCGAGGCGCCACGGTAACCGTCGGTTGCGCTAACATTAGGAAAGGTATATAAGTAGGCGTAGGGACGATCACAACCGCAACAGAGTACTGCAGACGTTCAAGATGAACACATCCGATGTAAAGAAGCAAATCGAACAGAGATGGCGGCTTATTAAAATTCTAGACACCAATATCCAAGAGATACGCTACGAAATAGAAGAAATGATTGAAAACGACGAGGTGACGAGATACACGGAATACCTCGTACTCTTGTCGTTAATCGATGGGATACGGAAACTGGTGAACACGCTGTTCAAAGAGTTGGTGATGTTGGAGAAACAAATCCACCGCTAGTCGGTCTTGAACTATCATCATTTAAAACCCGGCCCTTTTCAGGGCCATCAATATTTTGAATAGACAATATTTGGTTATGTACCTGCATTGTTCTTTTAAAAAAACTTGCGTCTTTCAACTACAAAGTCTTTGAAAAAAAGAAAAAACTTTGCAAAATTGCGCATGTGAAACAAAAGATGATCCGGTTTATTGTCTCTAAATTTTCATAAACAACTCTATTGGAACCGCAATGATGGGTAATCCATGACCTCCCTTTAAAATAATTTAATTATGAAGCGAAAATGGCGAAAAAACTCTTCGAGTTTTATATTCCCAGAATATGAATTTGCATTTATCCCGGGATTAAAGTCTACGTATTTATCATTGGAACGATGATAAAAGCAATACAAAAAGATGTAACTTCCCTTATCATTCATAGACCGATTTAAAATTGAAAAAAATTTCTCGGGGATATATTTTCGGATTTAGGGGCTAGTGGCTGTAGATATAAAAACAAGTGTTTCATCTTCGAAAGTTGCCATGTAAACGTATAAGTGATGCGCCTTTATCATATTTCAACGAAATAGGTTTATAAAAAAAAATAACAAATTTTAGCGTTTACGCTTCATCTCGTTGTTGTTCTCGTGAGCGCCATATCAATTAGCATTCAGTCGAGGCGCCACGGTAACCGTCGGTTGCGCTAACATTAGGAAAGGTATATAAGTAGGCGTAGGGACGATCACAACCGCAACAGAGTACTGCAGACGTTCAAGATGAACACATCCGATGTAAAGAAGCAAATCGAACAGAGATGGCGGCTTATTAAAATTCTAGACACCAATATCCAAGAGATACGCTACGAAATAGAAGAAATGATTGAAAACGACGAGGTGACGAGATACACGGAATACCTCGTACTCTTGTCGTTAATCGATGGGATACGGAAACTTGTGAACACGCTGTTCAAAGAGTTGGTGATGTTGGAGAAACAAATCCACCGCTAGTCGGTCTTGAACTATCATCATTTAAAACCCGGCCCTTTTCAGGGCCATCAATATTTTGAATAGACAATATTTGGTTATGTACCTGCATTGTTCTTTTAAAAAAACTTGCGTCTTTCAACTACAAAGTCTTTAAAAAAAAGAAAAAACTTTGCAAAATTGCGCATGTGAAACAAAAGATGATCCGGTTTATTGTCTCTAAATTTTCATAAACAACTCTATTGGAACCGCAATGATGGGTAATCCATGACCTCCCTTTAAAATAATTTAATTATGAAGCGAAAATGGCGAATAAACTCTTCGAGTTTTATATTCCCAGAATATGAATTTGCATTTATCCCGGGATTAAAGTCTACGTATTTATCATTGGAACGATGATAAAAGCAATACAAAAAGATGTAACTTCCCTTATCATTCATAGACCGATTTAAAATTGGAAAAAATTTCTCGGGGATATATTTTCGGATTTAGGGGCTAGTGGCTGTAGATATAAAAACAAGTGTTTCATCTTCGAAAGTTGCCATGTAAACGTATAAGTGATGCGCCTTTATCATATTTCAACGAAATAGGTTTATAAAAAAAAATAACAAATTTTAGCGTTTACGCTTCATCTCGTTGTAGTTCTCGTGAGCGCCATATCAATTAGCATTCAGTCGGGGCGCCACGGTAACCGTCGGTTGCGCTAACATTAGGAAAGGTATATAAGTAGGCGTAGGGACGATCACAACCGCAACAGAGTACTGCAGACGTTCAAGATGAACACATCCGATGTAAAGAAGCAAATCGAACAGAGATGGCGGCTTATTAAAATTCTAGACACCAATATCCAAGAGATACGCTACGAAATAGAAGAAATGATTGAAAACGACGAGGTGACGAGATACACGGAATACCTCGTACTCTTGTCGTTAATCGATGGGATACGGAAACTGGTGAACACGCTGTTCAAAGAGTTGGTGATGTTGGAGAAACAAATCCACCGCTAGTCGGTCTTGAACTATCATCATTTAAAACCCGGCCCTTTTCAGGGCCATCAATATTTTGAATAGACAATATTTGGTTATGTACCTGCATTGTTCTTTTAAAAAAACTTGCGTCTTTCAACTACAAAGTCTTTGAAAAAAAGAAAAAACTTTGCAAAATTGCGCATGTGAAACAAAAGATGATCCGGTTTATTGTCTCTAAATTTTCATAAACAACTCTATTGGAACCGCAATGATGGGTAATCCATGACCTCCCTTTAAAATAATTTAATTATGAAGCGAAAATGGCGAATAAACTCTTCGAGTTTTATATTCCCAGAATATGAATTTGCATTTATCCCGGGATTAAAGTCTACGTATTTATCATTGGAACGATGATAAAAGCAATACAAAAAGATGTAACTTCCCTTATCATTCATAGACCGATTTAAAATTGGAAAAAATTTCTCGGGGATATATTTTCGGATTTAGGGGCTAGTGGCTGTAGATATAAAAACAAGTGTTTCATCTTCGAAAGTTGCCATGTAAACGTATAAGTGATGCGCCTTTATCATATTTCAACGAAATAGGTTTATAAAAAAAAATAACAAATTTTAGCGTTTACGCTTCATCTCGTTGTAGTTCTCGTGAGCGCCATATCAATTAGCATTCAGTCGGGGCGCCACGGTAACCGTCGGTTGCGCTAACATTAGGAAAGGTATATAAGTAGGCGTAGGGACGATCACAACCGCAACAGAGTACTGCAGACGTTCAAGATGAACACATCCGATGTAAAGAAGCAAATCGAACAGAGATGGCGGCTTATTAAAATTCTAGACACCAATATCCAAGAGATACGCTACGAAATAGAAGAAATGATTGAAAACGACGAGGTGACGAGATACACGGAATACCTCGTACTCTTGTCGTTAATCGATGGGATACGGAAACTGGTGAACACGCTGTTCAAAGAGTTGGTGATGTTGGAGAAACAAATCCACCGCTAGTCGGTCTTGAACTATCATCATTTAAAACCCGGCCCTTTTCAGGGCCATCAATATTTTGAATAGACAATATTTGGTTATGTACCTGCATTGTTCTTTTAAAAAAACTTGCGTCTTTCAACTACAAAGTCTTTGAAAAAAAGAAAAAAACTTTGCAAAATTGCGCATGTGAAACAAAAGATGATCCGGTTTATTGTCTCTAAATTTTCATAAACAACTCTATTGGAACCGCAATGATGGGTAATCCATGACCTACCTTTAAAATAATTTAATTATGAAGCGAAAATGGCGAATAAACTCTTCGAGTTTTATATTCCCAGAATATGAATTTGCATTTATCCCGGGATTAAAGTCTACGTATTTATCATTGGAACGATGATAAAAGCAATACAAAAAGATGTAACTTCCCTTATCATTTATAGACCGATTTAAAATTGAAAAAAATTTCTCGGGGATATATTTTCGGATTTAGGGGCTAGTGGCTGTAGATATAAAAACAAGTGTTTCATCTTCGAAAGTTGCCATGTAAACGTATAAGTGATGCGCCTTTATCATATTTCAACGAAATAGGTTTATAAAAAAAAATAACAAATTTTAGCGTTTACGCTTCATCTCGTTGTAGTTCTCGTGAGCGCCATATCAATTAGCATTCAGTCGGGGCGCCACGGTAACCGTCGGATGCGCTAACATTAGGAAAGGAATATAAGTAGGCGTAGAGACGATCACAACCGCAACAGAGTACTGCAGACGTTCAAGATGAACACATCCGATGTAAAGAAGCAAATCGAACAGAGATGGCGGCTTATTAAAATTCTAGACACCAATATCCAAGAGATACGCTACGAAATAGAAGAAATGATTGAAAACGACGAGGTGACGAGATACACGGAATACCTCGTACTCTTGTCGTTAATCGATGGGATACGGAAACTGGTGAACACGCTGTTCAAAGAGTTGGTGATGTTGGAGAAACAAATCCACCGCTAGTCGGTCTTGAACTATCATCATTTAAAACCCGGCCCTTTTCAGGGCCATCAATATTTTGAATAGACAATATTTGGTTATGTACCTGCATTGTTCTTTTAAAAAAACTTGCGTCTTTCAACTACAAAGTCTTTGAAAAAAAGAAAAAAACTTTGCAAAATTGCGCATGTGAAACAAAAGATGATCCGGTTTATTGTCTCTAAATTTTCATAAACAACTCTATTGGAACCGCAATGATGGGTAATCCATGACCTACCTTTAAAATAATTTAATTATGAAGCGAAAATGGCGAATAAACTCTTCGAGTTTTATATTCCCAGAATATGAATTTGCATTTATCCCGGGATTAAAGTCTACGTATTTATCATTGGAACGATGATAAAAGCAATACAAAAAGATGTAACTTCCCTTATCATTTATAGACCGATTTAAAATTGAAAAAAATTTCTCGGGGATATATTTTCGGATTTAGGGGCTAGTGGCTGTAGATATAAAAACAAGTGTTTCATCTTCGAAAGTTGCCATGTAAACGTATAAGTGATGCGCCTTTATCATATTTCAACGAAATAGGTTTATAAAAAAAAATAACAAATTTTAGCGTTTACGCTTCATCTCGTTGTAGTTCTCGTGAGCGCCATATCAATTAGCATTCAGTCGGGGCGCCACGGTAACCGTCGGATGCGCTAACATTAGGAAAGGAATATAAGTAGGCGTAGAGACGATCACAACCGCAACAGAGTACTGCAGACGTTCAAGATGAACACATCCGATGTAAAGAAGCAAATCGAACAGAGATGGCGGCTTATTAAAATTCTAGACACCAATATCCAAGAGATACGCTACGAAATAGAAGAAATGATTGAAAACGACGAGGTGACGAGATACACGGAATACCTCGTACTCTTGTCGTTAATCGATGGGATACGGAAACTGGTGAACACGCTGTTCAAAGAGTTGGTGATGTTGGAGAAACAAATCCACCGCTAGTCGGTCTTGAACTATCATCATTTAAAACCCGGCCCTTTTCAGGGCCATCAATATTTTGAATAGACAATATTTGGTTATGTACCTGCATTGTTCTTTTAAAAAAACTTGCGTCTTTCAACTACAAAGTCTTTGAAAGAAAAAACTTTGCAAAATTGCGCATGTGAAACAAAAGATGATCCGGTTTATTGTCTCTAAATTTTCATAAACAACTCTATTGGAACCGTAATGATGGGTAATCCATGACCTCCCTTTAAAATAATTTAATTATGAAGCGAAAATGGCGAATAAACTCTTCGAGTTTTATATTCCCAGAATATGAATTTGCATTTATCCCGGGATTAAAGTCTACGTATTTATCATTGGAACGATGATGAAAGCAATACAAAAAGATGTAACTTCCCTTATCATTCATAGACCGATTTAAAATTGAAAAAAATTTCTCGGGGATATATTTTCGGATTTAGGGGCTAGTGGCTGTAGATATAAAAACAAGTGTTTCATCTTCGAAAGTTGCCATGTAAACGTATAAGTGATGCGCCTTTATCATATTTCAACGAAATAGGTTTATAAAAAAAAATAACAAATTTTAGCGTTTACGCTTCATCTCGTTGTAGTTCTCGTGAGCGCCATATCAATTAGCATTCAGTCGGGGCGCCACGGTAACCGTCGGTTGCGCTAACATTAGGAAAGGTATATAAGTAGGCGTAGGGACGATCACAACCGCAACAGAGTACTGCAGACGTTCAAGATGAACACATCCGATGTAAAGAAGCAAATCGAACAGAGATGGCGGCTTATTAAAATTCTAGACACCAATATCCAAGAGATACGCTACGAAATAGAAGAAATGATTGAAAACGACGAGGTGACGAGATACACGGAATACCTCGTACTCTTGTCGTTAATCGATGGGATACGGAAACTGGTGAACACGCTGTTCAAAGAGTTGGTGATGTTGGAGAAACAAATCCACCGCTAGTCGGTCTTGAACTATCATCATTTAAAACCCGGCCCTTTTCAGGGCCATCAATATTTTGAATAGACAATATTTGGTTATATATCTGCATTGTTCTTTTAAAAAAACTTGCGTCTTTCAACTACAAAGTCTTTGAAAAAAAGAAAAAACTTTGCAAAATTGCGCATGTGAAACAAAAGATGATCCGGTTTATTGTCTCTAAATTTTCATAAACAACTCTATTGGAACCGCAATGATGGGTAATCCATGACCTCCCTTTAAAATAATTTAATTATGAAGCGAAAATGGCGAATAAACTCTTCGAGTTTTATATTCCCAGAATATGAATTTGCATTTATCCCGGGATTAAAGTCTACGTATTTATCATTGGAACGATGATAAAAGCAATACAAAAAGATGTAACTTCCCTTATCATTCATAGACCGATTTAAAATTGAAAAAAATTTCTCGGGGATATATTTTCGGATTTAGGGGCTAGTGGCTGTAGATATAAAAACAAGTGTTTCATCTTCGAAAGTTGCCATGTAAACGTATAAGTGATGCGCCTTTATCATATTTCAACGAAATAGATTTATAAAAAAAAATAACAAATTTTAGCGTTTACGCTTCATCTCGTTGAAGTTCTCGTGAGCGCCATATCAATTAGCATTCAGTCGGGGCGCCACGGTAACCGTCGGTTGCGCTAACATTAGGAAAGGTATATAAGTAGGCGTAGGGACGATCACAACCGCAACAGAGTACTGCAGACGTTCAAGATGAACACATCCGATGTAAAGAAGCAAATCGAACAGAGATGGCGGCTTATTAAAATTCTAGACACCAATATCCAAGAGATACGCTACGAAATAGAAGAAATGATTGAAAACGACGAGGTGACGAGATACACGGAATACCTCGTACTCTTGTCGTTAATCGATGGGATACGGAAACTGGTGAACACGCTGTTCAAAGAGTTGGTGATGTTGGAGAAACAAATCCACCGCTAGTCGGTCTTGAACTATCATCATTTAAAACCCGGCCCTTTTCAGGGCCATCAATATTTTGAATAGACAATATTTGGTTATGTACCTGCATTGTTCTTTTAAAAAAACTTGCGTCTTTCAACTACAAAGTCTTTGAAAAAAAGAAAAAACTTTGCAAAATTGCGCATGTGAAACAAAAGATGATCCGGTTTATTGTCTCTAAATTTTCATAAACAACTCTATTGGAACCGCAATGATGCGTAATCCATGACCTCCCTTTAAAATAATTTAATTATGAAGCGAAAATGGCGAATAAACTCTTCGAGTTTTATATTCCCAGAATATGAATTTGCATTTATCCCGGGATTAAAGTCTACGTATTTATCATTGGAACGATGATAAAAGCAATACAAAAAGATGTAACTTCCCTTATCATTCATAGACCGATTTAAAATTGAAAAAAATTTCTCGGGGATATATTTTCGGATTTAGGGGCTAGTGGCTGTAGATATAAAAACAAGTGTTTCATCTTCGAAAGTTGCCATGTAAACGTATAAGTGATGCGCCTTTATCATATTTCAACGAAATAGGTTTATAAAAAAAATAACAAATTTTAGCGTTTACGCTTCATCTCGTTGTAGTTCTCGTGAGCGCCATATCAATTAGCATTCAGTCGAGGCGCCACGGTAACCGTCGGTTGCGCTAACATTAGGAAAGGTATATAAGTAGGCGTAGAGACGATCACAACCGCAACAGAGTACTGCAGACGTTCAAGATGAACACATCCGATGTAAAGAAGCAAATCGAACAGAGATGGCGGCTTATTAAAATTCTAGACACCAATATCCAAGAGATACGCTACGAAATAGAAGAAATGATTGAAAACGACGAGGTGACGAGATACACGGAATACCTCGTACTCTTGTCGTTAATCGATGGGATACGGAAACTGGTGAACACGCTGTTCAAAGAGTTGGTGATGTTGGAGAAACAAATCCACCGCTAGTCGGTCTTGAACTATCATCATTTAAAACCCGGCCCTTTTCAGGGCCATCAATATTTTGAATAGACAATATTTGGTTATGTACCTGCATTGTTCTTTTAAAAAAAACTTGCGTCTTTCAACTACAAAGTCTTTGAAAAAAAGAAAAAACTTTGCAAAATTGCGCATGTGAAACAAAAGATGATCCGGTTTATTGTCTCTAAATTTTCATAAACAACTCTATTGGAACCGCAATGATGGGTAATCCATGACCTCCCTTTAAAATAATTTAATTATGAAGCGAAAATGGCGAAAAAACTCTTCGAGTTTTATATTCCCAGAATATGAATTTGCATTTATCCCGGGATTAAAGTCTACGTATTTATCATTGGAACGATGATAAAAGCAATACAAAAAGATGTAACTTCCCTTATCATTCATAGACCGATTTAAAATTGAAAAAAATTTCTCGGGGATATATTTTCGGATTTAGGGGCTAGTGGCTGTAGATATAAAAACAAGTGTTTCATCTTCGAAAGTTGCCATGTAAACGTATAAGTGATGCGCCTTTATCATATTTCAACGAAATAGGTTTATAAAAAAAATAACAAATTTTAGCGTTTACGCTTCATCTCGTTGTAGTTCTCGTGAGCGCCATATCAATTAGCATTCAGTCGAGGCGCCACGGTAACCGTCGGTTGCGCTAACATTAGGAAAGGTATATAAGTAGGCGTAGAGACGATCACAACCGCAACAGAGTACTGCAGACGTTCAAGATGAACACATCCGATGTAAAGAAGCAAATCGAACAGAGATGGCGGCTTATTAAAATTCTAGACACCAATATCCAAGAGATACGCTACGAAATAGAAGAAATGATTGAAAACGACGAGGTGACGAGATACACGGAATACCTCGTACTCTTGTCGTTAATCGATGTGATACGGAAACTGGTGAACACGCTGTTCAAAGAGTTGGTGATGTTGGAGAAACAAATCCACCGCTAGTCGGTCTTGAACTATCATCATTTAAAACCCGGCCCTTTTCAGGGCCATCAATATTTTGAATAGACAATATTTGGTTATGTACCTGCATTGTTCTTTTAAAAAAACTTGCGTCTTTCAACTACAAAGTCTTTGAAAAAAAGAAAAAACTTTGCAAAATTGCGCATGTGAAACAAAAGATGATCCGGTTTATTGTCTCTAAATTTTCATAAACAACTCTATTGGAACCGCAATGATGGGTAATCCATGACCTCCCTTTAAAATAATTTAATTATGAAGCGAAAATGGCGAAAAAACTCTTCGAGTTTTATATTCCCAGAATATGAATTTGCATTTATCCCGGGATTAAAGTCTACGTATTTATCATTGGAACGATGATAAAAGCAATACAAAAAGATGTAACTTCCCTTATCATTCATAGACCGATTTAAAATTGAAAAAAATTTCTCGGGGATATATTTTCGGATTTAGGGGCTAGTGGCTGTAGATATAAAAACAAGTGTTTCATCTTCGAAAGTTGCCATGTAAACGTATAAGTGATGCGCCTTTATCATATTTCAACGAAATAGGTTTATAAAAAAAATAACAAATTTTAGCGTTTACGCTTCATCTCGTTGTAGTTCTCGTGAGCGCCATATCAATTAGCATTCAGTCGAGGCGCCACGGTAACCGTCGGTTGCGCTAACATTAGGAAAGGTATATAAGTAGGCGTAGAGACGATCACAACCGCAACAGAGTACTGCAGACGTTCAAGATGAACACATCCGATGTAAAGAAGCAAATCGAACAGAGATGGCGGCTTATTAAAATTCTAGACACCAATATCCAAGAGATACGCTACGAAATAGAAGAAATGATTGAAAACGACGAGGTGACGAGATACACGGAATACCTCGTACTCTTGTCGTTAATCGATGGGATACGGAAACTGGTGAACACGCTGTTCAAAGAGTTGGTGATGTTGGAGAAACAAATCCACCGCTAGTCGGTCTTGAACTATCATCATTTAAAACCCGGCCCTTTTCAGGGCCATCAATATTTTGAATAGACAATATTTGGTTATGTACCTGCATTGTTCTTTTAAAAAAACTTGCGTCTTTCAACTACAAAGTCTTTGAAAAAAAGAAAAAACTGTGCAAAATTGCGCATGTGAAACAAAAGATGATCCGGTTTATTGTCTCTAAATTTTCATAAACAACTCTATTGGAACCGCAATGATGGGTAATCCATGACCTCCCTTTAAAATAATTTAATTATGAAGCGAAAATGGCGAAAAAACCCTTCGAGTTTTATATTCCCAGAATATGAATTTGCATTTATCCCGGGATTAAAGTCTACGTATTTATCATTGGAACGATGATAAAAGCAATACAAAAAGATGTAACTTCCCTTATCATTCATAGACCGATTTAAAATTGAAAAAAATTTCTCGGGGATATATTTTCGGATTTAGGGGCTAGTGGCTGTAGATATAAAAACAAGTGTTTCATCTTCGAAAGTTGCCATGTAAACGTATAAGTGATGCGCCTTTATCATATTTCAACGAAATAGGTTTATAAAAAAAATAACAAATTTTAGCGTTTACGCTTCATCTCGTTGTAGTTCTCGTGAGCGCCATATCAATTAGCATTCAGTCGAGGCGCCACGGTAACCGTCGGTTGCGCTAACATTAGGAAAGGTATATAAGTAGGCGTAGAGACGATCACAACCGCAACAGAGTACTGCAGACGTTCAAGATGAACACATCCGATGTAAAGAAGCAAATCGAACAGAGATGGCGGCTTATTAAAATTCTAGACACCAATATCCAAGAGATACGCTACGAAATAGAAGAAATGATTGAAAACGACGAGGTGACGAGATACACGGAATACCTCGTACTCTTGTCGTTAATCGATGGGATACGGAAACTGGTGAACACGCTGTTCAAAGAGTTGGTGATGTTGGAGAAACAAATCCACCGCTAGTCGGTCTTGAACTATCATCATTTAAAACCCGGCCCTTTTCAGGGCCATCAATATTTTGAATAGACAATATTTGGTTATGTACCTGCATTGTTCTTTTAAAAAAACTTGCGTCTTTCAACTACAAAGTCTTTGAAAAAAAGAAAAAACTTTGCAAAATTGCGCATGTGAAACAAAAGATGATCCGGTTTATTGTCTCTAAATTTTCATAAACAACTCTATTGGAACCGCAATGATGGGTAATCCATGACCTCCCTTTAAAATAATTTAATTATGAAGCGAAAATGGCGAAAAAACTCTTCGAGTTTTATATTCCCAGAATATGAATTTGCATTTATCCCGGGATTAAAGTCTACGTATTTATCATTGGAACGATGATAAAAGCAATACAAAAAGATGTAACTTCCCTTATTCTATTCTATTCTATTCCTTTATTCGCCATTTTAAAGAACACACAACATATTTACATGGCTCGTCGTTAATGAGTACAGTATTTACAATAACAAAAACAGTAAATTGACACTACGAAATTACAAAAAAAAGTATTGCACGTCTTAACACATCTATAGACTATAGACGACATCCGCAGGGCTCCGTGCTCACATCGCTAAGCTATAGCTCCAGAAAATTCACCGAATTCTATATAGGCATGGTATTCGTCTAATGTATAAAAGATATTCGAGGACAGTATAGTCTTTATAGTAATCTTAAACTGATTTCTGCGTAAGCTCCTAATATTTGCGGGAAGAGCGTTGTAAAGGGAGCAGCCAGCATAGACCGGAGACTTCTTATAATTTAGATGTTTAATCTTGGGCATATGAATCAAGTTATTTGCTCTAGTCGAATAGCCATGAACTTCATTTCGTTTTACAAAACTCTGCAAGTTATCATACGTGGACATTAATATTTTATAAACGTACAATGAAACAACTGTCATGATTTTATGCCTACTGAAAACATTTCTGCATGTTTCCATCTGTGTCAACCCAAACATTACACGAAGAACACGCTTCTGACAGACAAACACTCTTTTCACGTCAGCTGCCTGACCCCAACAAATGATGTTATAAGATATGACTGGATAAATTAATCCGTAATATAACTGTATCAGACGGTTACAGTCAAATATTTTCTTTAACTTCAGCATAGCATAAGAGAGAGAATTCAGTCTTGCGCATACACCGTTAAGGTGGTCAACCCAATTAAGTTTTGAGTCAATAATTGTCCCCAAAAACTTGATTACACCTACTTGGGCAATTTTTATGCCGTCAAGCACAACATCAAAGTTGACCGGTTCCCTATAAATACCTGTAAATTGCACATATTTCGTCTTAGAGTGATTCAGAACCAAGTTATTAACCTCACACCACTTACCAAACTGTACCAGTACATCATTTACCTCCAGGGCAGCCAAATCACTATCTCTGTGGGAGATGACAATCGATGTATCATCGGCATACATAAAAATCCTTCCCTTGTTAATATGATCCGGCAGATCATTCACGTACAGCAGAAAGAGCAACGGGCCCAACACACTACCCTGAGGAGTTCCCATCCTCACATCGTACTCATCGGATACAGCCTCACCCATAGCCACGACCATCCTCCGCCCCGACACAAACGAGGTCAAAAACTCATTTATACGGCCCCTAATGCCGATACGGTTCAGTTTGTCTGCTATAAAGTTAGGATTAAGGGTATCAAAGGCACGAGACAAATCAAAGAACACACCCACGACACACTCACCATCATCTATTTTCTCGCTGATGTACTGAGTGAGTCCCCTGGTGGCTGTTTCAGTAGACAAAAGTGTTCTAAATCCATGTTGACTTTCTGTCAAGATGCTAAATTTCTGCAAAAAATCAATTAGTCGGTTATAAACGGCCTTCTCTATTATTTTTGAGAATGGACTAACCAATGAGATAGGTCTATAATTTTCAGTCAAGTGTCGATCTCCTTTTTTAAATGCTGGTATGGTTTTAGTTAATTTCAGCACGTCAGGAAACTCACCCACCCCAACAGCTATGTTTATAAGTTTTGCCATGTATTCCGATATATCCCGGGAGCATGCCTTTAAAAGCGTCACAGGCACTTCCTCAATACCCGCCGAAGCATTCTTCAAGTTTGCTATTATAATCGCTACCTCGTCGGCAGTGACTGGACGGAAGAACATCGAGGCAGACTGTAGCCGGCCAACTGTGCATGAAGCACCAGGGACCGAAAAACGCGACGCAATCCCGACTGTCGCGAAGAACCTGCCAAACTCATTCGCTATACCCACGTGATCCTCAACTTTACCCAACTCAGTTTTGAGAGTGATGGGAATGTTATGTCTGGACTTACCAAGCTTATTATTAACTATCTTCCAGAATGCTCTAGGTTTATTACCTGAATTGTCTATCACAGACATATAATAATCACTTCTAAATGTGTCAAGTTTTTTATTAAACTGCCCTCTAAAGCTCTGATACAGATCACCTAACCATTGGTCTCCTAGGATCTTTTTCACCCAGTTTAAGAATTTTAAGTTATGATGACATTTTTTTAGTTCATCTGAATATCGAATAGTCACTCGATCATGTTTACCAACTTTCACACACCTTTTAGGAAAAGCCACCTCAAAACACCACATAAAATGAGACCAAAATTTACCGAAAACATGGTCGACATGTGAATATTTACCATCATCAATATCTATCTCTGTCTTATTGAATAAATATCTAAATTCTGATATTGCTCCCTCTGTAATCACCCTTTTGTATACAAATTCACTGTCATTATTATCACCTTTGCTACCGTTCCCGTCCTGCACCTTCCACCAGATTCTCTGAGCCAGATGATCAGAGATGCCTAGTTCCATTACTTTACATGGTAAATCTTCCCGGAAGTTAGTTACGATATAATCTAACTGTGATCCCTTCCCATTAGTATACCTGGTTGGTTCCCTAACATGGTTCCTAAGTCCATATGACTGGAATACGTCAAACAACTGCTTGGTGTGTCTGTCATCCGCGTCCTCCCCGTGAATGTTCAGATCGCCACAGAGAACTATGAATTGATATTTATTTATTATGCGAGTAATTAATGTTTCAAGCCTTTTAAAAAACAAGTCATACTCACGACTACCAGATGATCTGTAAATTGTTACTATGCAAGCTACTCCCCTGTATACAACACCCACACACTCGAAGTGTGTTTCCTTCGACATCTCGGCAATCCATCCCATAGGAGAACAGAACCCTGCAGTGTCATCCCTAACCAGAAGCGCCACCCCGCCGTGCTCTCGCTCGACTCGGTAGTACTGCTCCATCATTGTGTAACCTTGAATTTGGATATCACTTTTTTCTCGCGTAATCCATGTTTCACTCAGGCAGAGAAACTGGGGACGATCTCTCTCTAGTTGCACCTCCAATAAATCTGACTTGTTGAATAAACTTTGTATATTAAAGTGAACAAGGGAACATGTATTTTCTGTACCACAGTCTATCAGGACCTCTCGCTCATCTTCTCCGGGGTAAAACCCGAGTCTCTCCGCCAGAAATATCTGCGAACCGCCGCCCCAACTGGCCACAGTTCATTGTCGTACACTTTGTTTACATACTGAATCGGGTATGTAAGCCTGAATGACGCAGAATATTCGCTCTTTTTCAGAGTCTCGCATTTGAACTCGATGTCTGGAGCTGTTTTTCCCAAGAAATTAACAACGTCCGCTTCATCAGTATCAGGATGCATCCTATATAAATGTAAATAGCCATTCCTTGGCACAGTCTTAACCTCACTATTGACAGTATTATTTGATCCAATTATAGTAGGTCTGGATCGCCTTTTATCGCTATCTACTCGTCCCTTATCAGTAGACCGCTGGTTCACTGCTGTCTTGTTACCGTCATCGTCGAGTAGGCCTAAATCTCTCTTATTGCGGTTCTGAACTACTTTAGCTGTAGCGAGCGCATAATTCAGTCCTCTGCCACTGCTGTCACCTCCGTCAACATTAGTAGATCTTGCTTCTCTCTCCACACTAGTTTGTGTTCGGTCGCACAGTTTGTTGCTGTTCAAGGCCGTTGGATTTACCTCTTGATTTGTACGCCTTATCACAATTTCAGGCTTTTTCAGCTTATCTACCTTGATGGTCCGCCTCTCCATATGCTCGTCATTCGCTGATTTCTTATTTCTTAACAAATCTATTATGCATTGTTGATCTCTCAATCTTGATTCGAGACAATCGTTTAATTTACCTAGCAAATCTACCTCCCTTTTCAAGGAATGAACCTTCATAGTTATCTCAATGACTGTACGCTCATCTTTACCAGCTGTACTGTGAGAACAGGAATCGCCGTCTGTCGCTGTTGGGTTGCTGTCTAATTTTTCTCCATGATTAAATAACTTGCTGAGAAAATCTTTCACTATTTCACTGTTTAAGTCTTTGGGTACACTCTTGGTTAAAATAATATCTATTAAAGTATTTTTATTTAGCTTATTTAGCTCCTTATTAAGGAGCTCTCGTTCGCGTGTACTTAAAGCGGCGGCCATCTTTTTTATCATTATCATCTCTTATCATTCATAGACCGATTTAAAATTGAAAAAAATTTCTCGGGGATATATTTTCGGATTTAGGGGCTAGTGGCTGTAGATATAAAAACAAGTGTTTCATCTTCGAAAGTTGCCATGTAAACGTATAAGTGATGCGCCTTTATCATATTTCAACGAAATAGGTTTATAAAAAAAATAACAAATTTTAGCGTTTACGCTTCATCTCGTTGTAGTTCTCGTGAGCGCCATATCAATTAGCATTCAGTCGAGGCGCCACGGTAACCGTCGGTTGCGCTAACATTAGGAAAGGTATATAAGTAGGCGTAGAGACGATCACAACCGCAACAGAGTACTGCAGACGTTCAAGATGAACACATCCGATGTAAAGAAGCAAATCGAACAGAGATGGCGGCTTATTAAAATTCTAGACACCAATATCCAAGAGATACTCTACGAAATAGAAGAAATGATTGAAAACGACGAGGTGACGAGATACACGGAATACCTCGTACTCTTGTCGTTAATCGATGGGATACGGAAACTGGTGAACACGCTGTTCAAAGAGTTGGTGATGTTGGAGAAACAAATCCACCGCTAGTCGGTCTTGAACTATCATCATTTAAAACCCGGCCCTTTTCAGGGCCATCAATATTTTGAATAGACAATATTTGGTTATGTACCTGCATTGTTCTTTTAAAAAAACTTGCGTCTTTCAACTACAAAGTCTTTGAAAAAAAGAAAAAACTTTGCAAAATTGCGCATGTGAAACAAAAGATGATCCGGTTTATTGTCTCTAAATTTTCATAAACAACTCTATTGGAACCGCAATGATGGGTAATCCATGACCTCCCTTTAAAATAATTTAATTATGAAGCGAAAATGGCGAAAAAACTCTTCGAGTTTTATATTCCCAGAATATGAATTTGCATTTATCCCGGGATTAAAGTCTACGTATTTATCATTGGAACGATGATAAAAGCAATACAAAAAGATGTAACTTCCCTTATCATTCATAGACCGATTTAAAATTGAAAAAAATTTCTCGGGGATATATTTTCGGATTTAGGGGCTAGTGGCTGTAGATATAAAAACAAGTGTTTCATCTTCGAAAGTTGCCATGTAAACGTATAAGTGATGCGCCTTTATCATATTTCAACGAAATAGGTTTATAAAAAAAAATAACAAATTTTAGCGATTACGCTTCATCTCGTTGTAGTTCTCGTGAGCGCCATATCAATTAGCATTCAGTCGGGGCGCCACGGTAACCGTCGGTTGCGCTAACATTAGGAAAGGTATATAAGTAGGCGTAGGGACGATCACAACCGCAACAGAGTACTGCAGACGTTCAAGATGAACACATCCGATGTAAAGAAGCAAATCGAACAGAGATGGCGGCTTATTAAAATTCTAGACACCAATATCCAAGAGATACGCTACGAAATAGAAGAAATGATTGAAAACGACGAGGTGACGAGATACACGGAATACCTCGTACTCTTGTCGTTAATCGATGGGATACGGAAACTGGTGAACACGCTGTTCAAAGAGTTGGTGATGTTGGAGAAACAAATCCACCGCTAGTCGGTCTTGAACTATCATCATTTAAAACCCGGCCCTTTTCAGGGCCATCAATATTTTGAATAGACAATATTTGGTTATGTACCTGCATTGTTCTTTTAAAAAAACTTGCGTCTTTCAACTACAGTCTTTGAAAAAAAGAAAAAACTTTGCAAAATTGCGCATGTGAAACAAAAGATGATCCGGTTTATTGTCTCTAAATTTTCATAAACAACTCTATTGGAACCGCAATGATGGGTAATCCATGAGCTCCCTTTAAAATAATTTAATTATGAAGCGAAAATGGCGAATAAACTCTTCGAGTTTTATATTCCCAGAATATGAATTTGCATTTATCCCGGGATTAAAGTCTACGTATTTATCATTGGAACGATGATAAAAGCAATACAAAAAGATGTAACTTCCCTTATCATTTATAGACCGATTTAAAATTGAAAAAAATTTCTCGGGGATATATTTTCGGATTTAGGGGCTAGTGGCTGTAGATATAAAAACAAGTGTTTCATCTTCGAAAGTTGCCATGTAAACGTATAAGTGATGCGCCTTTATCATATTTCAACGAAATAGGTTTATAAAAAAAAATAACAAATTTTAGCGTTTACGCTTCATCTCGTTGTAGTTCTCGTGAGCGCCATATCAATTAGCATTCAGTCGAGGCGCCACGGTAACCGTCGGTTGCGCTAACATTAGGAAAGGTATATAAGTAGGCGTAGAGACGATCACAACCGCAACAGAGTACTGCAGACGTTCAAGATGAACACATCCGATGTAAAGAAGCAAATCGAACAGAGATGGCGGCTTATTAAAATTCTAGACACCAATATCCAAGAGATACGCTACGAAATAGAAGAAATGATTGAAAACGACGAGGTGACGAGATACACGGAATACCTCGTACTCTTGTCGTTAATCGATGGGATACGGAAACTGGTGAACACGCTGTTCAAAGAGTTGGTGATGTTGGAGAAACAAATCCACCGCTAGTCGGTCTTGAACTATCATCATTTAAAACCCGGCCCTTTTCAGGGCCATCAATATTTTGAATAGACAATATTTGGTTATGTACCTGCATTGTTCTTTTAAAAAAACTTGCGACTTTCAACTACAAAGTCTTTGAAAAAAATAAAAAACTTTGCAAAATTGCGCATGTGAAACAAAAGATGATCCGGTTTATTGTCTCTAAATTTTCATAAACAACTCTATTGGAACCGCAATGATGGGTAATCCATGAGCTCCCTTTAAAATAATTTAATTATGAAGCGAAAATGGCGAAAAAACTCTTCGAGTTTTATATTCCCAGAATATGAATTTGCATTTATCCCGGGATTAAAGTCTACGTATTTATCATTGGAACGATGATAAAAGCAATACAAAAAGATGTAACTTCCCTTATCATTCATAGACCGATTTAAAATTGAAAAAAATTTCTCGGGGATATATTTTCGGATTTAGGGGCTAGTGGCTGTAGATATAAAAACAGGTGTTTCATCTTCGAAAGTTGCCATGTAAACGTATAAGTGATGCGCCTTTATCATATTTCAACGAAATAGGTTTATAAAAAAAATAACAAATTTTAGCGTTTACGCTTCATCTCGTTGTAGTTCTCGTGAGCGCCATATCAATTAGCATTCAGTCGGGGCGCCACGGTAACCGTCGGTTGCGCTAACATTAGGAAAGGTATATAAGTAGGCGTAGGGACGATCACAACCGCAACAGAGTACTGCAGACGTTCAAGATGAACACATCCGATGTAAAGAAGCAAATCGAACAGAGATGGCGGCTTATTAAAATTCTAGACACCAATATCCAAGAGATACGCTACGAAATAGAAGAAATGATTGAAAACGACGAGGTGACGAGATACACGGAATACCTCGTACTCTTGTCGTTAATCGATGGGATACGGAAACTGGTGAACACGCTGTTCAAAGAGTTGGTGATGTTGGAGAAACAAATCCACCGCTAGTCGGTCTTGAACTATCATCATTTAAAACCCGGCCCTTTTCAGGGCCATCAATATTTTGAATAGACAATATTTGGTTATGTATCTGCATTGTTCTTTTAAAAAAACTTGCGTCTTTCAACTACAAAGTCTTTGAAAAAAAGAAAAAACTTTGCAAAATTGCGCATGTGAAACAAAAGATGATCCGGTTTATTGTCTCTAAATTTTCATAAACAACTCTATTGGAACCGCAATGATGGGTAATCCATGACCTCCCTTTAAAATAATTTAATTATAAAGCGAAAATGGCGAATAAACTCTTCGAGTTTTATATTCCCAGAATATGAATTTGCATTTATCCCGGGATTAAAGTCTACGTATTTATCATTGGAACGATGATAAAAGCAATACAAAAAGATGTAACTTCCCTTATCATTCACAGACCGATTTAAAATTGAAAAAAATTTCTCGGGGATATATTTTCGAATTTAGGGGCTAGTGGCTGTAGATATAAAAACAAGTGTTTCATCTTCGAAAGTTGCCATGTAAACGTATAAGTGATGCGCCTTTATCATATTTCAACGAAATAGGTTTATAAAAAAAAATAACAAATTTTAGCGTTTACGCTTCATCTCGTTGTAGTTCTCGTGAGCGCCATATCAATTAGCATTCAGTCGGGGCGCCACGGTAACCGTCGGTTGCGCTAACATTAGGAAAGGTATATAAGTAGGCGTAGAGACGATCACAACCGCAACAGAGTACTGCAGACGTTCAAGATGAACACATCCGATGTAAAGAAGCAAATCGAACAGAGATGGCGGCTTATTAAAATTCTAGACACCAATATCCAAGAGATACGCTACGAAATAGAAGAAATGATTGAAAACGACGAGGTGACGAGATACACGGAATACCTCGTACTCTTGTCGTTAATCGATGGGATACGGAAACTGGTGAACACGCTGTTCAAAGAGTTGGTGATGTTGGAGAAACAAATCCACCGCTAGTCGGTCTTGAACTATCATCATTTAAAACCCGGCCCTTTTCAGGGCCATCAATATTTTGAATAGACAATATTTGGTTATGTACCTGCATTGTTCTTTTAAAAAAACTTGCGTCTTTCAACTACAAAGTCTTTGAAAGAAAAAACTTTGCAAAATTGCGCATGTGAAACAAAAGATGATCCGGTTTATTGTCTCTAAATTTTCATAAACAACTCTATTGGAACCGCAATGATGGGTAATCCATGACCTCCCTTTAAAATAATTTAATTATGAAGCGAAAATGGCGAATAAACTCTTCGAGTTTTATATTCCCAGAATATGAATTTGCATTTATCCCGGGATTAAAGTCTACGTATTTATCATTGGAACGATGATAAAAGCAATACAAAAAGATGTAACTTCCCTTATCATTCATAGACCGATTTAAAATTGAAAAAAATTTCTCGGGGATATATTTTCGGATTTAGGGGCTAGTGGCTGTAGATATAAAAACAAGTGTTTCATCTTCGAAAGTTGCCATGTAAACGTATAAGTGATGCGCCTTTATCATATTTCAACGAAATAGGTTTATAAAAAAAATAACAAATTTTAGCGTTTACGCTTCATCTCGTTGTAGTTCTCGTGAGCGCCATATCAATTAGCATTCAGTCGGGGCGCCACGGTAACCGTCGGTTGCGCTAACATTAGGAAAGGTATATAAGTAGGCGTAGGGACGATCACAACCGCAACAGAGTACTGCAGACGTTCAAGATGAACACATCCGATGTAAAGAAGCAAATCGAACAGAGATGGCGGCTTATTAAAATTCTAGACACCAATATCCAAGAGATACGCTACGAAATAGAAGAAATGATTGAAAACGACGAGGTGACGAGATACACGGAATACCTCGTACTCTTGTCGTTAATCGATGGGATACGGAAACTGGTGAACACGCTGTTCAAAGAGTTGGTGATGTTGGAGAAACAAATCCACCGCTAGTCGGTCTTGAACTATCATCATTTAAAACCCGGCCCTTTTCAGGGCCATCAATATTTTGAATAGACAATATTTGGTTATGTACCTGCATTGTTCTTTTAAAAAAACTTGCGTCTTTCAACTACAAAGTCTTTGAAAGAAAAAACTTTGCAAAATTGCGCATGTGAAACAAAAGATGATCCGGTTTATTGTCTCTAAATTTTCATAAACAACTCTATTGGAACCGCAATGATGGGTAATCCATGACCTCCCTTTAAAATAATTTAATTATGAAGCGAAAATGGCGAATAAACTCTTCGAGTTTTATATTCCCAGAATATGAATTTGCATTTATCCCGGGATTAAAGTCTACGTATTTATCATTGGAACGATGATAAAAGCAATACAAAAAGATGTAACTTCCCTTATCATTCATAGACCGATTTAAAATTGAAAAAAATTTCTCGGGGATATATTTTCGGATTTAGGGGCTAGTGGCTGTAGATATGAAAACAAGTGTTTCATCTTCGAAAGTTGTCATGTAAACGTATAAGTGATGCGCCTTTATCATATTTCAACGAAATAGGTTTATAAAAAAAAATAACAAATTTTAGCGATTACGCTTCATCTCGTTGTAGTTCTCGTGAGCGCCATATCAATTAGCATTCAGTCGGGGCGCCACGGTAACCGTCGGTTGCGCTAACATTAGGAAAGGTATATAAGTAGGCGTAGGGACGATCACAACCGCAACAGAGTACTGCAGACGTTCAAGATGAACACATCCGATGTAAAGAAGCAAATCGAACAGAGATGGCGGCTTATTAAAATTCTAGACACCAATATCCAAGAGATACGCTACGAAATAGAAGAAATGATTGAAAACGACGAGGTGACGAGATACACGGAATACCTCGTACTCTTGTCGTTAATCGATGGGATACGGAAACTGGTGAACACGCTGTTCAAAGAGTTGGCGATGTTGGAGAAACAAATCCACCGCTAGTCGGTCTTGAACTATCATCATTTAAAACCCGGCCCTTTTCAGGGCCATCAATATTTTGAATAGACAATATTTGGTTATGTACCTGCATTGTTCTTTTAAAAAAACTTGCATCTTTCAACTACAAAGTCTTTGAAAAAAAGAAAAAACTTTGCAAAATTGCGCATGTGAAACAAAAGATGATCCGGTTTATTGTCTCTAAATTTTCATAAACAACTCTATTGGAACCGCCATGATGGGTAATCCATGACCTCCCTTTAAAATAATTTAATTATGAAGCGAAAATGGCGAAAAAACTCTTCGAGTTTTATATTCCCAGAATATGAATTTGCATTTATCCCGGGATTAAAGTCTACGTATTTATCATTGGAACGATGATAAAAGCAATACAAAAAGATGTAACTTCCCTTATCATTCATAGACCGATTTAAAATTGAAAAAAATTTCTCGGGGATATATTTTCGGATTTAGGGGCTAGTGGCTGTAGATATAAAAACAAGTGTTTCATCTTCGAAAGTTGCCATGTAAACGTATAAGTGATGCGCCTTTATCATATTTCAACGAAATAGGTTTATAAAAAAAATAACAAATTTTAGCGTTTACGCTTCATCTCGTTGTAGTTCTCGTGAGCGCCATATCAATTAGCATTCAGTCGAGGCGCCACGGTAACCGTCGGTTGCGCTAACATTAGGAAAGGTATATAAGTAGGCGTAGAGACGATCACAACCGCAACAGAGTACTGCAGACGTTCAAGATGAACACATCCGATGTAAAGAAGCAAATCGAACAGAGATGGCGGCTTATTAAAATTCTAGACACCAATATCCAAGAGATACGCTACGAAATAGAAGAAATGATTGAAAACGACGAGGTGACGAGATACACGGAATACCTCGTACTCTTGTCGTTAATCGATGGGATACGGAAACTGGTGAACACGCTGTTCAAAGAGTTGGTGATGTTGGAGAAACAAATCCACCGCTAGTCGGTCTTGAACTATCATCATTTAAAACCCGGCCCTTTTCAGGGCCATCAATATTTTGAATAGACAATATTTGGTTATGTACCTGCATTGTTCTTTTAAAAAAACTTGCGTCTTTCAACTACAAAGTCTTTGAAAAAAAGAAAAAACTTTGCAAAATTGCGCATGTGAAACAAAAGATGATCCGGTTTATTGTCTCTAAATTTTCATAAACAACTCTATTGGAACCGCAATGATGGGTAATCCATGACCTCCCTTTAAAATAATTTAATTATGAAGCGAAAATGGCGAATAAACTCTTCGAGTTTTATATTCCCAGAATATGAATTTGCATTTATCCCGGGATTAAAGTCTACGTATTTATCATTGGAACGATGATAAAAGCAATACAAAAAGATGTAACTTCCCTTATCATTCATAGACCGATTTAAAATTGAAAAAAATTTCTCGGGGATATATTTTCGGATTTAGGGGCTAGTGGCTGTAGATATAAAAACAAGTGTTTCATCTTCGAAAGTTGCCATGTAAACGTATAAGTGATGCGCCTTTATCATATTTCAACGAAATAGGTTTATAAAAAAAATAACAAATTTTAGCGTTTACGCTTCATCTCGTTGTAGTTCTCGTGAGCGCCATATCAATTAGCATTCAGTCGAGGCGCCACGGTAACCGTCGGTTGCGCTAACATTAGGAAAGGTATATAAGTAGGCGTAGAGATGATCACAACCGCAACAGAGTACTGCAGACGTTCAAGATGAACACATCCGATGTAAAGAAGCAAATCGAACAGAGATGGCGGCTTAATAAAATTCTAGACACCAATATCCAAGAGATACGCTACGAAATAGAAGAAATGATTGAAAACGACGAGGTGACGAGATACACGGAATACCTCGTACTCTTGTCGTTAATCGATGGGATACGGAAACTGGTGAACACGCTGTTCAAAGAGTTGGTGATGTTGGAGAAACAAATCCACCGCTAGTCGGTCTTGAACTATCATCATTTAAAACCCGGCCCTTTTCAGGGCCATCAATATTTTGAATAGACAATATTTGGTTATGTACCTGCATTGTTCTTTTAAAAAAACTTGCGTCTTTCAACTACAAAGTCTTTGAAAGAAAAAACTTTGCAAAATTGCGCATGTGAAACAAAAGATGATCCGGTTTATTGTCTCTAAATTTTCATAAACAACTCTATTGGAACCGCAATGATGGGTAATCCATGACCTCCCTTTAAAATAATTTAATTATGAAGCGAAAATGGCGAATAAACTCTTCGAGTTTTATATTCCCAGAATATGAATTTGCATTTATCCCGGGATTAAAGTCTACGTATTTATCATTGGAACGATGATAAAAGCAATACAAAAAGATGTAACTTCCCTTATCATTCATAGACCGATTTAAAATTGAAAAAAATTTCTCGGGGATATATTTTCGGATTTAGGGGCTAGTGGCTGTAGATATAAAAACAAGTGTTTCATCTTCGAAAGTTGCCATGTAAACGTATAAGTGATGCGCCTTTATCATATTTCAACGAAATAGGTTTATAAAAAAAATAACAAATTTTAGCGTTTACGCTTCATCTCGTTGTAGTTCTCGTGAGCGCCATATCAATTAGCATTCAGTCGGGGCGCCACGGTAACCGTCGGTTGCGCTAACATTAGGAAAGGTATATAAGTAGGCGTAGGGACGATCACAACCGCAACAGAGTACTGCAGACGTTCAAGATGAACACATCCGATGTAAAGAAGCAAATCGAACAGAGATGGCGGCTTATTAAAATTCTAGACACCAATATCCAAGAGATACGCTACGAAATAGAAGAAATGATTGAAAACGACGAGGTGACGAGATACACGGAATACCTCGTACTCTTGTCGTTAATCGATGGGATACGGAAACTGGTGAACACGCTGTTCAAAGAGTTGGTGATGTTGGAGAAACAAATCCACCGCTAGTCGGTCTTGAACTATCATCATTTAAAACCCGCCCCTTTTCAGGGCCATCAATATTTTGAATAGACAATATTTGGTTATGTACCTGCATTGTTCTTTTAAAAAAACTTGCGTCTTTCAACTACAAAGTCTTTGAAAGAAAAAACTTTGCAAAATTGCGCATGTGAAACAAAAGATGATCCGGTTTATTGTCTCTAAATTTTCATAAACAACTCTATTGGAACCGCAATGATGGGTAATCCATGACCTCCCTTTAAAATAATTTAATTATGAAGCGAAAATGGCGAATAAACTCTTCGAGTTTTATATTCCCAGAATATGAATTTGCATTTATCCCGGGATTAAAGTCTACGTATTTATCATTGGAACGATGATAAAAGCAATACAAAAAGATGTAACTTCCCTTATCATTCATAGACCGATTTAAAATTGAAAAAAATTTCTCGGGGATATATTTTCGGATTTAGGGGCTAGTGGCTGTAGATATGAAAACAAGTGTTTCATCTTCGAAAGTTGTCATGTAAACGTATAAGTGATGCGCCTTTATCATATTTCAACGAAATAGGTTTATAAAAAAAAATAACAAATTTTAGCGATTACGCTTCATCTCGTTGTAGTTCTCGTGAGCGCCATATCAATTAGCATTCAGTCGGGGCGCCACGGTAACCGTCGGTTGCGCTAACATTAGGAAAGGTATATAAGTAGGCGTAGGGACGATCACAACCGCAACAGAGTACTGCAGACGTTCAAGATGAACACATCCGATGTAAAGAAGCAAATCGAACAGAGATGGCGGCTTATTAAAATTCTAGACACCAATATCCAAGAGATACGCTACGAAATAGAAGAAATGATTGAAAACGACGAGGTGACGAGATACACGGAATACCTCGTACTCTTGTCGTTAATCGATGGGATACGGAAACTGGTGAACACGCTGTTCAAAGAGTTGGCGATGTTGGAGAAACAAATCCACCGCTAGTCGGTCTTGAACTATCATCATTTAAAACCCGGCCCTTTTCAGGGCCATCAATATTTTGAATAGACAATATTTGGTTATGTACCTGCATTGTTCTTTTAAAAAAACTTGCATCTTTCAACTACAAAGTCTTTGAAAAAAAGAAAAAACTTTGCAAAATTGCGCATGTGAAACAAAAGATGATCCGGTTTATTGTCTCTAAATTTTCATAAACAACTCTATTGGAACCGCCATGATGGGTAATCCATGACCTCCCTTTAAAATAATTTAATTATGAAGCGAAAATGGCGAAAAAACTCTTCGAGTTTTATATTCCCAGAATATGAATTTGCATTTATCCCGGGATTAAAGTCTACGTATTTATCATTGGAACGATGATAAAAGCAATACAAAAAGATGTAACTTCCCTTATCATTCATAGACCGATTTAAAATTGAAAAAAATTTCTCGGGGATATATTTTCGGATTTAGGGGCTAGTGGCTGTAGATATAAAAACAAGTGTTTCATCTTCGAAAGTTGCCATGTAAACGTATAAGTGATGCGCCTTTATCATATTTCAACGAAATAGGTTTATAAAAAAAATAACAAATTTTAGCGTTTACGCTTCATCTCGTTGTAGTTCTCGTGAGCGCCATATCAATTAGCATTCAGTCGAGGCGCCACGGTAACCGTCGGTTGCGCTAACATTAGGAAAGGTATATAAGTAGGCGTAGGGACGATCACAACCGCAACAGAGTACTGCAGACGTTCAAGATGAACACATCCGATGTAAAGAAGCAAATCGAACAGAGATGGCGGCTTATTAAAATTCTAGACACCAATATCCAAGAGATACGCTACGAAATAGAAGAAATGATTGAAAACGACGAGGTGACGAGATACACGGAATACCTCGTACTCTTGTCGTTAATCGATGGGATACGGAAACTGGTGAACACGCTGTTCAAAGAGTTGGTGATGTTGGAGAAACAAATCCACCGCTAGTCGGTCTTGAACTATCATCATTTAAAACCCGGCCCTTTTCAGGGCCATCAATATTTTGAATAGACAATATTTGGTTATGTACCTGCATTGTTCTTTTAAAAAAACTTGCGTCTTTCAACTACAAAGTCTTTGAAAAAAAGAAAAAACTTTGCAAAATTGCGCATGTGAAACAAAAGATGATCCGGTTTATTGTCTCTAAATTTTCATAAACAACTCTATTGGAACCGCAATGATGGGTAATCCATGACCTCCCTTTAAAATAATTTAATTATGAAGCGAAAATGGCGAATAAACTCTTCGAGTTTTATATTCCCAGAATATGAATTTGCATTTATCCCGGGATTAAAGTCTACGTATTTATCATTGGAACGATGATAAAAGCAATACAAAAAGATGTAACTTCCCTTATCATTCATAGACCGATTTAAAATTGAAAAAAATTTCTCGGGGATATATTTTCGGATTTAGGGGCTAGTGGCTGTAGATATAAAAACAAGTGTTTCATCTTCGAAAGTTGCCATGTAAACGTATAAGTGATGCGCCTTTATCATATTTCAACGAAATAGGTTTATAAAAAAAAATAACAAATTTTAGCGTTTACGCTTCATCTCGTTGTAGTTCTCGTGAGCGCCATATCAATTAGCATTCAGTCGAGGCGCCACGGTAACCGTCGGTTACGCTAACATTAGGAAAGGTATATAAGTAGGCGTAGGGACGATCACAACCGCAACAGAGTATTGCAGACGTTCAAGATGAACACATCCGATGTAAAGAAGCAAATCGAACAGAGATGGCGGCTTATTAAAATTCTAGACACCAATATCCAAGAGATACGCTACGAAATAGAAGAAATGATTGAAAACGACGAGGTGACGAGATACACGGAATACCTCGTACTCTTGTCGTTAATCGATGGGATACGGAAACTGGTGAACACGCTGTTCAAAGAGTTGGTGATGTTGGAGAAACAAATCCACCGCTAGTCGGTCTTGAACTATCATCATTTAAAACCCGGCCCTTTTCAGGGCCATTAATATTTTGAATAGACAATATTTGGTTATGTACCTGCATTGTTCTTTTAAAAAAACTTGCGTCTTTCAACTACAAAGTCTTTGAAAAAAAGAAAAAACTTTGCAAAATTGCGCATGTGAAACAAAAGATGATCCGGTTTATTGTCTCTAAATTTTCATAAACAACTCTATTGGAACCGCAATGATGGGTAATCCATGACCTCCCTTTAAAATAATTTAATTATGAAGCGAAAATGGCGAATAAACTCTTCGAGTTTTATATTCCCAGAATATGAATTTGCATTTATCCCGGGATTAAAGTCTACGTATTTATCATTGGAACGATGATAAAAGCAATACAAAAAGATGTAACTTCCCTTATCATTCATAGACCGATTTAAAATTGAAAAAAATTTCTCGGGGATATATTTTCGGATTTAGGGGCTAGTGGCTGTAGATATAAAAACAAGTGTTTCATCTTCGAAAGTTGCCATGTAAACGTATAAGTGATGCGCCTTTATCATATTTCAACGAAATAGGTTTATAAAAAAAAATAACAAATTTTAGCGTTTACGCTTCATCTCGTTGTAGTTCTCGTGAGCGCCATATCAATTAGCATTCAGTCGAGGCGCCACGGTAACCGTCGGTTACGCTAACATTAGGAAAGGTATATAAGTAGGCGTAGGGACGATCACAACCGCAACAGAGTATTGCAGACGTTCAAGATGAACACATCCGATGTAAAGAAGCAAATCGAACAGAGATGACGGCTTATTAAAATTCTAGACACCAATATCCAAGAGATACGCTACGAAATAGAAGAAATGATTGAAAACGACGAGGTGACGAGATACACGGAATACCTCGTACTCTTGTCGTTAATCGATGGGATACGGAAACTGGTGAACACGCTGTTCAAAGAGTTGGTGATGTTGGAGAAACAAATCCACCGCTAGTCGGTCTTGAACTATCATCATTTAAAACCCGGCCCTTTTCAGGGCCATCAATATTTTGAATAGACAATATTTGGTTATGTACCTGCATTGTTCTTTTAAAAAAACTTGCGTCTTTCAACTACAAAGTCTTTGAAAAAAAGAAAAAACTTTGCAAAATTGCGCATGTGAAACAAAAGATGATCCGGTTTATTGTCTCTAAATTTTCATAAACAACTCTATTGGAACCGCAATGATGGGTAATCCATGACCTCCCTTTAAAATAATTTAATTATGAAGCGAAAATGGCGAATAAACTCTTCGAGTTTTATATTCCCAGAATATGAATTTGCATTTAACCCGGGATTAAAGTCTACGTATTTATCATTGGAACGATGATAAAAGCAATACAAAAAGATGTAACTTCCCTTATCATTCATAGACCGATTTAAAATTGAAAAAAATTTCTCGGGGATATATTTTCGGATTTAGGGGCTAGTGGCTGTAGATATAAAAACAAGTGTTTCATCTTCGAAAGTTGCCATGTAAACGTATAAGTGATGCGCCTTTATCATATTTCAACGAAATAGGTTTATAAAAAAAAATAACAAATTTTAGCGTTTACGCTTCATCTCGTTGTAGTTCTCGTGAGCGCCATATCAATTAGCATTCAGTCGAGGCGCCACGGTAACCGTCGGTTGCGCTAACATTAGGAAAGGTATATAAGTAGGCGTAGGGACGATCACAACCGCAACAGAGTATTGCAGACGTTCAAGATGAACACATCCGATGTAAAGAAGCAAATCGAACAGAGATGGCGGCTTATTAAAATTCTAGACACCAATATCCAAGAGATACGCTACGAAATAGAAGAAATGATTGAAAACGACGAGGTGACGAGATACACGGAATACCTCGTACTCTTGTCGTTAATCGATGGGATACGGAAACTGGTGAACACGCTGTTCAAAGAGTTGGTGATGTTGGAGAAACAAATCCACCGCTAGTCGGTCTTGAACTATCATCATTTAAAACCCGGCCCTTTTCAGGGCCATCAATATTTTGAATAGACAATATTTGGTTTTGTACCTGCATTGTTCTTTTAAAAAAACTTGCGTCTTTCAACTACAAAGTCTTTGAAAAAAAGAAAAAACTTTGCAAAATTGCGCATGTGAAACAAAAGACGATCCGGTTTATTGTCTCTAAATTTTCATAAACAACTCTATTGGAACCGCAATGATGGGTAATCCATGACCTCCCTTTAAAATAATTTAATTATGAAGCGAAAATGAGAAAAAACCCTTCGAGTTTTATATTCCCAGAATATGAATTTGCATTTATCCCGGGATTAAAGTCTACGTATTTATCATTGGAACGATGATAAAAGCAATACAAAAAGATGTAACTTCCCTTATCATTCATAGACCGATTTAAAATTGAAAAAAATTTCTCGGGGATATATTTTCGGATTTAGGGGCTAGTGGCTGTAGATATAAAAACAAGTGTTTCATCTTCGAAAGTTGCCATGTAAACGTATAAGTGATGCGCCTTTATCATATTTCAACGAAATAGGTTTATAAAAAAAATAACAAATTTTAGCGTTTACGCTTCATCTCGTTGTAGTTCTCGTGAGCGCCATATCAATTAGCATTCAGTCGAGGCGCCACGGTAACCGTCGGTTGCGCTAACATTAGGAAAGGTATATAAGTAGGCGTAGCGACGATCACAACCGCAACAGAGTACTGCAGACGTTCAAGATGAACACATCCGATGTAAAGAAGCAAATCGAACAGAGATGGCGGCTTATTAAAATTCTAGACACCAATATCCAAGAGATACGCTACGAAATAGAAGAAATGATTGAAAACGACGAGGTGACGAGATACACGGAATACCTCGTACTCTTGTCGTTAATCGATGGGATACGGAAACTGGTGAACACGCTGTTCAAAGAGTTGGTGATGTTGGAGAAACAAATCCACCGCTAGTCGGTCTTGAACTATCATCATTTAAAACCCGGCCCTTTTCAGGGCCATCAATATTTTGAATAGACAATATTTGGTTATGTACCTGCATTGTTCTTTTAAAAAAACTTGCGTCTTTCAACTACAAAGTCTTTGAAAAAAAGAAAAAACTTTGCAAAATTGCGCATGTGAAACAAAAGATGATCCGGTTTATTGTCTCTAAATTTTCATAAACAACTCTATTGGAACCGCAATGATGGGTAATCCATGACCTCCCTTTAAAATAATTTAATTATGAAGCGAAAATGGCGAATAAACTCTTCGAGTTTTATATTCCCAGAATATGAATTTGCATTTAACCCGGGATTAAAGTCTACGTATTTATCATTGGAACGATGATAAAAGCAATACAAAAAGATGTAACTTCCCTTATCATTCATAGACCGATTTAAAATTGAAAAAAATTTCTCGGGGATATATTTTCGGATTTAGGGGCTAGTGGCTGTAGATATAAAAACAAGTGTTTCATCTTCGAAAGTTGCCATGTAAACGTATAAGTGATGCGCCTTTATCATATTTCAACGAAATAGGTTTATAAAAAAAAATAACAAATTTTAGCGTTTACGCTTCATCTCGTTGTAGTTCTCGTGAGCGCCATATCAATTAGCATTCAGTCGAGGCGCCACGGTAACCGTCGGTTGCGCTAACATTAGGAAAGGTATATAAGTAGGCGTAGGGACGATCACAACCGCAACAGAGTATTGCAGACGTTCAAGATGAACACATCCGATGTAAAGAAGCAAATCGAACAGAGATGGCGGCTTATTAAAATTCTAGACACCAATATCCAAGAGATACGCTACGAAATAGAAGAAATGATTGAAAACGACGAGGTGACGAGATACACGGAATACCTCGTACTCTTGTCGTTAATCGATGGGATACGGAAACTGGTGAACACGCTGTTCAAAGAGTTGGTGATGTTGGAGAAACAAATCTACCGCTAGTCGGTCTTGAACTATCATCATTTAAAACCCGGCCCTTTTCAGGGCCATCAATATTTTGAATAGACAATATTTGGTTATGTACCTGCATTGTTCTTTTAAAAAAACTTGCGTCTTTCAACTACAAAGTCTTTGAAAAAAAGAAAAAACTTTGCAAAATTGCGCATGTGAAACAAAAGATGATCCGGTTTATTGTCTCTAAATTTTCATAAACAACTCTATTGGAACCGCAATGATGGGTAATCCATGACCTCCCTTTAAAATAATTTAATTATGAAGCGAAAATGGCGAAAAAACTCTTCGAGTTTTATATTCCCAGAATATGAATTTGCATTTATCCCGGGATTAAAGTCTACGTATTTATCATTGGAACGATGATAAAAGCAATACAAAAAGATGTAACTTCCCTTATCATTCATAGACCGATTTAAAATTGAAAAAAATTTCTCGGGGATATATTTTCGGATTTAGGGGCTAGTGGCTGTAGATATAAAAACAAGTGTTTCATCTTCGAAAGTTGCCATGTAAACGTATAAGTGATGCGCCTTTATCATATTTCAACGAAATAGGTTTATAAAAAAAATAACAAATTTTAGCGTTTACGCTTCATCTCGTTGTAGTTCTCGTGAGCGCCATATCAATTAGCATTCAGTCGAGGCGCCACGGTAACCGTCGGTTGCGCTAACATTAGGAAAGGTATATAAGTAGGCGTAGCGACGATCACAACCGCAACAGAGTACTGCAGACGTTCAAGATGAACACATCCGATTTAAAGAAGCAAATCGAACAGAGATGGCGGCTTATTAAAATTCTAGACACCAATATCCAAGAGATACGCTACGAAATAGAAGAAATGATTGAAAACGACGAGGTGACGAGATACACGGAATACCTCGTACTCTTGTCGTTAATCGATGGGATACGGAAACTGGTGAACACGCTGTTCAAAGAGTTGGTGATGTTGGAGAAACAAATCCACCGCTAGTCGGTCTTGAACTATCATCATTTAAAACCCGGCCCTTTTCAGGGCCATCAATATTTTGAATAGACAATATTTGGTTATGTACCTGCATTGTTCTTTTAAAAAAACTTGCGTCTTTCAACTACAAAGTCTTTGAAAAAAAAGAAAAAACTTTGCAAAATTGCGCATGTGAAACAAAAGATGATCCGGTTTATTGTCTCTAAATTTTCATAAACAACTCTATTGGAACCGCAATGATGGGTAATCCATGACCTCCCTTTAAAATAATTTAATTATGAAGCGAAAATGGCGAATAAACTCTTCGAGTTTTATATTCCCAGAATATGAATTTGCATTTATCCCGGGATTAAAGTCTACGTATTTATCATTGGAACGATGATAAAAGCAATACAAAAAGATGTAACTTCCCTTATCATTCATAGACCGATTTAAAATTGAAAAAAATTTCTCGGGGATATATTTTCGGATTTAGGGGCTAGTGGCTGTAGATATAAAAACAAGTGTTTCATCTTCGAAAGTTGCCATGTAAACGTATAAGTGATGCGCCTTTATCATATTTCAACGAAATAGGTTTATAAAAAAAATAACAAATTTTAGCGTTTACGCTTCATCTCGTTGTAGTTCTCGTGAGCGCCATATCAATTAGCATTCAGTCGAGGCGCCACGGTAACCGTCGGTTGCGCTAACATTAGGAAAGGTATATAAGTAGGCGTAGGGACGATCACAACCGCAACAGAGTACTGCAGACGTTCAAGATGAACACATCCGATGTAAAGAAGCAAATCGAACAGAGATGGCGGCTTATTAAAATTCTAGACACCAATATCCAAGAGATACGCTACGAAATAGAAGAAATGATTGAAAACGACGAGGTGACGAGATACACGGAATACCTCGTACTCTTGTCGTTAATCGATGGGATACGGAAACTGGTGAACACGCTGTTCAAAGAGTTGGTGATGTTGGAGAAACAAATCCACCGCTAGTCGGTCTTGAACTATCATCATTTAAAACCCGGCCCTTTTCAGGGCCATAAATATTTTGAATTGACAATATTTGGTTATGTACCTGCATTGTTCTTTTAAAAAAACTTGCGTCTTTCAACTACAAAGTCTTTGAAAAAAAGAAAAAACTTTGCAAAATTGCGCATGTGAAACAAAAGATGATCCGGTTTATTGTCTCTAAATTTTCATAAACAACTCTATTGGAACCGCAATGATGGGTAATCCATGACCTCCCTTTAAAATAATTTAATTATGAAGCGAAAATGGCGAATAAACTCTTCGAGTTTTATATTCCCAGAATATGAATTTGCATTTATCCCGGGATTAAAGTCTACGTATTTATCATTGGAACGATGATAAAAGCAATACAAAAAGATGTAACTTCCCTTATCATTCATAGACCGATTTAAAATTGAAAAAAATTTCTCGGGGATATATTTTCGGATTTAGGGGCTAGTGGCTGTAGATATAAAAACAAGTGTTTCATCTTCGAAAGTTGCCATGTAAACGTATAAGTGATGCGCCTTTATCATATTTCAACGAAATAGGTTTATAAAAAAAAATAACAAAATTTAGCGTTTACGCTTCATCTCGTTGTAGTTCTCGTGAGCGCCATATCAATTAGCATTCAGTCGAGGCGCCACGGTAACCGTCGGTTGCGCTAACATTAGGAAAGGTATATAAGTAGGCGTAGGGACGATCACAACCGCAACAGAGTACTGCAGACGTTCAAGATGAACACATCCGATGTAAAGAAGCAAATCGAACAGAGATGGCGGCTTATTAAAATTCTAGACACCAATATCCAAGAGATACGCTACGAAATAGAAGAAATGATTGAAAACGACGAGGTGACGAGATACACGGAATACCTCGTACTCTTGTCGTTAATCGATGGGATACGGAAACTGGTGAACACGCTGTTCAAAGAGTTGGTGATGTTGGAGAAACAAATCCACCGCTAGTCGGTCTTGAACTATCATCATTTAAAACCCGGCCCTTTTCAGGGCCATCAATATTTTGAATAGACAATATTTGGTTATGTACCTGCATTGTTCTTTTAAAAAAACTTGCGTCTTTCAACTACAAAGTCTTTGAAAGAAAAAACTTTGCAAAATTGAGCATGTGAAACAAAAGATGATCCGGTTTATTGTCTCTAAATTTTCATAAACAACTCTATTGGAACCGCAATGATGGGTAATTCATGACCTCCCTTTAAAATAATTTAATTATGAAGCGAAAATGGCGAAAAAACTCTTCGAGTTTTATATTCCCAGAATATGAATTTGCATTTATCCCGGGATTAAAGTCTACGTATTTATCATTGGAACGATGATAAAAGCAATACAAAAAGATGTAACTTCCCTTATCATTCATAGACCGATTTAAAATTGAAAAAAATTTCTCGGGGATATATTTTCGGATTTAGGGGCTAGTGGCTGTAGATATAAAAACAAGTGTTTCATCTTCGAAAGTTGCCATGTAAACGTATAAGTGATGCGCCTTTATCATATTTCAACGAAATAGGTTTATAAAAAAAAAAAAAAATTTTTGCGTTTACGCTTCATCTCGTTGTAGTTCTCGTGAGCGCCATATCAATTAGCATTCAGTCGAGGCGCCACGGTAACCGTCGGTTGCGCTAACATTAGGAAAGGTATATAAGTAGGCGTAGGGACGATCACAACCGCAACAGAGTACTGCAGACGTTCAAGATGAACACATCCGATGTAAAGAAGCAAATCGAACAGAGATGGCGGCTTATTAAAATTCTAGACACCAATATCCAAGAGATACGCTACGAAATAGAAGAAATGATTGAAAACGACGAGGTGACGAGATACACGGAATACCTCGTACTCTTATCGTTAATCGATGGGATAGGGAAACTGGTGAACACGCTGTTCAAAGAGTTGGTGATGTTGGAGAAACAAATCCACCGCTAGTCGGTCTTGAACTATCATCATTTAAAACCCGGCCCTTTTCAGGGCCATCAATATTTTGAATAGACAATATTTGGTTATGTACCTGCATTGTTCTTTTAAAAAAACTTGCGTCTTTCAACTACAAAGTCTTTGAAAAAAAGAAAAAACTTTGCAAAATTGCGCATGTGAAACAAAAGATGATCCGGTTTATTGTCTCTAAATTTTCATAAACAACTCTATTGGAACCGCAATGATGGGTAATCCATGACCTCCCTTTAAAATAATTTAATTATGAAGCGAAAATGGCGAATAAACTCTTCGAGTTTTATATTCCCAGAATATGAATTTGCATTTATCCCGGGATTAAAGTCTACGTATTTATCATTGGAACGATGATAAAAGCAATACAAAAAGATGTAACTTCCCTTATCATTCATAGACCGATTTAAAATTGAAAAAAATTTCTCGGGGATATATTTTCGGATTTAGGGGCTAGTGGCTGTAGATATAAAAACAAGTGTTTCATCTTCGAAAGTTGCCATGTAAACGTATAAGTGATGCGCCTTTATCATATTTCAACGAAATAGGTTTATAAAAAAAAATAACAAATTTTAGCGTTTACGCTTCATCTCGTTGTAGTTCTCGTGAGCGCCATATCAATTAGCATTCAGTCGAGGCGCCACGGTAACCGTCGGTTACGCTAACATTAGGAAAGGTATATAAGTAGGCGTAGGGACGATCACAACCGCAACAGAGTATTGCAGACGTTCAAGATGAACACATCCGATGTAAAGAAGCAAATCGAACAGAGAGGGCGGCTTATTAAAATTCTAGACACCAATATCCAAGAGATACGCTACGAAATAGAAGAAATGATTGAAAACGACGAGGTGACGAGATACACGGAATACCTCGTACTCTTGTCGTTAATCGATGGGATACGGAAACTGGTGAACACGCTGTTCAAAGAGTTGGTGATGTTGGAGAAACAAATCCACCGCTAGTCGGTCTTGAACTATCATCATTTAAAACCCGGCCCTTTTCAGGGCCATCAATATTTTGAATAGACAATATTTGGTTATGTACCTGCATTGTTCTTTTAAAAAAACTTGCGTCTTTCAACTACAAAGTCTTTGAAAAAAAGAAAAAACTTTGCAAAATTGCGCATGTGAAACAAAAGATGATCCGGTTTATTGTCTCTAAATTTTCATAAACAACTCTATTGGAACCGCAATGATGGGTAATCCATGACCTCCCTTTAAAATAATTTAATTATGAAGCGAAAATGGCGAATAAACTCTTCGAGTTTTATATTCCCAGAATATGAATTTGCATTTATCCCGGGATTAAAGTCTACGTATTTATCATTGGAACGATGATAAAAGCAATACAAAAAGATGTAACTTCCCTTATCATTCATAGACCGATTTAAAATTGAAAAAAATTTCTCGGGGATATATTTTCGGATTTAGGGGCTAGTGGCTGTAGATATAAAAACAAGTGTTTCATCTTCGAAAGTTGCCATGTAAACGTATAAGTGATGCGCCTTTATCATATTTCAACGAAATAGGTTTATAAAAAAAAATAACAAATTTTAGCGTTTACGCTTCATCTCGTTGTAGTTCTCGTGAGCGCCATATCAATTAGCATTCAGTCGAGGCGCCACGGTAACCGTCGGTTGCGCTAACATTAGGAAAGGTATATAAGTAGGCGTAGGGACGATCACAACCGCAACAGAGTACTGCAGACGTTCAAGATGAACACATCCGATGTAAAGAAGCAAATCGAACAGAGATGGCGGCTTATTAAAATTCTAGACACCAATATCCAAGAGATACGCTACGAAATAGAAGAAATGATTGAAAACGACGAGGTGACGAGATACACGGAATACCTCGTACTCTTGTCGTTAATCGATGGGATACGGAAACTGGTGAACACGCTGTTCAAAGAGTTGGTGATGTTGGAGAAACAAATCCACCGCTAGTCGGTCTTGAACTATCATCATTTAAAACCCGGCCCTTTTCAGGGCCATCAATATTTTGAATAGACAATATTTGGTTATGTACCTGCATTGTTCTTTTAAAAAAACTTGCGTCTTTCAACTACAAAGTCTTTGAAAGAAAAAACTTTGCAAAATTGAGCATGTGAAACAAAAGATGATCCGGTTTATTGTCTCTAAATTTTCATAAACAACTCTATTGGAACCGCAATGATGGGTAATTCATGACCTCCCTTTAAAATAATTTAATTATGAAGCGAAAATGGCGAAAAAACTCTTCGAGTTTTATATTCCCAGAATATGAATTTGCATTTATCCCGGGATTAAAGTCTACGTATTTATCATTGGAACGATGATAAAAGCAATACAAAAAGATGTAACTTCCCTTATCATTCATAGACCGATTTAAAATTGAAAAAAATTTCTCGGGGATATATTTTCGGATTTAGGGGCTAGTGGCTGTAGATATAAAAACAAGTGTTTCATCTTCGAAAGTTGCCATGTAAACGTATAAGTGATGCGCCTTTATCATATTTCAACGAAATAGGTTTATAAAAAAAATAACAAATTTTAGCGTTTACGCTTCATCTCGTTGTAGTTCTCGTGAGCGCCATATCAATTAGCATTCAGTCGAGGCGCCACGGTAACCGTCGGTTGCGCTAACATTAGGAAAGGTATATAAGTAGGCGTAGGGACGATCACAACCGCAACAGAGTACTGCAGACGTTCAAGATGAACACATCCGATGTAAAGAAGCAAATCGAACAGAGATGGCGGCTTATTAAAATTCTAGACACCAATATCCAAGAGATACGCTACGAAATAGAAGAAATGATTGAAAACGACGAGGTGACGAGATACACGGAATACCTCGTACTCTTGTCGTTAATCGATGGGATACGGAAACTGGTGAACACGCTGTTCAAAGAGTTGGTGATGTTGGAGAAACAAATCCACCGCTAGTCGGTCTTGAACTATCATCATTTAAAACCCGGCCCTTTTCAGGGCCATCAATATTTTGAATAGACAATATTTGGTTATGTACCTGCATTGTTCTTTTAAAAAAACTTGCGTCTTTCAACTACAAAGTCTTTGAAAAAAAGAAAAAACTTTGCAAAATTGCGCATGTGAAACAAAAGATGATCCGGTTTATTGTCTCTAAATTTTCATAAACAACTCTATTGGAACCGCAATGATGGGTAATCCATGACCTCCCTTTAAAATAATTTAATTATGAAGCGAAAATGGCGAATAAACTCTTCGAGTTTTATATTCCCAGAATATGAATTTGCATTTATCCCGGGATTAAAGTCTACGTATTTATCATTGGAACGATGATAAAAGCAATACAAAAAGATGTAACTTCCCTTATCATTCATAGACCGATTTAAAATTGAAAAAAATTTCTCGGGGATATATTTTCGGATTTAGGGGCTAGTGGCTGTAGATATAAAAACAAGTGTTTCATCTTCGAAAGTTGCCATGTAAACGTATAAGTGATGCGCCTTTATCATATTTCAACGAAATAGGTTTATAAAAAAAAATAACAAATTTTAGCGTTTACGCTTCATCTCGTTGTAGTTCTCGTGAGCGCCATATCAATTAGCATTCAGTCGAGGCGCCACGGTAACCGTCGGTTGCGCTAACATTAGGAAAGGTATATAAGTAGGCGTAGGGACGATCACAACCGCAACAGAGTACTGCAGACGTTCAAGATGAACACATCCGATGTAAAGAAGCAAATCGAACAGAGATGGCGGCTTATTAAAATTCTAGACACCAATATCCAAGAGATACGCTACGAAATAGAAGAAATGATTGAAAACGACGAGGTGACGAGATACACGGAATACCTCGTACTCTTGTCGTTAATCGATGGGATACGGAAACTGGTGAACACGCTGTTCAAAGAGTTGGTGATGTTGGAGAAACAAATCCACCGCTAGTCGGTCTTGAACTATCATCATTTAAAACCCGGCCCTTTTCAGGGCCATCAATATTTTGAATAGACAATATTTGGTTATGTACCTGCATTGTTCTTTTAAAAAAACTTGCGTCTTTCAACTACAAAGTCTTTGAAAGAAAAAACTTTGCAAAATTGAGCATGTGAAACAAAAGATGATCCGGTTTATTGTCTCTAAATTTTCATAAACAACTCTATTGGAACCGCAATGATGGGTAATTCATGACCTCCCTTTAAAATAATTTAATTATGAAGCGAAAATGGCGAAAAAACTCTTCGAGTTTTATATTCCCAGAATATGAATTTGCATTTATCCCGGGATTAAAGTCTACGTATTTATCATTGGAACGATGATAAAAGCAATACAAAAAGATGTAACTTCCCTTATCATTCATAGACCGATTTAAAATTGAAAAAAATTTCTCGGGGATATATTTTCGGATTTAGGGGCTAGTGGCTGTAGATATAAAAACAAGTGTTTCATCTTCGAAAGTTGCCATGTAAACGTATAAGTGATGCGCCTTTATCATATTTCAACGAAATAGGTTTATAAAAAAAAAAACAAATTTTAGCGTTTACGCTTCATCTCGTTGTAGTTCTCGTGAGCGCCATATCAATTAGCATTCAGTCGAGGCGCCACGGTAACCGTCGGTTGCGCTAACATTAGGAAAGGTATATAAGTAGGCGTAGGGACGATCACAACCGCAACAGAGTACTGCAGACGTTCAAGATGAACACATCCGATGTAAAGAAGCAAATCGAACAGAGATGGCGGCTTATTTAAATTCTAGACACCAATATCCAAGAGATACGCTACGAAATAGAAGAAATGATTGAAAACGACGAGGTGACGAGATACACGGAATACCTCGTACTCTTATCGTTAATCGATGGGATACGGAAACTGGTGAACACGCTGTTCAAAGAGTTGGTGATGTTGGAGAAACAAATCCACCGCTAGTCGGTCTTGAACTATCATCATTTAAAACCCGGCCCTTTTCAGGGCCATCAATATTTTGAATAGACAATATTTGGTTATGTACCTGCATTGTTCTTTTAAAAAAACTTGCGTCTTTCAACTACAAAGTCTTTGAAAAAAAGAAAAAACTTTGCAAAATTGCGCATGTGAAACAAAAGATGATCCGGTTTATTGTCTCTAAATTTTCATAAACAACTCTATTGGAACCGCAATGATGGGTAATCCATGACCTCCCTTTAAAATAATTTAATTATGAAGCGAAAATGGCGAATAAACTCTTCGAGTTTTATATTCCCAGAATATGAATTTGCATTTATCCCGGGATTAAAGTCTACGTATTTATCATTGGAACGATGATAAAAGCAATACAAAAAGATGTAACTTCCCTTATCATTCATAGACCGATTTAAAATTGAAAAAAATTTCTCGGGGATATATTTTCGGATTTAGGGGCTAGTGGCTGTAGATATAAAAACAAGTGTTTCATCTTCGAAAGTTGCCATGTAAACGTATAAGTGATGCGCCTTTATCATATTTCAACGAAATAGGTTTATAAAAAAAAAAAAAAAATTTAGCGTTTACGCTTCATCTCGTTGTAGTTCTCGTGAGCGCCATATCAATTAGCATTCAGTCGAGGCGCCACGGTAACCGTCGGTTGCGCTAACATTAGGAAAGGTATATAAGTAGGCGTAGGGACGATCACAACCGCAACAGAGTACTGCAGACGTTCAAGATGAACACATCCGATGTAAAGAAGCAAATCGAACAGAGATGGCGGCTTATTAAAATTCTAGACACCAATATCCAAGAGATACGCTACGAAATAGAAGAAATGATTGAAAACGACGAGGTGACGAGATACACGGAATACCTCGTACTCTTGTCGTTAATCGATGGGATACGGAAACTGGTGAACACGCTGTTCAAAGAGTTGGTGATGTTGGAGAAACAAATCCACCGCTAGTCGGTCTTGAACTATCATCATTTAAAACCCGGCCCTTTTCAGGGCCATCAATATTTTGAATAGACAATATTTGGTTATGTACCTGCATTGTTCTTTTAAAAAAACTTGCGTTTTTCAACTACAAAGTCTTTGAAAGAAAAAACTTTGCAAAATTGAGCATGTGAAACAAAAGATGATCCGGTTTATTGTCTCTAAATTTTCATAAACAACTCTATTGGAACCGCAATGATGGGTAATTCATGACCTCCCTTTAAAATAATTTAATTATGAAGCGAAAATGGCGAAAAAACTCTTCGAGTTTTATATTCCCAGAATATGAATTTGCATTTATCCCGGGATTAAAGTCTACGTATTTATCATTGGAACGATGATAAAAGCAATACAAAAAGATGTAACTTCCCTTATCATTCATAGACCGATTTAAAATTGAAAAAAATTTCTCGGGGATATATTTTCGGATTTAGGGGCTAGTGGCTGTAGATATAAAAACAAGTGTTTCATCTTCGAAAGTTGCCATGTAAACGTATAAGTGATGCGCCTTTATCATATTTCAACGAAATAGGTTTATAAAAAAAAAAACAAATTTTAGCGTTTACGCTTCATCTCGTTGTAGTTCTCGTGAGCGCCATATCAATTAGCATTCAGTCGAGGCGCCACGGTAACCGTCGGTTGCGCTAACATTAGGAAAGGTATATAAGTAGGCGTAGGGACGATCACAACCGCAACAGAGTACTGCAGACGTTCAAGATGAACACATCCGATGTAAAGAAGCAAATCGAACAGAGATGGCGGCTTATTTAAATTCTAGACACCAATATCCAAGAGATACGCTACGAAATAGAAGAAATGATTGAAAACGACGAGGTGACGAGATACACGGAATACCTCGTACTCTTATCGTTAATCGATGGGATACGGAAACTGGTGAACACGCTGTTCAAAGAGTTGGTGATGTTGGAGAAACAAATCCACCGCTAGTCGGTCTTGAACTATCATCATTTAAAACCCGGCCCTTTTCAGGGCCATCAATATTTTGAATAGACAATATTTGGTTATGTACCTGCATTGTTCTTTTAAAAAAACTTGCGTCTTTCAACTACAAAGTCTTTGAAAAAAAGAAAAAACTTTGCAAAATTGCGCATGTGAAACAAAAGATGATCCGGTTTATTGTCTCTAAATTTTCATAAACAACTCTATTGGAACCGCAATGATGGGTAATCCATGACCTCCCTTTAAAATAATTTAATTATGAAGCGAAAATGGCGAAAAAACTCTTCGAGTTTTATATTCCCAGAATATGAATTTGCATTTATCCCGGGATTAAAGTCTACGTATTTATCACTGGAACGATGATAAAAGCAATACAAAAAGATGTAACTTCCCTTATCATTCATAGACCGATTTAAAATTGAAAAAAATTTCTCGGGGATATATTTTCGGATTTAGGGGCTAGTGGCTGTAGATATAAAAACAAGTGTTTCATCTTCGAAAGTTGCCATGTAAACGTATAAGTGATGCGCCTTTATCATATTTCAACGAAATAGGTTTATAAAAAAAAATAACAAATTTTAGCGATTACGCTTCATCTCGTTGTAGTTCTCGTGAGCGCCATATCAATTAGCATTCAGTCGGGGCGCCACGGTAACCGTCGGTTGCGCTAACATTAGGAAAGGTATATAAGTAGGCGTAGGGACGATCACAACCGCAACAGAGTACTGCAGACGTTCAAGATGAACACATCCGATGTAAAGAAGCAAATCGAACAGAGATGGCGGCTTATTAAAATTCTAGACACCAATATCCAAGAGATACGCTACGAAATAGAAGAAATGATTGAAAACGACGAGGTGACGAGATACACGGAATACCTCGTACTCTTGTCGTTAATCGATGGGATACGGAAACTGGTGAACACGCTGTTCAAAGAGTTGGTGATGTTGGAGAAACAAATCCACCGCTAGTCGGTCTTGAACTATCATCATTTAAAACCCGGCCCTTTTCAGGGCCATCAATATTTTGAATAGACAATATTTGGTTATGTACCTGCATTGTTCTTTTAAAAAAACTTGCGTCTTTCAACTACAAAGTCTTTGAAAAAAAGAAAAAACTTTGCAAAATTGCGCATGTGAAACAAAAGATGATCCGGTTTATTGTCTCTAGATTTTCATAAACAACTCTATTGGAACCGCAATGATGGGTAATCCATGACCTCCCTTTAAAATAATTTAATTATGAAGCGAAAATGGCGAAAAAACTCTTCGAGTTTTATATTCCCAGAATATGAATTTGCATTTATCCCGGGATTAAAGTCTACGTATTTATCATTGGAACGATGATAAAAGCAATACAAAAAGATGTAACTTCCCTTATCATTCATAGACCGATTTAAAATTGAAAAAAATTTCTCGGGGATATATTTTCGGATTTAGGGGCTAGTGGCTGTAGATATAAAAACAAGTGTTTCATCTTCGAAAGTTGCCATGTAAACGTATAAGTGATGCGCCTTTATCATATTTCAACGAAATAGGTTTATAAAAAAAATAACAAATTTTAGCGTTTACGCTTCATCTCGTTGTAGTTCTCGTGAGCGCCATATCAATTAGCATTCAGTCGGGGCGCCACGGTAACCGTCGGTTGCGCTAACATTAGGAAAGGTATATAAGTAGGCGTAGAGACGATCACAACCGCAACAGAGTACTGCAGACGTTCAAGATGAACACATCCGATGTAAAGAAGCAAATCGAACAGAGATGGCGGCTTATTAAAATTCTAGACACCAATATCCAAGAGATACGCTACGAAATAGAAGAAATGATTGAAAACGACGAGGTGACGAGATACACGGAATACCTCGTACTCTTGTCGTTAATCGATGGGATACGGAAACTGGTGAACACGTTGTTCAAAGAGTTGGTGATGTTGGAGAAACAAATCCACCGCTTGAACTATCATCATTTAAAACCCGGCCCTTTTCAGGGCCATCAATATTTTGAATAGACAATATTTGGTTATGTACCTGCATTGTTCTTTTAAAAAAACTTGCGTCTTTCAACTACAAAGTCTTTGAAAAAAAGAAAAAACTTTGCAAAATTGCGCATGTGAAACAAAAGATGATCCGGTGTATTGTCTCTAAATTTTCATAAACAACTCTATTGGAACCGCAATGATGGGTAATCCATGACCTCCCTTTAAAATAATTTAATTATGAAGCGAAAATGGCGAATAAACTCTTCGAGTTTTATATTCCCAGAATATGAATTTGCATTTATCCCGGGATTAAAGTCTACGTATTTATCATTGGAACGATGATAAAAGCAATACAAAAAGATGTAACTTCCCTTATCATTCATAGACCGATTTAAAATTGAAAAAAATTTCTCGGGGATATATTTTCGGATTTAGGGGCTAGTGGCTGTAGATATAAAAACAAGTGTTTCATCTTCGAAAGTTGCCATGTAAACGTATAAGTGATGCGCCTTTACCATATTTCAACGAAATAGGTTTATAAAAAAAAAAAAAAAATTTAGCGTTTACGCTTCATCTCGTTGTAGTTCTCGTGAGCGCCATATCAATTAGCATTCAGTCGAGGCGCCACGGTAACCGTCGGTTGCTCTAACATTAGGAAAGGTATATAAGTAGGCGTAGGGACGATCACAACCGCAACAGAGTACTGCAGACGTTCAAGATGAACACATCCGATGTAAAGAAGCAAATCGAACAGAGATGGCGGCTTATTAAAATTCTAGACACCAATATCCAAGAGATACGCTACGAAATAGAAGAAATGATTGAAAACGACGAGGTGACGAGATACACGGAATACCTCGTACTCTTGTCGTTAATCGATGGGATACGGAAACTGGTGAACACGCTGTTCAAAGAGTTGGTGATGTTGGAGAAACAAATCCACCGCTAGTCGGTCTTGAACTATCATCATTTAAAACCCGGCCCTTTTCAGGGCCATCAATATTTTGAATAGACAATATTTGGTTATGTACCTGCATTGTTCTTTTAAAAAAACTTGCGTCTTTCAACTACAAAGTCTTTGAAAAAAAGAAAAAACTTTGCAAAAATGCGCATGTGAAACAAAAGATGATCCGGTTTATTGTCTCTAGATTTTCATAAACAACTCTATTGGAACCGCAATGATGGGTAATCCATGACCTCCCTTTAAAATAATTTAATTATGAAGCGAAAATGGCGAAAAAACTCTTCGAGTTTTATATTCCCAGAATATGAATTTGCATTTATCCCGGGATTAAAGTCTACGTATTTATCATTGGAACGATGATAAAAGCAATACAAAAAGATGTAACTTCCCTTATCATTCATAGACCGATTTAAAATTGAAAAAAATTTCTCGGGGATATATTTTCGGATTTAGGGGCTAGTGGCTGTAGATATAAAAACAAGTGTTTCATCTTCGAAAGTTGCCATGTAAACGTATAAGTGATGCGCCTTTATCATATTTCAACGAAATAGGTTTATAAAAAAAATAACAAATTTTAGCGTTTACGCTTCATCTCGTTGTAGTTCTCGTGAGCGCCATATCAATTAGCATTCAGTCGGGGCGCCACGGTAACCGTCGGTTGCGCTAACATTAGGAAAGGTATATAAGTAGGCGTAGAGACGATCACAACCGCAACAGAGTACTGCAGACGTTCAAGATGAACACATCCGATGTAAAGAAGCAAATCGAACAGAGATGGCGGCTTATTAAAATTCTAGACACCAATATCCAAGAGATACGCTACGAAATAGAAGAAATGATTGAAAACGACGAGGTGACGAGATACACGGAATACCTCGTACTCTTGTCGTTAATCGATGGGATACGGAAACTGGTGAACACGTTGTTCAAAGAGTTGGTGATGTTGGAGAAACAAATCCACCGCTTGAACTATCATCATTTAAAACCCGGCCCTTTTCAGGGCCATCAATATTTTGAATAGACAATATTTGGTTATGTACCTGCATTGTTCTTTTAAAAAAACTTGCGTCTTTCAACTACAAAGTCTTTGAAAAAAAGAAAAAACTTTGCAAAATTGCGCATGTGAAACAAAAGATGATCCGGTTTATTGTCTCTAAATTTTCATAAACAACTCTATTGGAACCGCAATGATGGGTAATCCATGACCTCCCTTTAAAATAATTTAATTATGAAGCGAAAATGGCGAATAAACTCTTCGAGTTTTATATTCCCAGAATATGAATTTGCATTTATCCCGGGATTAAAGTCTACGTATTTATCATTGGAACGATGATAAAAGCAATACAAAAAGATGTAACTTCCCTTATCATTCATAGACCGATTTAAAATTGAAAAAAATTTCTCGGGGATATATTTTCGGATTTAGGGGCTAGTGGCTGTAGATATAAAAACAAGTGTTTCATCTTCGAAAGTTGCCATGTAAACGTATAAGTGATGCGCCTTTATCATATTTCAACGAAATAGGTTTATAAAAAAAAAAAAAAAAATTTAGCGTTTACGCTTCATCTCGTTGTAGTTCTCGTGAGCGCCATATCAATTAGCATTCAGTCGAGGCGCCACGGTAACCGTCGGTTGCGCTAACATTAGGAAAGGTATATAAGTAGGCGTAGGGACGATCACAACCGTAACAGAGTACTGCAGACGTTCAAGATGAACACATCCGATGTAAAGAAGCAAATCGAACAGAGATGGCGGCTTATTAAAATTCTAGACACCAATATCCAAGAGATACGCTACGAAATAGAAGAAATGATTGAAAACGACGAGGTGACGAGATACACGGAATACCTCGTACTCTTGTCGTTAATCGATGGGATACGGAAACTGGTGAACACGCTGTTCAAAGAGTTGGTGATGTTGGAGAAACAAATCCACCGCTAGTCGGTCTTGAACTATCATCATTTAAAACCCGGCCCTTTTCAGGGCCATCAATATTTTGAATAGACAATATTTGGTTATGTACCTGCATTGTTCTTTTAAAAAAACTTGCGTCTTTCAACTACAAAGTCTTTGAAAAAAAGAAAAAACTTTGCAAAATTGCGCATGTGAAACAAAAGATGATCCGGTTTATTGTCTCTAAATTTTCATAAACAACTCTATTGGAACCGCAATGATGGGTAATCCATGACCTCCCTTTAAAATAATTTAATTATGAAGCGAAAATGGCGAATAAACTCTTCGAGTTTTATATTCCCAGAATATGAATTTGCATTTATCCCGGGATTAAAGTCTACGTATTTATCATTGGAACGATGATAAAAGCAATACAAAAAGATGTAACTTCCCTTATCATTCATAGACCGATTTAAAATTGAAAAAAATTTCTCGGGGATATATTTTCGGATTTAGGGGCTAGTGGCTGTAGATATAAAAACAAGTGTTTCATCTTCGAAAGTTGCCATGTAAACGTATAAGTGATGCGCCTTTATCATATTTCAACGAAATAGGTTTATAAAAAAAAAAAAAAAATTTAGCGTTTACGCTTCATCTCGTTGTAGTTCTCGTGAGCGCCATATCAATTAGCATTCAGTGGAGGCGCCACGGTAACCGTCGGTTGCGCTAACATTAGGAAAGGTATATAAGTAGGCGTAGGGACGATCACAACCGCAACAGAGTACTGCAGACGTTCAAGATGAACACATCCGATGTAAAGAAGCAAATCGAACAGAGATGGCGGCTTATTAAAATTCTAGACACCAATATCCAAGAGATACGCTACGAAATAGAAGAAATGATTGAAAACGACGAGGTGACGAGATACACGGAATACCTCGTACTCTTGTCGTTAATCGATGGGATACGGAAACTGGTGAACACGCTGTTCAAAGAGTTGGTGATGTTGGAGAAACAAATCCACCGCTAGTCGGTCTTGAACTATCATCATTTAAAACCCGGCCCTTTTCAGGGCCATCAATATTTTGAATAGACAATATTTGGTTATGTACCTGCATTGTTCTTTTAAAAAAACTTGCGTCTTTCAACTACAAAGTCTTTGAAAAAAAGAAAAAACTTTGCAAAATTGCGCATGTGAAACAAAAGATGATCCGGTTTATTGTCTCTAGATTTTCATAAACAACTCTATTGGAACCGCAATGATGGGTAATCCATGACCTCCCTTTAAAATAATTTAATTATGAAGCGAAAATGGCGAAAAAACTCTTCGAGTTTTATATTCCCAGAATATGAATTTGCATTTATCCCGGGATTAAAGTCTACGTATTTATCATTGGAACGATGATAAAAGCAATACAAAAAGATGTAACTTCCCTTATCATTCATAGACCGATTTAAAATTGAAAAAAATTTCTCGGGGATATATTTTCGGATTTAGGGGCTAGTGGCTGTAGATATAAAAACAAGTGTTTCATCTTCGAAAGTTGCCATGTAAACGTATAAGTGATGCGCCTTTATCATATTTCAACGAAATAGGTTTATAAAAAAAATAACAAATTTTAGCGTTTACGCTTCATCTCGTTGTAGTTCTCGTGAGCGCCATATCAATTAGCATTCAGTCGGGGCGCCACGGTAACCGTCGGTTGCGCTAACATTAGGAAAGGTATATAAGTAGGCGTAGAGACGATCACAACCGCAACAGAGTACTGCAGACGTTCAAGATGAACACATCCGATGTAAAGAAGCAAATCGAACAGAGATGGCGGCTTATTAAAATTCTAGACACCAATATCCAAGAGATACGCTACGAAATAGAAGAAATTATTGAAAACGACGAGGTGACGAGATACACGGAATACCTCGTACTCTTGTCGTTAATCGATGGGATACGGAAACTGGTGAACACGTTGTTCAAAGAGTTGGTGATGTTGGAGAAACAAATCCACCGCTTGAACTATCATCATTTAAAACCCGGCCCTTTTCAGGGCCATCAATATTTTGAATAGACAATATTTGATTATGTACCTGCATTGTTCTTTTAAAAAAACTTGCGTCTTTCAACTACAAAGTCTTTGAAAAAAAGAAAAAACTTTGCAAAATTGCGCATGTGAAACAAAAGATGATCCGGTGTATTGTCTCTAAATTTTCATAAACAACTCTATTGGAACTGCAATGATGGGTAATCCATGACCTCCCTTTAAAATAATTTAATTATGAAGCGAAAATGACGAAAAAACTCTTCGAGTTTTATATTCCCAGAATATGAATTTGCATTTATCCCGGGATTAAAGTCTACGTATTTATCATTGGAACGATGATAAAAGCAATACAAAAAGATGTAACTTCCCTTATCATTCATAGACCGATTTAAAATTGAAAAAAATTTCTCGGGGATATATTTTCGGATTTAGGGGCTAGTGGCTGTAGATATAAAAACAAGTGTTTCATCTTCGAAAGTTGCCATGTAAACGTATAAGTGATGCGCCTTTATCATATTTCAACGAAATAGGTTTATAAAAAAAATAACAAATTTTAGCGTTTACGCTTCATCTCGTTGTAGTTCTCGTGAGCGCCATATCAATTAGCATTCAGTCGGGGCGCCACGGTAACCGTCGGTTGCGCTAACATTAGGAAAGGTATATAAGTAGGCGTAGAGACGATCACAACCGCAACAGAGTACTGCAGACGTTCAAGATGAACACATCCGATGTAAAGAAGCAAATCGAACAGAGATGGCGGCTTATTAAAATTCTAGACACCAATATCCAAGAGATACGCTACGAAATAGAAGAAATTATTGAAAACGACGAGGTGACGAGATACACGGAATACCTCGTACTCTTGTCGTTAATCGATGGGATACGGAAACTGGTGAACACGTTGTTCAAAGAGTTGGTGATGTTGGAGAAACAAATCCACCGCTTGAACTATCATCATTTAAAACCCGGCCCTTTTCAGGGCCATCAATATTTTGAATAGACAATATTTGATTATGTACCTGCATTGTTCTTTTAAAAAAACTTGCGTCTTTCAACTACAAAGTCTTTGAAAAAAAGAAAAAACTTTGCAAAATTGCGCATGTGAAACAAAAGATGATCCGGTGTATTGTCTCTAAATTTTCATAAACAACTCTATTGGAACTGCAATGATGGGTAATCCATGACCTCCCTTTAAAATAATTTAATTATGAAGCGAAAATGACGAAAAAACTCTTCGAGTTTTATATTCCCAGAATATGAATTTGCATTTATCCCGGGATTAAAGTCTACGTATTTATCATTGGAACGATGATAAAAGCAATACAAAAAGATGTAACTTCCCTTATCATTCATAGACCGATTTAAAATTGAAAAAAATTTCTCGGGGATATATTTTCGGATTTAGGGGCTAGTGGCTGTAGATATAAAAACAAGTGTTTCATCTTCGAAAGTTGCCATGTAAACGTATAAGTGATGCGCCTTTATCATATTTCAATGAAATAGGTTTATAAAAAAAAATAACAAATTTTAGCGATTACGCTTCATCTCGTTGTAGTTCTCGTGAGCGCCATATCAATTAGCATTCAGTCGGGGCGCCACGGTAACCGTCGGTTGCGCTAACATTAGGAAAGGTATATAAGTAGGCGTAGGGACGATCACAACCGCAACAGAGTACTGCAGACGTTCAAGATGAACACATCCGATGTAAAGAAGCAAATCGAACAGAGATGGCGGCTTATTAAAATTCTAGACACCAATATCCAAGAGATACGCTACGAAATAGAAGAAATGATTGAAAACGACGAGGTGACGAGATACACGGAATACCTCGTACTCTTGTCGTTAATCGATGGGATACGGAAACTGGTGAACACGATGTTCAAAGAGTTGGTGATGTTGGAGAAACAAATCCACCGCTAGTCGGTCTTGAACTATCATCATTTAAAACCCGGCCCTTTTCAGGGCCATCAATATTTTGAATAGACAATATTTGGTTATGTACCTGCATTGTTCTTTTAAAAAAACTTGCGTCTTTCAACTACAAAGTCTTTGAAAAAAAGAAAAAACTTTGCAAAATTGCGCATGTGAAACAAAAGATGATCCGGTTTATTGTCTCTAAATTTTCATAAACAACTCTATTGGAACCGCAATGATGGGTAATCCATGACCTCCCTTTAAAATAATTTAATTATGAAGCGAAAATGGCGAATAAACTCTTCGAGTTTTATATTCCCAGAATATGAATTTGCATTTATCCCGGGATTAAAGTCTACGTATTTATCACTGGAACGATGATAAAAGCAATACAAAAAGATGTAACTTCCCTTATCATTCATAGACCGATTTAAAATTGAAAAAAATTTCTCGGGGATATATTTTCGGATTTAGGGGCTAGTGGCTGTAGATATAAAAACAAGTGTTTCATCTTCGAAAGTTGCCATGTAAACGTATAAGTGATGCGCCTTTATCATATTTCAACGAAATAGGTTTATAAAAAAAAATAACAAATTTTAGCGATTACGCTTCATCTCGTTGTAGTTCTCGTGAGCGCCATATCAATTAGCATTCAGTCGGGGCGCCACGGTAACCGTCGGTTGCGCTAACATTAGGAAAGGTATATAAGTAGGCGTAGGGACGATCACAACCGCAACAGAGTACTGCAGACGTTCAAGATGAACACATCCGATGTAAAGAAGCAAATCGAACAGAGATGGCGGCTTATTAAAATTCTAGACACCAATATCCAAGAGATACGCTACGAAATAGAAGAAATGATTGAAAACGACGAGGTGACGAGATACACGGAATACCTCGTACTCTTGTCGTTAATCGATGGGATACGGAAACTGGTGAACACGCTGTTCAAAGAGTTGGTGATGTTGGAGAAACAAATCCACCGCTAGTCGGTCTTGAACTATCATCATTTAAAACCCGGCCCTTTTCAGGGCCATCAATATTTTGAATAGACAATATTTGGTTATGTACCTGCATTGTTCTTTTAAAAAAACTTGCGTCTTTCAACTACAAAGTCTTTGAAAAAAAGAAAAAACTTTGCAAAATTGCGCATGTGAAACAAAAGATGATCCGGTTTATTGTCTCTAAATTTTCATAAACAACTCTATTGGAACCGCAATGATGGGTAATCCATGACCTCCCTTTAAAATAATTTAATTATGAAGCGAAAATGGCGAATAAACTCTTCGAGTTTTATATTCCCAGAATATGAATTTGCATTTATCCCGGGATTAAAGTCTACGTATTTATCATTGGAACGATGATAAAAGCAATACAAAAAGATGTAACTTCCCTTATCATTCATAGACCGATTTAAAATTGAAAAAAATTTCTCGGGGATATATTTTCGGATTTAGGGGCTAGTGGCTGTAGATATAAAAACAAGTGTTTCATCTTCGAAAGTTGCCATGTAAACGTATAAGTGATGCGCCTTTATCATATTTCAACGAAATAGGTTTATAAAAAAAAAAACAAATTTTAGCGTTTACGCTTCATCTCGTTGTAGTTCTCGTGAGCGCCATATCAATTAGCATTCAGTCGAGGCGCCACGGTAACCGTCGGTTGCGCTAACATTAGGAAAGGTATATAAGTAGGCGTAGGGACGATCACAACCGCAACAGAGTACTGCAGACGTTCAAGATGAACACATCCGATGTAAAGAAGCAAATCGAACAGAGATGGCGGCTTATTTAAATTCTAGACACCAATATCCAAGAGATACGCTACGAAATAGAAGAAATGATTGAAAACGACGAGGTGACGAGATACACGGAATACCTCGTACTCTTATCGTTAATCGATGGGATACGGAAACTGGTGAACACGCTGTTCAAAGAGTTGGTGATGTTGGAGAAACAAATCCACCGCTAGTCGGTCTTGAACTATCATCATTTAAAACCCGGCCCTTTTCAGGGCCATCAATATTTTGAATAGACAATATTTGGTTATGTACCTGCATTGTTCTTTTAAAAAAACTTGCGTCTTTCAACTACAAAGTCTTTGAAAAAAAGAAAAAACTTTGCAAAATTGCGCATGTGAAACAAAAGATGATCCGGTTTATTGTCTCTAAATTTTCATAAACAACTCTATTGGAACCGCAATGATGGGTAATCCATGACCTCCCTTTAAAATAATTTAATTATGAAGCGAAAATGGCGAAAAAACTCTTCGAGTTTTATATTCCCAGAATATGAATTTGCATTTATCCCGGGATTAAAGTCTATGTATTTATCATTGGAACGATGATAAAAGCAATACAAAAAGATGTAACTTCCCTTATCATTCATAGACCGATTTAAAATTGAAAAAAATTTCTCGGGGATATATTTTCGGATTTAGGGGCTAGTGGCTGTAGATATAAAAACAAGTGTTTCATCTTCGAAAGTTGCCATGTAAACGTATAAGTGATGCGCCTTTATCATATTTCAACGAAATAGGTTTATAAAAAAAAATAACAAATTTTAGCGTTTACGCTTCATCTCGTTGTAGTTCTCATGAGCGCCATATCAATTAGCATTCAGTCGAGGCGCCACGGTAACCGTCGGTTGCGCTAACATTAGGAAAGGTATATAAGTAGGCGTAGGGACGATCACAACCGCAACAGAGTATTGCAGACGTTCAAGATGAACACATCCGATGTAAAGAAGCAAATCGAACAGAGATGGCGGCTTATTAAAATTCTAGACACCAATATCCAAGAGATACGCTACGAAATAGAAGAAATGATTGAAAACGACGAGGTGACGAGATACACGGAATACCTCGTACTCTTGTCGTTAATCGATGGGATACGGAAACTGGTGAACACGCTGTTCAAAGAGTTGGTGATGTTGGAGAAACAAATCCACCGCTAGTCGGTCTTGAACTATCATCATTTAAAACCCGGCCCTTTTCAGGGCCATCAATATTTTGAATAGACAATATTTGGTTATGTACCTGCATTGTTCTTTTAAAAAAACTTGCGTCTTTCAACTACAAAGTCTTTGAAAAAAAGAAAAAACTTTGCAAAATTGCGCATGTGAAACAAAAGATGATCCGGTTTATTGTCTCTAAATTTTCATAAACAACTCTATTGGAACCGCAATGATGGGTAATCCATGACCTCCCTTTAAAATAATTTAATTATGAAGCGAAAATGGCGAAAAAACTCTTCGAGTTTTATATTCCCAGAATATGAATTTGCATTTATCCCGGGATTAAAGTCTACGTATTTATCACTGGAACGATGATAAAAGCAATACAAAAAGATGTAACTTCCCTTATCATTCATAGACCGATTTAAAATTGAAAAAAATTTCTCGGGGATATATTTTCGGATTTAGGGGCTAGTGGCTGTAGATATAAAAACAAGTGTTTCATCTTCGAAAGTTGCCATGTAAACGTATAAGTGATGCGCCTTTATCATATTTCAACGAAATAGGTTTATAAAAAAAAATAACAAATTTTAGCGATTACGCTTCATCTCGTTGTAGTTCTCGTGAGCGCCATATCAATTAGCATTCAGTCGGGGCGCCACGGTAACCGTCGGTTGCGCTAACATTAGGAAAGGTATATAAGTAGGCGTAGGGACGATCACAACCGCAACAGAGTACTGCAGACGTTCAAGATGAACACATCCGATGTAAAGAAGCAAATCGAACAGAGATGGCGGCTTATTAAAATTCTAGACACCAATATCCAAGAGATACGCTACGAAATAGAAGAAATGATTGAAAACGACGAGGTGACGAGATACACGGAATACCTCGTACTCTTGTCGTTAATCGATGGGATACGGAAACTGGTGAACACGCTGTTCAAAGAGTTGGTGATGTTGGAGAAACAAATCCACCGCTAGTCGGTCTTGAACTATCATCATTTAAAACCCGGCCCTTTTCAGGGCCATCAATATTTTGAATAGACAATATTTGGTTATGTACCTGCATTGTTCTTTTAAAAAAACTTGCGTCTTTCAACTACAAAGTCTTTGAAAAAAAGAAAAAACTTTGCAAAATTGCGCATGTGAAACAAAAGATGATCCGGTTTATTGTCTCTAAATTTTCATAAACAACTCTATTGGAACCGCAATGATGGGTAATCCATGACCTCCCTTTAAAATAATTTAATTATGAAGCGAAAATGGCGAATAAACTCTTCGAGTTTTATATTCCCAGAATATGAATTTGCATTTATCCCGGGATTAAAGTCTACGTATTTATCATTGGAACGATGATAAAAGCAATACAAAAAGATGTAACTTCCCTTATCATTCATAGACCGATTTAAAATTGAAAAAAATTTCTCGGGGATATATTTTCGGATTTAGGGGCTAGTGGCTGTAGATATAAAAACAAGTGTTTTATCTTCGAAAGTTGCCATGTAAACGTATAAGTGATGCGCCTTTATCATATTTCAACGAAATAGGTTTATAAAAAAAAAAACAAATTTTAGCGTTTACGCTTCATCTCGTTGTAGTTCTCGTGAGCGCCATATCAATTAGCATTCAGTCGAGGCGCCACGGTAACCGTCGGTTGCGCTAACATTAGGAAAGGTATATAAGTAGGCGTAGGGACGATCACAACCGCAACAGAGTACTGCAGACGTTCAAGATGAACACATCCGATGTAAAGAAGCAAATCGAACAGAGATGGCGGCTTATTTAAATTCTAGACACCAATATCCAAGAGATACGCTACGAAATAGAAGAAATGATTGAAAACGACGAGGTGACGAGATACACGGAATACCTCGTACTCTTATCGTTAATCGATGGGATACGGAAACTGGTGAACACGCTGTTCAAAGAGTTGGTGATGTTGGAGAAACAAATCCACCGCTAGTCGGTCTTGAACTATCATCATTTAAAACCCGGCCCTTTTCAGGGCCATCAATATTTTGAATAGACAATATTTGGTTATGTACCTGCATTGTTCTTTTAAAAAAACTTGCGTCTTTCAACTACAAAGTCTTTGAAAAAAAGAAAAAACTTTGCAAAATTGCGCATGTGAAACAAAAGATGATCCGGTTTATTGTCTCTAAATTTTCATAAACAACTCTATTGGAACCGCAATGATGGGTAATCCATGACCTCCCTTTAAAATAATTTAATTATGAAGCGAAAATGGCGAAAAAACTCTTCGAGTTTTATATTCCCAGAATATGAATTTGCATTTATCCCGGGATTAAAGTCTATGTATTTATCATTGGAACGATGATAAAAGCAATACAAAAAATTGTAACTTCCCTTATCATTCATAGACCGATTTAAAATTGAAAAAAATTTCTCGGGGATATATTTTCGGATTTAGGGGCTAGTGGCTGTAGATATAAAAACAAGTGTTTCATCTTCGAAAGTTGCCATGTAAACGTATAAGTGATGCGCCTTTATCATATTTCAACGAAATAGGTTTATAAAAAAAAATAACAAATTTTAGCGTTTACGCTTCATCTCGTTGTAGTTCTCATGAGCGCCATATCAATTAGCATTCAGTCGAGGCGCCACGGTAACCGTCGGTTGCGCTAACATTAGGAAAGGTATATAAGTAGGCGTAGGGACGATCACAACCGCAACAGAGTATTGCAGACGTTCAAGATGAACACATCCGATGTAAAGAAGCAAATCGAACAGAGATGGCGGCTTATTAAAATTCTAGACACCAATATCCAAGAGATACGCTACGAAATAGAAGAAATGATTGAAAACGACGAGGTGACGAGATACACGGAATACCTCGTACTCTTGTCGTTAATCGATGGGATACGGAAACTGGTGAACACGCTGTTCAAAGTGTTGGTGATGTTGGAGAAACAAATCCACCGCTAGTCGGTCTTGAACTATCATCATTTAAAACCCGGCCCTTTTCAGGGCCATCAATATTTTGAATAGACAATATTTGGTTATGTACCTGCATTGTTCTTTTAAAAAAACTTGCGTCTTTCAACTACAAAGTCTTTGAAAAAAAGAAAAAACTTTGCAAAATTGCGCATGTGAAACAAAAGATGATCCGGTTTATTGTCTCTAAATTTTCATAAACAACTCTATTGGAACCGCAATGATGGGTAATCCATGACCTCCCTTTAAAATAATTTAATTATGAAGCGAAAATGGCGAAAAAACTCTTCGAGTTTTATATTCCCAGAATATGAATTTGCATTTATCCCGGGATTAAAGTCTACGTATTTATCACTGGAACGATGATAAAAGCAATACAAAAAGATGTAACTTCCCTTATCATTCATAGACCGATTTAAAATTGAAAAAAATTTCTCGGGGATATATTTTCGGATTTAGGGGCTAGTGGCTGTAGATATAAAAACAAGTGTTTCATCTTCGAAAGTTGCCATGTAAACGTATAAGTGATGCGCCTTTATCATATTTCAACGAAATAGGTTTATAAAAAAAAATAACAAATTTTAGCGATTACGCTTCATCTCGTTGTAGTTCTCGTGAGCGCCATATCAATTAGCATTCAGTCGGGGCGCCACGGTAACCGTCGGTTGCGCTAACATTAGGAAAGGTATATAAGTAGGCGTAGGGACGATCACAACCGCAACAGAGTACTGCAGACGTTCAAGATGAACACATCCGATGTAAAGAAGCAAATCGAACAGAGATGGCGGCTTATTAAAATTCTAGACACCAATATCCAAGAGATACGCTACGAAATAGAAGAAATGATTGAAAACGACGAGGTGACGAGATACACGGAATACCTCGTACTCTTGTCGTTAATCGATGGGATACGGAAACTGGTGAACACGCTGTTCAAAGAGTTGGTGATGTTGGAGAAACAAATCCACCGCTAGTCGGTCTTGAACTATCATCATTTAAAACCCGGCCCTTTTCAGGGCCATCAATATTTTGAATAGACAATATTTGGTTATGTACCTGCATTGTTCTTTTAAAAAAACTTGCGTCTTTCAACTACAAAGTCTTTGAAAAAAAGAAAAAACTTTGCAAAATTGCGCATGTGAAACAAAAGATGATCCGGTTTATTGTCTCTAAATTTTCATAAACAACTCTATTGGAACCGCAATGATGGGTAATCCATGACCTCCCTTTAAAATAATTTAATTATGAAGCGAAAATGGCGAATAAACTCTTCGAGTTTTATATTCCCAGAATATGAATTTGCATTTATCCCGGGATTAAAGTCTACGTATTTATCATTGGAACGATGATAAAAGCAATACAAAAAGATGTAACTTCCCTTATCATTCATAGACCGATTTAAAATTGAAAAAAATTTCTCGGGGATATATTTTCGGATTTAGGGGCTAGTGGCTGTAGATATAAAAACAAGTGTTTTATCTTCGAAAGTTGCCATGTAAACGTATAAGTGATGCGCCTTTATCATATTTCAACGAAATAGGTTTATAAAAAAAATAACAAATTTTAGCGTTTACGCTTCATCTCGTTGTAGTTCTCGTGAGCGCCATATCAATTATCATTCAGTCGGGGCGCCACGGTAACCGTCGGTTGCGCTAACATTAGGAAAGGTATATAAGTAGGCGTAGAGACGATCACAACCGCAACAGAGTACTGCAGACGTTCAAGATGAACACATCCGATGTAAAGAAGCAAATCGAACAGAGATGGCGGCTTATTAAAATTCTAGACACCAATATCCAAGAGATACGCTACGAAATAGAAGAAATGATTGAAAACGACGAGGTGACGAGATACACGGAATACCTCGTACTCTTGTCGTTAATCGATGGGATACGGAAACTGGTGAACACGCTGTTCAAAGAGTTGGTGATGTTGGAGAAACAAATCCACCGCTAGTCGGTCTTGAACTATCATCATTTAAAACCCGGCCCTTTTCAGGGCCATCAATATTTTGAATAGACAATATTTGGTTATGTACCTGCATTGTTCTTTTAAAAAAACTTGCGTCTTTCAACTACAAAGTCTTTGAAAAAAAGAAAAAACTTTGCAAAATTGCGCATGTGAAACAAAAGATGATCCGGTTTATTGTCTCTAAATTTTCATAAACAACTCTATTGGAACCGCAATGATGGGTAATCCATGACCTCCCTTTAAAATAATTTAATTATGAAGCGAAAATGGCGAATAAACTCTTCGAGTTTTATATTCCCAGAATATGATTTTGCATTTATCCCGGGATTAAAGTCTACGTATTTATCATTGGAACGATGATAAAAGCAATACAAAAAGATGTAACTTCCCTTATCATTCATAGACCGATTTAAAATTGAAAAAAATTTCTCGGGGATATATTTTCGGATTTAGGGGCTAGTGGCTGTAGATATAAAAACAAGTGTTTCATCTTCGAAAGTTGCCATGTAAACGTATAAGTGATGCGCCTTTATCATATTTCAACGAAATAGGTTTATAAAAAAAAATAACAAATTTTAGCGTTTACGCTTCATCTCGTTGTAGTTCTCGTGAGCGCCATATCAATTAGCATTCAGTCGAGGCGCCACGGTAACCGTCGGTTGCGCTAACATTAGGAAAGGTATATAAGTAGGCGTAGGGACGATCACAACCGCAACAGAGTACTGCAGACGTTCAAGATGAACACATCCGATGTAAAGAAGCAAATCGAACAGAGATGGCGGCTTATTAAAATTCTAGACACCAATATCCAAGAGATACGCTACGAAATAGAAGAAATGATTGAAAACGACGAGGTGACGAGATACACGGAATACCTCGTACTCTTGTCGTTAATCGATGGGATACGGAAACTGGTGAACACGCTGTTCAAAGAGTTGGTGATGTTGGAGAAACAAATCCACCGCTAGTCGGTCTTGAACTATCATCATTTAAAACCCGGCCCTTTTCAGGGCCATCAATATTTTGAATAGACAATATTTGGTTATGTACCTGCATTGTTCTTTTAAAAAAACTTGCGTCTTTCAACTACAAAGTCTTTGAAAAAAAGAAAAAACTTTGCAAAATTGCGCATGTGAAACAAAAGATGATCCGGTTTATTGTCTCTAAATTTTCATAAACAACTCTATTGGAACCGCAATGATGGGTAATCCATGACCTCCCTTTAAAATAATTTAATTATGAAGCGAAAATGGCGAAAAAACTCTTCGAGTTTTATATTCCCAGAATATGAATTTGCATTTATCCCGGGATTAAAGTCTACGTATTTATCATTGGAACGATGATAAAAGCAATACAAAAAGATGTAACTTCCCTTATCATTCATAGACCGATTTAAAATTGAAAAAAAATTCTCGGGGATATATTTTCGGATTTAGGGGCTAGTGGCTGTATATATAAAAACAAGTGTTTCATCTTCGAAAGTTGCCATGTAAACGTATAAGTGATGCGCCTTTATCATATTTCAACGAAATAGGTTTATAAAAAAAAATAACAAATTTTAGCGTTTACGCTTCATCTCGTTGTAGTTCTCGTGAGCGCCATATCAATTAGCATTCAGTCGGGGCGCCACGGTAACCGTCGGTTGCGCTAACATTAGGAAAGGTATATAAGTAGGCGTAGGGACGTCACAACCGCAACAGAGTACTGCAGACGTTCAAGATGAACACATCCGATGTAAAGAAGCAAATCGAACAGAGATGGCGGCTTATTAAAATTCTAGACACCAATATCCAAGAGATACGCTACGAAATAGAAGAAATGATTGAAAACGACGAGGTGACGAGATACACGGAATACCTCGTACTCTTGTCGTTAATCGATGGGATACGGAAACTGGTGAACACGCTGTTCAAAGAGTTGGTGATGTTGGAGAAACAAATCCACCGCTAGTCGGTCTTGAACTATCATTATTTAAAACCCGGCCCTTTTCAGGGCCATCAATATTTTGAATAGACAATATTTGGTTATGTACCTGCATTGTTCTTTTAAAAAAACTTGCGTCTTTCAACTACAAAGTCTTTGAAAAAAAGAAAAAACTTTGCAAAATTGCGCATGTGAAACAAAAGATGATCCGGTTTATTGTCTCTAAATTTTCATAAACAACTCTATTGGAACCGCAATGATGGGTAATCCATGACCTCCCTTTAAAATAATTTAATTATGAAGCGAAAATGGCGAATAAACTCTTCGAGTTTTATATTCCCAGAATATGATTTTGCATTTATCCCGGGATTAAAGTCTACGTATTTATCATTGGAACGATGATAAAAGCAATACAAAAAGATGTAACTTCCCTTATCATTCATAGACCGATTTAAAATTGAAAAAAATTTCTCGGGGATATATTTTCGGATTTAGGGGCTAGTGGCTGTAGATATAAAAACAAGTGTTTCATCTTCGAAAGTTGCCATGTAAACGTATAAGTGATGCGCCTTTATCATATTTCAACGAAATAGGTTTATAAAAAAAAAAACCTTCTTGCGCATCAATCGCATAAATAGTGTATTTTTAAGCGATCCAATTTATAAATATTTTCACCGCTTTTTAAATTGGCTTTCTGAAAATTTCCCTAGTCAGGTCATATTAGTGTAGTGGTTAACTGTGAAAATTGCATTTCACTTCGTTTGAAAACGTGCCTTAGAATGGATTTTTAAATTTAACAAAACCAAAATAAATGGTAAAACTGAACAATTTTGCCCCTTTTCCTTTGCCCGCCACTGGCTGACTTTACCTAAAAAATACTATTTTTTACACTACCTTCAATAGAACTGAAAAAGTGAAAAGGGAGCTTTGAAAACTGAAAATTTGAAATTTTAGAGGAATAAACATAATTTAAAAATATTCGAATATCTCCGCCATTTTTCTTATTTGCTTCTTGAAAATTTTCAGAGTTAAGGGTTATTAGTATAGTTATCTATTGGAAAAATTTCAGTTCGATTCGTACAAAAATAGAAAAATAGAATAAACGGCTATAGAAATTTAGCCTTTTTTACCCTTTTCCTACCCATGCCACTGGCTTAATAATAAAAAAATGCAAATTTTATTGCAATAACTCAAATTTCAATAACTATTCTTCCAATAATGCTAATTTTGCTTAAAAGTTTTTGTTTCTAACTTGCTTATTTAGAGGTTCAAAATCTATCAATTTTTCCTAAAATTTAAAAGGCAGCCATTTTGGAACGGCTATTCCGATTTTACTCAAGACCGACTACTTGTAGTTATATTACTACAAAAAAAATTTCAGCCCCCTAAATTGAAAACTGCGACCAGAAACCGTGCCTCATGACCGGTTTTTTTTTGGAAATTTGGAGGGACACCCTGTAAAAGTAACAAAACTTTAGGAAAATTATTTTTACGAAAATCAAACGTCATCTCTAAGTTTCACAAGAGTAAAAAATTTCGTTCATTAATCTTGAAAGGTGAAGCTACAGGAGCGTTTTTAAAATTTTAGAGAAATAAACATCATGTAAAAAAAATTCAAATAACTCCGCCATTTTTGTTATTTACTTCTTGAAATTTTTAAGGGCTGGAGGCTATTAGTATAGTTGCGTACTGTGAAAATTTCAATTTAATTCCTTCAAAAATGTGCTCATAAATTGTTAGAGAAATTTGGCGATTTTTACCCTTTTCCTACCCACGCCACTGGCTTATTAATAAAAGTAATGCAAATTTTGTAACATTAAATCAAATTTCAATTAATTTTCCTCCAATCATGTTGATTTAGTTTCAAAGTTATTTTTCCATCTTACTCATACAGGGGTTCAAAAAAAAGCAATTTTTCCAAAAATTCAAATGGCCGCCATTTTGAAACGGCTCGGCCGATTTTGCTCAAGTACAATACCAGACCAGTTCTTATATATATCTTACTCCCACAAAAATTTCAGTCCCCTAGATTGAAAACTGCGACCTGAAATGAGATGACAAAAACGGGATATGGGGAATTTTGAAAGGACACCCTGTAGAAGTAACGCGACTTTAGGAATTTTTTTCAACGAAAATCTAACGTCGTTCCAAGGCTTTACAAGGATCCAAAATTTCATTCACTAATCTTGAAAGATAAAGCTACAGGAGCGTTTTTAAAATCGAAATTTCGCGATTTTGGAGAAATATATAAATATATATATAAATATATAAATATATATATATATACCGATATACGGTATGTAATGGAGCCCGGAGACGGATGGGCCGCTTCTGAGCCCTGCACTTGGAAGTAGTTTGGACGTGTATACTTCTATTCTATGGCTTTAAAAACATTGCAAACCTATACAGGGTGTTCTACAAGCTCTATGACAAACTTTGACAGATGGTAGGTTGCTTGATTTTAAACATATTTTTTTTAATAAACATGGGTCCGATTCGTTTTTGTTTAGAAGTTACAAGCATTTAAAAAATCGTAATTTTTCAAGTTCAAGGCCCTGTAAAAGGAAAACGGTTCAAGATAGAGAAAAACGGCTTACATGTCCCTATTTTAACTTTTCATGTACTATCCAATGATGCAGATGAAATGTTTATACAGGGTGATAAAAAATTTGAAAAAATCTGAGATTTCTCCACATTTAAAAAAATCAAAGAAAGTACAAATGTTTCTATACCATAGGATAGTCCATAAAAAGTTAAAATAGGGACATGTAAGCCGTTTTTCTCTATCTTGAACCGTTTTCCTTTTACAGGGCCTTGAACTTGAAAAATTAGGATTTTTTAAATGCTTGTAACTTCTAAACAAAAACGAATCGGACCCATGTTTATTAAAAAAAATATGTTTAAAATCAAGCAACCTACCATCTGTCAAAGTTTGTCATAGAGCTTGTAGAACACCCTGTAGAGGGGAAAGCAGAGGGGTAACTATTTCTCTACAGAATTGGCTGTAGAAACATTTTCAACGTTGTCAAGCCCACAAATTTATCTTTCAAACGTTAGAAAGCCCACATGTATATAACTATATACCGACGCGTTTCTGTAAAGCCCAACGGTGTTGTCACTCCTGCAGGTAATCTAACACTCATAAAATGTTTAAATTCAAGCTAAATGTAAATATTCTGCAAGGGAGGATGGCCCGCACCTGCAAGTTGAGCGTTTTATTTGTCTGCAAATCGAGCATCACGCGCAGTGGAATGCTGGAATGTGATTATAGTAATTGTAGCGTTGCCGTTCCAAAGGGGGTAAGTGCCAAAATTTTAGAAACATGTATTTTTGCATTAATAGGTTGTATGTACCATCGCCGTGTTTCTATAAAGAGGGCAAGTGCCTTAAATTTATTCTAATAATATTCAGCAAACATAAAAAAAATAACGCAGGTTGTAACTCCAGAGCAATTTTCTTTGAAGATGGGGTAAGTGCCATTGGCGAATACAGTCAACACAGAGTAGTTTTGTGCTTTTGTGAACTGTTCTGTGGTAGTTTTGTTTGTCATTCTATTTGATCTGAGCATTGACGTCTACATCATTAATTACCTGCTTTTGGTTACATTATTGTATTAATAACTGGTGTGGTGACTCTTGAAGTTAATATGGTGTCTAGTAATAATAATGAACATTTTATTACATTAAATAAAATCAAAGGAGGAAAAAAAAAGCAAGCATCTCGTAATAGAGTTAGCGGTAAGCAGTATAAAACCTGAAAAAATAAATCAGTTAATGAAAAAAATTCGCCAAGGGATAAGATAAGTTATAATAAGCTTAAAAGATCGCGCACACTATTTCTGCACAGACCGATCCAGCAAAAAATGCCCGCGAAGACGCACTCTTTAATATGTACTATGTAATCGAGTAACGCACATATTAGCCCAGCACTAACCCGTAGCGCCACCAAAAAAGAATGTCAGAACAAAAAAGCTACAATAAACATTTCTTTCTTCGAGCTGCACACATCCATTTTGCACACTAAAAAATTTAAATTTTTTAGCTGCATTCTGGTTAAAGTAGCTGGTTTGCGCTGCTAAAATGTGCGAGGTCATGCAGGATGCAGGTTAGCGCTGTACTGGCCCGTGCCGGAAATGTGTTCAAACTTTTGATGGAAATTAAATACATATGCGTGATATAAATGCTCGAATATTTTTCTATAGGTGTCTTGCAAGTGCTATTACCAATGCAAGGCCTTATCCCCTGAAGTGAAGACTTCATTGTTCAAGCAATTTTACGGGAGTAATGAAGCTACACAAGGGAGGTTTTACTGTTTTTTTGGTGTATTTTTTTTTGGTTGGTGTACACCGACAACGGCTCAAGATAGAGAAAAACGGCTTACGCATGTCCCTATTTCAACTTTTTATGTACTATCCCATGATGTAGATGAAATGTTTATACAGGGTGATAAAATTAAAAAAAAAAATCTAAGATACCTCCACGAGTAGCCAAATAAAAAAAACAAAGAAAGTGAAAGTGCAAATATTTCTATATAGATATACATATAAAAAAGTTAAAAAAGAGACATGTACATGTAAGCCGTTTTTCTCTATCTTGAGCCGTTTTCGTTGTACAGAGCTTTGAACTTGAGAAATTGCGATTTTCACTTGTTTATAACTCACAATCTTTTCAATTTAAACAGCAACTGTAAAAACCAATTTTATTATTTTTTCTTCTCAGATAATCTAAAAATGCAATAACATAGGAGCATTCAATTTAAAAAACCATAGCTTTGATATGCCACTCTCATATGGGACACTCTGTATAGTTCAAAATAATTTTAAATAATGGCCATTGTGATCGTGTACTTGAATTTGCAAAACTTCTTTTTGAAAAAATCCATCGTTTGGCCCACAGAGACCGCTTCGAATGAGCTGGGACATCCTGTATAATAATATAATAACCTTGAGCACTTATCACTTTTCTAAAAACTTTAATTCTGGGCACTTTTCCTTCTTAAAAAATATTTATTCTGCGCACTATCACTTTTCTAAAAACGTTGATTCTGGGCACTTGCCCCTTTTTTAAAATATTTTATTCTGGACACTTACCTCTTTTCTAAAAACTTTTATTCTGGACACTTGCCCCTTTAAAAAAAATATATTCTGGGCACCCTTTTGCGAAAACTTTAATTCTAGGCACTTACCCCTTTTTAAAAAATATTTGTTCTTGGCACTTGCACCTTTTCTAAAAACAATATAGTTTTTTATTTATTTCATAAAAGACCTCACAGCATAGAATTTTAGTTTCAGTTAGATTTATGATCCCTTACACTCATTAACATGGTCAACATATGAAAATAATTACATTTATTAAATTAAAAAATTTATAAGCTTTTTCATCAATATCTCTGAAAGATTATTTTGGCACTTACCCCCTTTGGAACGGCAACGCTAGAATTGTGCCTCATGCTTTCTACATATTTTATGAATAATATTATCAAAAATTTATTCACACTGATTCCAGAGGAGTTTAAGTATATATTTTTTTCATTGCATTTTAAGATTATTACTTTTCCCATTATTATTATAGTAGCTCTTGAGAGTTATAAATTTGTCGCGTAGGGAAATCGCGGTCGTATTATAATCGATCATTCATCATACAAGTAGCCCAACAATATCAGATTTTTTCTGCAAAAAAAAATCTTGGTGAATAAAATATACATAAAGTGTGCCCAGGATAGGTGAAACGACTCTTATAAAAAATAAAAAAAAATTGCTTGAATTTTTATTTTCTGGGACTCAGCCCTGCTTGGTTAAAGACTAATTTCTAACATAATTTTAAGAAAATAATTTGCCAGGAAAAATTTTAAAAAACATATTCTGTGGAGTGCAGTGCCTTTTATGTATCAAATAGGACGTAAAGTTATTTAGAAAAGTTGTTTAGAATCAACATCCCTGTACCAAATTTCAAAACCATTGGCTAACTATGATTTTTCATTTTTTTAATGTCTATTACACAAATTAAGGATTTTGTTTAAAAATTACAAGTGGCCGATAATCTTGAAATTTGATGTGGTGTGTCCCAGAATAAGCGAATTTATTAGTTATTGATAAAAAAATTCTAGTTGAAAAAAAAAACGAAAAACCACTAAGATCAGTACCTACAGGGTACACCAGTAATAATTTCTTGCAAACTAGAGCGGCGGGTATTTTAAATAATGTCGTTCATTCCCATTAAAATGAAACATTAAAAAACTCTGCCAAAATTAGTAAATTTTGAAAAAATTACGAATAACCACTAAGACCCGTACCAATACCTCTTCTGCATGAAATATCTGTAAATTTTATTAAAAAAAGCTGCTTAGAATTCAAAATCAGTCATGCTTGCCGAGTTTGATAACTATCGCCTTACTTTTTTAATTTTGTTAAGAAAAACCAGTAAAGAACTTTTTTGTGAAAAATTTTTCGTAAATAAAATTTGAAGGCCAAATTTGAGATTTGTTAGGCGATAATAAAAAACATCTAAAAATAATGCTCTGTGCTAAAGTCTAAAAGTCTTAAAAAAAGTAACCTTCAATGGCATACTATTATACAGTGCCATTCGAAAAGTACGCACCATATGGGAATTGTTTTTATTAGTAAGATTAAAAAAATAGTAATAATAGTTGCGCAGAAAGTTTGTGCATGCTCTTAAATTTATTTGACTCGTACTTATTAAAAGTTACGATGCGTAAGCATACAGGGTAGGATGAAAAATGTGAAAACTTTAGAGTAAAGTACCCTAGTTTGTGAAGATATCAAAAAAATGTATGGGAAAGGGGGTTTAGAATTTAAATTTAAAGCCAGGGGCCTGTTTCACAAAACACTATTAACTATTATTAATAGTAATAGAGCTCATAATGTAAGGGATTTTCAACAGTTTTTCTCAAAATAATGGTAATAGTCTATTAAGTGATAGCTTAATTAACTATTATTTATAGTTTATTTCAATTATATTAGTCGGTGAGTGTTTTACAAAAATTGATATGCATAAAAATAGACTATGTATTATTAATAAGTAATAACTCATATTTTTGTGAAACAGGCCCCAGATATGAATCTATAGCTTTATTTGAATTTTCTATTTTTTTTTATTTTTACTCTTGATTTTTATTGAATTTTACATGTCACGAGTTTTTTGAGATTTAAATAGAATTTTTTATGGAGATTTACTAAAGTTTATTTCAATTAAGTAACTGAAATTTGACTTATATTAAGTTAAATTTTTTAAATGGCAAATAACTAAAAAAAAAAAATCAAAAACTGAGCTAAAATTCAAAAATTAACAAATTCGTATCTATAACTTTAAGTTTTAATTTTAAACCACTTTTTCTCATACATTTTTTTGATATCTTCACAAGCAATGTTTCTTATAAAGTTTTTATATTTTACGAATATAATACCATGTATCTACTCATCGTAACTTGAAATAAGTATGTGTCAAATAAATTTTAGAGAATGCACAAACATTCTGACAATTAATTTATTTTTAATCTTACAAGTAAAAAAAAATCCATATGGTGGGTACTTTTAGGATGAAACTGAATTATTGTTTTAATTATTATTCTTAAAATTAGCACTCCGTTTGGGACCCTGATTGTAGAAAACCTCGACGCCAATATTAATAAAGCATTCGAATCGAGGTACTTATTTCCGTACTTTAGAAAAGGGATATGAAGAAATTTAATCAATAATTACAAAATTCTAACAAAAAAATGTATTGAAAATTTTTCAAAAAAGGTAAAAACAATCGTAGTAGAGTGCTCAGCGCCCTATAAGACGTCTAGAAATGACCTCTGTGGGGGTTTCGTTGTCAAAAGCTGAAATTTTCACAAAATGGAACTTAAGTGCTAATCGAGGTGCTAATATTTCAAAATCTTGAGGCCGTCAAAAATCGTCACGTGCAGAAGGGCACGAGATAATTATATGTCCGGATAGTACAGGACAAGTAGAATATTTTACTTTGCACCTGATGGGACAAAAAACTTAAAACGACGATATCTCAATTTCGACCTTCTTAAAATTACCACAATTCAGTCTTTTCGTTCACATCTTAAAAGCTTAGAAACAAAAGCCTAAACGAATATTTTTCATTCTTAATAAAACGTTAGTATACGTCTTGTGATTACGGTGGTTTTTGATTCATATTTTTAAGATGAAAGGTTTCTTAATAACAAATGAAAATGTAAACAAATGCACGTCCCGGTCAGTCCACCGACTCCGCGTTTGCACTGGACGGAGGATGTTGCATCTCACTTTTCTCCATAGCTCCGTCGCACTCGACAGCAGTGAAGTATTATATTATACACAACACCAAACAAATTTGAGAACGTTAGTATATACCTAATTAGTAGAGAACGGATATATGTAATATGCAAAGAAAAAATGCAAAATAGGCGCCTTTATAGGCACATTTTTTGGGATAAAAAGGCTTAAACTTGAACCAAATAGGCAATAAAATAGGCAAATTTTACTACCAAATTCTCACTACATAGAAAAAATGAGTAACACAAATTTACGTTTATATGTGCCTTAAAAATTCCTGCCGATTTCAAAAAATTTTCAGCAATTTTCCTAAGATTTTGTTTTACATCAAGCACGTTGTTTGATAAATAAAAAATGACAAATATTGCACTCACCATTTTCCTACAAGCTCTGAAAAATATTGTGTCGCCATCCAAGATTAATTAATTCAGAATATGGTTTAATCCACGAAGAAATGTTGCTTGATTTACTGATTTTTATACAAGTAGGTATATTAAAATTTCATAATATGGGCTCAGAAAAGGTGGATAAATTTAAATTTATTTGAATAGGCAAGAATAGTCATTTTTGTGAAAATAAGCACCAGATACTCAAATAGACAAAAAAGGCACAGATAGGCACTTTGCCAATAATCCGTTCTCTGCTAATTAGTAATAATTTTTAATTGTAATAATTGTTCAATTTCAATTCAAATTCAATTAATAAATTGTAAGAAGAAACAAGTAATAGGTGGGTACATTATTTAGGTAGGTGCAATTTGTACTTTTTTTTACAGAACTGTTGTTTTTGTAAGTGGATTTTTGAACGATTTTTGAGCCATACATTTGCAAGTACCTACCTATATGCAGCATAGTCTATTCTTTTTGCATGTGCATTCTTTACTACCTACCACAATCTACAATTAAATTTCTGTCACTTTCTCCTATGATTAAGCTTAATTAATATCCAAATAATGTACAGGCTGTTACAAAATGACCGATAAACTCTTGGAGACAGCAGAAAATGTGCATTTGTTTACATTTTCATTTGTTATTAATAAACCTTTCATCTTAAAAATATGAATAAAAAACCACCGTAGTCACAAGACGTATACTAACGTTTTATTAAGAATGAAAAATGTTAGTTTAGGCTTTTGTTTCTGAGCTTTTAAGATGTAAACGAAAAGACTGCCCGAAATTGTGGTAGGTAACTTTAAGAAGTTCGAAATCAAGATAATCGTCGTTTTAAGTTTTTTTTGTCCCATCAGGTGCAATGCTAGGTAGTCGACACGTTTGAGAGTTTATTAAAAATACTTCTAGTACAAAAAATTAGTAAGAAAGTATGTTAAAATATTCTACTTGTCCTGTACTATCTGGACATATGATTTTCTCGATTTTTTTTTGCAATAGTGCCCTTCTGTACGTGACGATTTTTGACGGCCTCCGGATTTTGAAATATTAGCACTTAGGTTCCATTTTGTAAAAATTTTAGCTTTTTCAACGAAACCCCCACAGAAGTCATATTAAGTATACTGGAGCACTCTACTATCAATGATTATGAAATTCAGCGTTCTAATTACATACCTAATTTTGGATTCTGAGCAACTTTTTTTTTTTAATACTTTACTCACACAGAAAACAAAAAAATGCTCTGTCAATTCATGCTTGTTTTATTCAACATTAATTTACCTACTTTAGAAAAATTTATTATCTAAACAAGCAGACCTGGGCCCAAATGGTGAAATTTTTTTGTCATTTATAGGTTACCTTTAAAATCACTTATCATGGGACAGACTGTATATACTTAAGTTTTGATAATAAACAACTTTTCTAAATAACTTTTCGTTGTATTTGTTTGCTACATAGAAGACGCTTCATACCACAGAATTATTTTTTTTTTTTAAACTTCTAAGGTATACCTATGCTTGATTTTTCAAAACTAAAATTATTATGTTAGATATTAATAATTAGTTTTTAACAAAGCAGGGCTTAACAAAAAAAATCCAAATTGTGATTTTTTCTGATATAAGCGTCGTCTCACCTACCATTGCGATATCATGTACCCAAAAGAAATAATTATGGTTGGCAATCGATTACGATGGCAGTTTGGAAACAGGTATAACCGCCGTTGCGTCCCACCGTCGGCGCTTCCCCGGTTCAATCAGCTGTTAAGTTAAATTAAATTAAATTGGATTGAATCATTCGATTGTAATAAGATAGGGACGAAATAACTGAAAAACTTGTATCAACAAAGCTCGGCGAGAGCACATCACGGCTCCTGGACGCTGCCCACCTTTATAATTATACTTCTTAATAAATTAATGTTTTGTTAATGTTCTTGTTGAATCAATTTATTTACTCTTTGTTTTTCTTGCACATATGAATTGATGTAATTACAATTCCTAATCGTGCGGGTATTAAGTTTAATTCTTGATCGATTCTTGAATTTTAATAAAATAATATATCTAAGCCTGCAAATAATACTGTGTAGATTTCAAGGGCTCGTGACCTTTTCCACAGCAATATTCTTGCAATCTTGAAGGTCACGCAATTTTCCAGCAATACAAATTTTACTTATAACATTCTTTAAGAATATGTAGTTTCTTTGTATGCCTACTTACTTCGACGGTTTTGCTATACAGGGTGATCCCGAAATGGCGGACACGGTATACAGGGTGTTGTAGAGGATGTTCAGAACGACTGTAAATTTAAAACAAAAATGGTTTCCTCGGCTTCGTTACCGAGATATAGGGTGTCCTTTTTTTAGAATTTAAATCAAAATGACGGTCAAATTTAAACAATCTCTTAGCCTAAATCGTGCAAAAAAAAAATTAATTGGGTCTTATACAGAGGGTCGTAGTGCCTACAAATTAAAATTATTCTGGACTGTACAGGTGTCCCATATGAGAATGGCATAATCAAAGTTTTTTTTTAATGGAATGCTTGTTTAAATTCAGAAATTTGTGAGTTATAAACAAGTGAAAACGGTAATTTTTGGAGTTCAAGGCCCTGTACAACGAAAACAGCTCAAGATAGAGAAAAACGGCTCACATGTCCCTATTTTAACTTTTTATGTACTATCCTATGGTATAGAAACATTTGTACTTTCTTTGTTTTTTTTTTAATTTAGCGACGGGTGGAGAAATCTCAGATTTTTTCAAATTTTTTATCACCCTGTGGGTATAATTTTTGGTAGCCCACAATATTATATGCGGGCTACCAGGACCGTACTCCTTAGAGCGATTTTTAGTGCCATTTTTTGGTCTAACCATTAATTTGCAAAGCAAATGAATACCTTTCCTGGTGTTACTATAGGTACGTCCTCCACCGCTATATAAGTGCTATAGTGAAACTGTAGGACACGCGGATGTAAATAATGACCCTGAATTTAAACACCAACTACTGTAAAAGCCAATCTTATTTTTTCTTCTCAGACAATCTAAAAACGCAATAACATAGGAGCATTCCATTTAAAAAAAAAACAAAACTTTGAAATGCCACTCTCATATTATGGAACATTCTGTATAGTCCAAAATAATTTTAAGTTGTAGGCACTACGACTCTGTATAAGACCCAATTTTATTTTTACACAGACCGAGGCGTTCGTCGCGCCCCACCCTATATATTACAAAAAAAGTGTCATAATAAAATTTTCTCCTCTTCTTATAATAACAATGTTTCTTAACTTTAGTAAAACGACATTTACAGTCATCGTTACCGGTTAAAGTAAATAATATGGTGTAACCTTTTTAAGAATAACCATTTAATTTTTATATTGTCTCACGGGTACATTTTTAAACATTTTTCTACTTCAAGTTGAAGGATTTTAATGTTAAGTTACTAAATATGGTTTGTTAAGTTTGAAGTTTATATTTGGCGAATCAAAGTGTTATTAGTTTTTTTTTATGTTACTATCATTATACTTTCAAAGATTCATTCATTAATTTTAGGTTTTTGAGTTTTATAATAATTTGATATTTGAATAAAAATATAATTTGCATGTCACTGCTTGAGTTTCATATTTTCCCTTCAAAAAATAAGTTTTTTTTTTAATCTACGTGTTTTTTAATATCTCTGCACATCGTAAAACCAATTGCCTGAAGTGTACTAATATCAGAAATATGTATTAATAAAATGTAGAGCAGATTATTGTGATTTTTTTTGGCACATAAATCAAACTACAATATTTACTCAATTTAGTTTCAATTTTATAAGTAGGTATAGGAAAGAAAATTTTAAATGTGAGGTACATGATCTATTTTCCGAATTTTTAATGTTAAAAGAAATTACTTTCAAGGTACACCCTAAAAATTTGGTTTGTTTAAAAAATTACCTACATTATTTGATGATGTACCCACCAATTTTTATATAACCAAATAAAAGATTCAAAAATGCGGTATTGAAGTTCACATTTGGATGGCCGCAACTGTACATTATTATTTGCATACATCTATTTGTAAGAACAGCTGTTTTCACACAGGTAGGTATTAATAAAAATATATCTACTATGTGCGATCTAAAGCCCGGCGGTATATTACTCATGAAAATATATTTTATGTACGTTGTCGGGCCCAGCCGTGTTGCCATGCGTAGGGCCAGGTAACGATACGTTTGTTTGTAATGCTTCCAGTGTATAAAACTTATACAGGAAAGCGCCCTCTGCAGTGAGATTCCCGAAATTTTTGGATAAGCGAATGCTGAAACAGTACGTTTTAAAGCCCCCCGAGAAATTTTATGAGGGGGGTACTGGAGGCAAGGGGAATCGAATGGTTGCTATATACACGGGCTTCGTTGTGAAGCCCGCTGCTGGGCTTCGAAGCGTCGCCTCGGGTTTCAGAACGTTTTAAAGATATCTTGTACGGGCCTGTATAGGACCGTTTATATGTCTAAATATATATATATATATATCGTGGGCAGGTGAATTTTGGAAAACTACTTTTTCGTGATCTGGGGGTCATGATCGATGGACATTTGATGAGTTTGGGTGATTTTCGAAAAGTGATGTCGTCCTCAATAGTGTATTTTTTGTTAAAAAATACACTAATAACAAATTTTAGCGTTTACGCTTCATCTCGTTGTAGTTCTCGTGAGCGCCATATCAATTAGCATTCAGTCGAGGCGCCACGGTAACCGTCGGTTGCGCTAACATTAGGAAAGGTATATAAGTAGGCGTAGGGACGATCACAACCGCAACAGAGTACTGCAGACGTTCAAGATGAACACATCCGATGTAAAGAAGCAAATCGAACAGAGATGGCGGCTTATTAAAATTCTAGACACCAATATCCAAGAGATACGCTACGAAATAGAAGAAATGATTGAAAACGACGAGGTGACGAGATACACGGAATACCTCGTACTCTTGTCGTTAATCGATGGGATACGGAAACTGGTGAACACGCTGTTCAAAGAGTTGGTGATGTTGGAGAAACAAATCCACCGCTAGTCGGTCTTGAACTATCATCATTTAAAACCCGGCCCTTTTCAGGGCCATCAATATTTTGAATAGACAATATTTGGTTATGTACCTGCATTGTTCTTTTAAAAAAACTTGCGTCTTTCAACTACAAAGTCTTTGAAAAAAAGAAAAAACTTTGCAAAATTGCGCATGTGAAACAAAAGATGATCCGGTTTATTGTCTCTAAATTTTCATAAACAACTCTATTGGAACCGCAATGATGGGTAATCCATGACCTCCCTTTAAAATAATTTAATTATGAAGCGAAAATGGCGAAAAAACTCTTCGAGTTTTATATTCCCAGAATATGAATTTGCATTTATCCCGGGATTAAAGTCTACGTATTTATCATTGGAACGATGATAAAAGCAATACAAAAAGATGTAACTTCCCTTATCATTCATAGACCGATTTAAAATTGAAAAAAATTTCTCGGGGATATATTTTCGGATTTAGGGGCTAGTGGCTGTAGATATAAAAACAAGTGTTTCATCTTCGAAAGTTGCCATGTAAACGTATAAGTGATGCGCCTTTATCATATTTCAACGAAATAGGTTTATAAAAAAAAATAACAAATTTTAGCGTTTACGCTTCATCTCGTTGTAGTTCTCGTGAGCGCCATATCAATTAGCATTCAGTCGAGGCGCCACGGTAACCGTCGGTTGCGCTAACATTAGGAAAGGTATATAAGTAGGCGTAGGGACGATCACAACCGCAACAGAGTACTGCAGACGTTCAAGATGAACACATCCGATGTAAAGAAGCAAATCGAACAGAGATGGCGGCTTATTAAAATTCTAGACACCAATATCCAAGAGATACGCTACGAAATAGAAGAAATGATTGAAAACGACGAGGTGACGAGATACACGGAATACCTCGTACTCTTGTCGTTAATCGATGGGATACGGAAACTGGTGAACACGCTGTTCAAAGAGTTGGTGATGTTGGAGAAACAAATCCACCGCTAGTCGGTCTTGAACTATCATCATTTAAAACCCGGCCCTTTTCAGGGCCATCAATATTTTGAATAGACAATATTTGGTTATGTACCTGCATTGTTCTTTTAAAAAAACTTGCGTCTTTCAACTACAAAGTCTTTGAAAAAAAGAAAAAACTTTGCAAAATTGCGCATGTGAAACAAAAGATGATCCGGTTTATTGTCTCTAAATTTTCATAAACTATTGGAACCGCAATGATGGGTAATCCATGACCTCCCTTTAAAATAATTTAATTATGAAGCGAAAATGGCGAATAAACTCTTCGAGTTTTATATTCCCAGAATATGAATTTGCATTTATCCCGGGATTAAAGTCTACGTATTTATCATTGGAACGATGATAAAAGCAATACAAAAAGATGTAACTTCCCTTATCATTCATAGACCGATTTAAAATTGAAAAAAATTTCTCGGGGATATATTTTCGGATTTAGGGGCTAGTGGCTGTAGATATAAAAACAAGTGTTTCATCTTCGAAAGTTGCCATGTAAACGTATAAGTGATGCGCCTTTATCATATTTCAACGAAATAGGTTTATAAAAAAAATAACAAATTTTAGCGTTTACGCTTCATCTCGTTGTAGTTCTCGTGAGCGCCATATCAATTAGCATTCAGTCGAGGCGCCACGGTAACCGTCGGTTGCGCTAACATTAGGAAAGGTATATAAGTAGGCGTAGGGACGATCACAACCGCAACAGAGTACTGCAGACGTTCAAGATGAACACATCCGATGTAAAGAAGCAAATCGAACAGAGATGGCGGCTTATTAAAATTCTAGACACCAATATCCAAGAGATACGCTACGAAATAGAAGAAATGATTGAAAACGACGAGGTGACGAGATACACGGAATACCTCTTACTCTTGTCGTTAATCGATGGGATACGGAAACTGGTGAACACGCTGTTCAAAGAGTTGGTGATGTTGGAGAAACAAATCCACCGCTAGTCGGTCTTGAACTATCATCATTTAAAACCCGGCCCTTTTCAGGGCCATCAATATTTTGAATAGACAATATTTGGTTATGTACCTGCATTGTTCTTTTAAAAAAACTTGCGTCTTTCAACTACAGTCTTTGAAAAAAAGAAAAAACTTTGCAAAATTGCGCATGTGAAACAAAAGATGATCCGGTTTATTGTCTCTAAATTTTCATAAACAACTCTATTGGAACCGCAATGATGGGTAATCCATGACCTCCCTTTAAAATAATTTAATTATGAAGCGAAAATGGCGAATAAACTCTTCGAGTTTTATATTCCCAGAATATGAATTTGCATTTATCCCGGGATTAAAGTCTACGTATTTATCATTGGAACGATGATAAAAGCAATACAAAAAGATGTAACTTCCCTTATCATTTATAGACCGATTTAAAATTGAAAAAAATTTCTCGGGGATATATTTTCGGATTTAGGGGCTAGTGGCTGTAGATATAAAAACAAGTGTTTCATCTTCGAAAGTTGCCATGTAAACGTATAAGTGATGCGCCTTTATCATATTTCAACGAAATAGGTTTATAAAAAAAATAACAAATTTTAGCGTTTACGCTTCATCTCGTTGTAGTTCTCGTGAGCGCCATATCAATTAGCATTCAGTCGAGGCGCCACGGTAACCGTCGGTTGCGCTAACATTAGGAAAGGTATATAAGTAGGCGTAGGGACGATCACAACCGCAACAGAGTACTGCAGACGTTCAAGATGAACACATCCGATGTAAAGAAGCAAATCGAACAGAGATGGCGGCTTATTAAAATTCTAGACACCAATATCCAAGAGATACGCTACGAAATAGAAGAAATGATTGAAAACGACGAGGTGACGAGATACACGGAATACCTCGTACTCTTGTCGTTAATCGATGGGATACGGAAACTGGTGAACACGCTGTTCAAAGAGTTGGTGATGTTGGAGAAACAAATCCACCGCTAGTCGGTCTTGAACTATCATCATTTAAAACCCGGCCCTTTTCAGGGCCATCAATATTTTGAATAGACAATATTTGGTTATGTACCTGCATTGTTCTTTTAAAAAAACTTGCGTCTTTCAACTACAAAGTCTTTGAAAAAAAGAAAAAACTTTGCAAAATTGCGCATGTGAAACAAAAGATGATCCGGTTTATTGTCTCTAAATTTTCATAAACAACTCTATTGGAACCGCAATGATGGGTAATCCATGACCTCCCTTTAAAATAATTTAATTATGAAGCGAAAATGGCGAATAAACTCTTCGAGTTTTATATTCCCAGAATATGAATTTGCATTTATCCCGGGATTAAAGTCTACGTATTTATCATTGGAACGATGATAAAAGCAATACAAAAAGATGTAACTTCCCTTATCATTCATAGACCGATTTAAAATTGAAAAAAATTTCTCGGGGATATATTTTCGGATTTAGGGGCTAGTGGCTGTAGATATAAAAACAAGTGTTTCATCTTCGAAAGTTGCCATGTAAACGTATAAGTGATGCGCCTTTATCATATTTCAACGAAATAGGTTTATAAAAAAAAATAACAAATTTTAGCGTTTACGCTTCATCTCGTTGTAGTTCTCGTGAGCGCCATATCAATTAGCATTCAGTCGGGGCGCCACGGTAACCGTCGGTTGCGCTAACATTAGGAAAGGTATATAAGTAGGCGTAGGGACGATCACAACCGCAACAGAGTACTGCAGACGTTCAAGATGAACACATCCGATGTAAAGAAGCAAATCGAACAGAGATGGCGGCTTATTAAAATTCTAGACACCAATATCCAAGAGATACGCTACGAAATAGAAGAAATGATTGAAAACGACGAGGTGACGAGATACACGGAATACCTCGTACTCTTGTCGTTAATCGATGGGATACGGAAACTGGTGAACACGCTGTTCAAAGAGTTGGTGATGTTGGAGAAACAAATCCACCGCTAGTCGGTCTTGAACTATCATCATTTAAAACCCGGCCCTTTTCAGGGCCATCAATATTTTGAATAGACAATATTTGGTTATGTACCTGCATTGTTCTTTTAAAAAAACTTGCGTCTTTCAACTACAAAGTCTTTGAAAAAAAGAAAAAACTTTGCAAAATTGCGCATGTGAAACAAAAGATGATCCGGTTTATTGTCTCTAAATTTTCATAAACAACTCTATTGGAACCGCAATGATGGGTAATCCATGACCTCCCTTTAAAATAATTTAATTATGAAGCGAAAATGGCGAATAAACTCTTCGAGTTTTATATTCCCAGAATATGAATTTGCATTTATCCCGGGATTAAAGTCTACGTATTTATCATTGGAACGATGATAAAAGCAATACAAAAAGATGTAACTTCCCTTATCATTCATAGACCGATTTAAAATTGAAAAAAATTTCTCGGGGATATATTTTCGGATTTAGGGGCTAGTGGCTGTAGATATAAAAACAAGTGTTTCATCTTCGAAAGTTGCCATGTAAACGTATAAGTGATGCGCCTTTATCATATTTCAACGAAATAGGTTTATAAAAAAAAATAACAAATTTTAGCGTTTACGCTTCATCTCGTTGTAGTTCTCGTGAGCGCCATATCAATTAGCATTCAGTCGAGGCGCCACGGTAACCGTCGGTTGCGCTAACATTAGGAAAGGTATATAAGTGGGCGTAGGGACGATCACAACCGCAACAGAGTACTGCAGACGTTCAAGATGAACACATCCGATGTAAAGAAGCAAATCGAACAGAGATGGCGGCTTATTAAAATTCTAGACACCAATATCCAAGAGATACGCTACGAAATAGAAGAAATGATTGAAAACGACGAGGTGACGAGATACACGGAATACCTCGTACTCTTGTCGTTAATCGATGGGATACGGAAACTGGTGAACACGCTGTTCAAAGAGTTGGTGATGTTGGAGAAACAAATCCACCGCTAGTCGGTCTTGAACTATCATCATTTAAAACCCGGCCCTTTTCAGGGCCATCAATATTTTGAATAGACAATATTTGGTTATGTACCTGTATTGTTCTTTTAAAAAAACTTGCGTCTTTCAACTACAAAGTCTTTGAAAAAAAGAAAAAACTTTGCAAAATTGCGCATGTGAAACAAAAGATGATCCGGTTTATTGTCTCTAAATTTTCATAAACAACTCTATTGGAACCGCAATGATGGGTAATCCATGACCTCCCTTTAAAATAATTTAATTATGAAGCGAAAATGGCGAAAAAACTCTTCGAGTTTTATATTCCCAGAATATGAATTTGCATTTATCCCGGGATTAAAGTCTACGTATTTATCATTGGAACGATGATAAAAGCAATACAAAAAGATGTAACTTCCCTTATCATTCATAGACCGATTTAAAATTGAAAAAAATTTCTCGGGGATATATTTTCGGATTTAGGGGCTAGTGGCTGTAGATATAAAAACAAGTGTTTCATCTTCGAAAGTTGCCATGTAAACGTATAAGTGATGCGCCTTTATCATATTTCAACGAAATAGGTTTATAAAAAAAATAACAAATTTTAGCGTTTACGCTTCATCTCGTTGTAGTTCTCGTGAGCGCCATATCAATTAGCATTCAGTCGAGGCGCCACGGTAACCGTCGGTTGCGCTAACATTAGGAAAGGTATATAAGTAGGCGTAGGGACGATCACAACCGCAACAGAGTACTGCAGACGTTCAAGATGAACACATCCGATGTAAAGAAGCAAATCGAACAGAGATGGCGGCTTATTAAAAATCTAGACACCAATATCCAAGAGATACGCTACGAAATAGAAGAAATGATTGAAAACGACGAGGTGACGAGATACACGGAATACCTCGTACTCTTGTCGTTAATCGATGGGATACGGAAACTGGTGAACACGCTGTTCAAAGAGTTGGTGATGTTGGAGAAACAAATCCACCGCTAGTCGGTCTTGAACTATCATCATTTAAAACCCGGCCCTTTTCAGGGCCATCAATATTTTGAATAGACAATATTTGGTTATGTACCTGCATTGTTCTTTTAAAAAAACTTGCGTCTTTCAACTACAAAGTCTTTGAAAAAAAGAAAAAACTTTGCAAAATTGCGCATGTGAAACAAAAGATGATCCGGTTTATTGTCTCTAAATTTTCATAAACAACTCTATTGGAACCGCAATGATGGGTAATCCATGACCTCCCTTTAAAATAATTTAATTATGAAGCGAAAATGGCGAATAAACTCTTCGAGTTTTATATTCCCAGAATATGAATTTGCATTTATCCCGGGATTAAAGTCTACGTATTTATCATTGGAACGATGATAAAAGCAATACAAAAAGATGTAACTTCCCTTATCATTCATAGACCGATTTAAAATTGAAAAAAATTTCTCGGGGATATATTTTCGGATTTAGGGGCTAGTGGCTGTAGATATAAAAACAAGTGTTTCATCTTCGAAAGTTGCCATGTAAACGTATAAGTGATGCGCCTTTATCATATTTCAACGAAATAGGTTTATAAAAAAAATAACAAATTTTAGCGTTTACGCTTCATCTCGTTGTAGTTCTCGTGAGCGCCATATCAATTAGCATTCAGTCGGGGCGCCACGGTAACCGTCGGTTGCGCTAACATTAGGAAAGGTATATAAGTAGGCGTAGGGACGATCACAACCGCAACAGAGTACTGCAGACGTTCAAGATGAACACATCCGATGTAAAGAAGCAAATCGAACAGAGATGGCGGCTTATTAAAATTCTAGACACCAATATCCAAGAGATACGCTACGAAATAGAAGAAATGATTGAAAACGACGAGGTGACGAGATACACGGAATACCTCGTACTCTTGTCGTTAATCGATGGGATACGGAAACTGGTGAACACGCTGTTCAAAGAGTTGGTGATGTTGGAGAAACAAATCCACCGCTAGTCGGTCTTGAACTATCATCATTTAAAACCCGGCCCTTTTCAGGGCCATCAATATTTTGAATAGACAATATTTGGTTATGTACCTGCATTGTTCTTTTAAAAAAACTTGCGTCTTTCAACTACAAAGTCTTTGAAAAAAAGAAAAAACTTTGCAAAATTGCGCATGTGAAACAAAAGATGATCCGGTTTATTGTCTCTAAATTTTCATAAACAACTCTATTGGAACCGCAATGATGGGTAATCCATGACCTCCCTTTAAAATAATTTAATTATGAAGCGAAAATGGCGAATAAACTCTTCGAGTTTTATATTCCCAGAATATGAATTTGCATTTATCCCGGGATTAAAGTCTACGTATTTATCATTGGAACGATGATAAAAGCAATACAAAAAGATGTAACTTCCCTTATCATTCATAGACCGATTTAAAATTGAAAAAAATTTCTCGGGGATATATTTTCGGATTTAGGGGCTAGTGGCTGTAGATATAAAAACAAGTGTTTCATCTTCGAAAGTTGCCATGTAAACGTATAAGTGATGCGCCTTTATCATATTTCAACGAAATAGGTTTATAAAAAAAAATAACAAATTTTAGCGTTTACGCTTCATCTCGTTGTAGTTCTCGTGAGCGCCATATCAATTAGCATTCAGTCGAGGCGCCACGGTAACCGTCGGTTGCGCTAACATTAGGAAAGGTATATAAGTGGGCGTAGGGACGATCACAACCGCAACAGAGTACTGCAGACGTTCAAGATGAACACATCCGATGTAAAGAAGCAAATCGAACAGAGATGGCGGCTTATTAAAATTCTAGACACCAATATCCAAGAGATACGCTACGAAATAGAAGAAATGATTGAAAACGACGAGGTGACGAGATACACGGAATACCTCGTACTCTTGTCGTTAATCGATGGGATACGGAAAGTGGTGAACACGCTGTTCAAAGAGTTGGTGATGTTGGAGAAACAAATCCACCGCTAGTCGGTCTTGAACTATCATCATTTAAAACCCGGCCCTTTTCAGGGCCATCAATATTTTGAATAGACAATATTTGGTTATGTACCTGTATTGTTCTTTTAAAAAAACTTGCGTCTTTCAACTACAAAGTCTTTGAAAAAAAGAAAAAACTTTGCAAAATTGCGCATGTGAAACAAAAGATGATCCGGTTTATTGTCTCTAAATTTTCATAAACAACTCTATTGGAACCGCAATGATGGGTAATCCATGACCTCCCTTTAAAATAATTTAATTATGAAGCGAAAATGGCGAAAAAACTCTTCGAGTTTTATATTCCCAGAATATGAATTTGCATTTATCCCGGGATTAAAGTCTACGTATTTAACATTGGAACGATGATAAAAGCAATACAAAAAGATGTAACTTCCCTTATCATTCATAGACCGATTTAAAATTGAAAAAAATTTCTCGGGGATATATTTTCGGATTTAGGGGCTAGTGGCTGTAGATATAAAAACAAGTGTTTCATCTTCGAAAGTTGCCATGTAAACGTATAAGTGATGCGCCTTTATCATATTTCAACGAAATAGGTTTATAAAAAAAATAACAAATTTTAGCGTTTACGCTTCATCTCGTTGTAGTTCTCGTGAGCGCCATATCAATTAGCATTCAGTCGAGGCGCCACGGTAACCGTCGGTTGCGCTAACATTAGGAAAGGTATATAAGTAGGCGTAGGGACGATCACAACCGCAACAGAGTACTGCAGACGTTCAAGATGAACACATCCGATGTAAAGAAGCAAATCGAACAGAGATGGCGGCTTATTAAAATTCTAGACACCAATATCCAAGAGATACGCTACGAAATAGAAGAAATGATTGAAAACGACGAGGTGACGAGATACACGGAATACCTCGTACTCTTGTCGTTAATCGATGGGATACGGAAACTGGTGAACACGCTGTTCAAAGAGTTGGTGATGTTGGAGAAACAAATCCACCGCTAGTCGGTCTTGAACTATCATCATTTAAAACCCGGCCCTTTTCAGGGCCATCAATATTTTGAATAGACAATATTTGGTTATGTACCTGCATTGTTCTTTTAAAAAAACTTGCGTCTTTCAACTACAAAGTCTTTGAAAAAAAGAAAAAACTGTGCAAAATTGCGCATGTGAAACAAAAGATGATCCGGTTTATTGTCTCTAAATTTTCATAAACAACTCTATTGGAACCGCAATGATGGGTAATCCATGACCTCCCTTTAAAATAATTTAATTATGAAGCGAAAATGGCGAAAAAACTTTTCGAGTTTTATATTCCCAGAATATGAATTTGCATTTATCCCGGGATTAAAGTCTACGTATTTATCATTGGAACGATGATAAAAGCAATACAAAAAGATGTAACTTCCCTTATCATTCATAGACCGATTTAAAATTGAAAAAAATTTCTCGGGGATATATTTTCGGATTTAGGGGCTAGTGGCTGTAGATATAAAAACAAGTGTTTCATCTTCGAAAGTTGCCATGTAAACGTATAAGTGATGCGCCTTTATCATATTTCAACGAAATAGGTTTATAAAAAAAATAACAAATTTTAGCGTTTACGCTTCATCTCGTTGTAGTTCTCGTGAGCGCCATATCAATTAGCATTCAGTCGAGGCGCCACGGTAACCGTCGGTTGCGCTAACATTAGGAAAGGTATATAAGTAGGCGTAGAGACGATCACAACCGCAACAGAGTACTGCAGACGTTCAAGATGAACACATCCGATGTAAAGAAGCAAATCGAACAGAGATGGCGGCTTATTAAAATTCTAGACACCAATATCCAAGAGATACGCTACGAAATAGAAGAAATGATTGAAAACGACGAGGTGACGAGATACACGGAATACCTCGTACTCTTGTCGTTAATCGATGGGATACGGAAACTGGTGAACACGCTGTTCAAAGAGTTGGTGATGTTGGAGAAACAAATCCACCGCTAGTCGGTCTTGAACTATCATCATTTAAAACCCGGCCCTTTTCAGGGCCATCAATATTTTGAATAGACAATATTTGGTTATGTACCTGCATTGTTCTTTTAAAAAAACTTGCGTCTTTCAACTACAAAGTCTTTGAAAGAAAAAACTTTGCAAAATTGCGCATGTGAAACAAAAGATGATCCGGTTTATTGTCTCTAAATTTTCATAAACAACTCTATTGGAACCGCAATGATGGGTAATCCATGACCTCCCTTTAAAATAATTTAATTATGAAGCGAAAATGGCGAAAAAACTCTTCGAGTTTTATATTCCCAGAATATGAATTTGCATTTATCCCGGGATTAAAGTCTACGTATTTATCATTGGAACGATGATAAAAGCAATACAAAAAGATGTAACTTCCCTTATCATTCATAGACCGATTTAAAATTGAAAAAAATTTCTCGGGGATATATTTTCGGATTTAGGGGCTAGTGGCTGTAGATATAAAAACAAGTGTTTCATCTTCGAAAGTTGCCATGTAAACGTATAAGTGATGCGCCTTTATCATATTTCAACGAAATAGGTTTATAAAAAAAATAACAAATTTTAGCGTTTACGCTTCATCTCGTTGTAGTTCTCGTGAGCGCCATATCAATTAGCATTCAGTCGAGGCGCCACGGTAACCGTCGGTTGCGCTAACATTAGGAAAGGTATATAAGTAGGCGTAGGGACGATCACAACCGCAACAGAGTACTGCAGACGTTCAAGATGAACACATCCGATGTAAAGAAGCAAATCGAACAGAGATGGCGGCTTATTAAAATTCTAGACACCAATATCCAAGAGATACGCTACGAAATAGAAGAAATGATTGAAAACGACGAGGTGACGAGATACACGGAATACCTCGTACTCTTGTCGTTAATCGATGGGATACGGAAACTGGTGAACACGCTGTTCAAAGAGTTGGTGATGTTGGAGAAACAAATCCACCGCTAGTCGGTCTTGAACTATCATCATTTAAAACCCGGCCCTTTTCAGGGCCATCAATATTTTGAATAGACAATATTTGGTTATGTACCTGCATTGTTCTTTTAAAAAAACTTGCGTCTTTCAACTACAAAGTCTTTGAAAGAAAAAACTTTGCAAAATTGCGCATGTGAAACAAAAGATGATCCGGTTTATTGTCTCTAAATTTTCATAAACAACTCTATTGGAACCGCAATGATGGGTAATCCATGACCTCCCTTTAAAATAATTTAATTATGAAGCGAAAATGGCGAAAAAACTCTTCGAGTTTTATATTCCCAGAATATGAATTTGCATTTATCCCGGGATTAAAGTCTACGTATTTATCATTGGAACGATGATAAAAGCAATACAAAAAGATGTAACTTCCCTTATCATTCATAGACCGATTTAAAATTGAAAAAAATTTCTCGGGGATATATTTTCGGATTTAGGGGCTAGTGGCTGTAGATATAAAAACAAGTGTTTCATCTTCGAAAGTTGCCATGTAAACGTATAAGTGATGCGCCTTTATCATATTTCAACGAAATAGGTTTATAAAAAAAATAACAAATTTTAGCGTTTACGCTTCATCTCGTTGTAGTTCTCGTGAGCGCCATATCAATTAGCATTCAGTCGAGGCGCCACGGTAACCGTCGGTTGCGCTAACATTAGGAAAGGTATATAAGTAGGCGTAGGGACGATCACAACCGCAACAGAGTACTGCAGACGTTCAAGATGAACACATCCGATGTAAAGAAGCAAATCGAACAGAGATGGCGGCTTATTAAAAATCTAGACACCAATATCCAAGAGATACGCTACGAAATAGAAGAAATGATTGAAAACGACGAGGTGACGAGATACACGGAATACCTCGTACTCTTGTCGTTAATCGATGGGATACGGAAACTGGTGAACACGCTGTTCAAAGAGTTGGTGATGTTGGAGAAACAAATCCACCGCTAGTCGGTCTTGAACTATCATCATTTAAAACCCGGCTCTTTTCAGGGCCATCAATATTTTGAATAGACAATATTTGGTTATGTACCTGCATTGTTCTTTTAAAAAAACTTGCGTCTTTCAACTACAAAGTCTTTGAAAGAAAAAACTTTGCAAAATTGCGCATGTGAAACAAAAGATGATCCGGTTTATTGTCTCTAAATTTTCATAAACAACTCTATTGGAACCGCAATGATGGGTAATCCATGACCTCCCTTTAAAATAATTTAATTATGAAGCGAAAATGGCGAAAAAACTCTTCGAGTTTTATATTCCCAGAATATGAATTTGCATTTATCCCGGGATTAAAGTCTACGTATTTATCATTGGAACGATGATAAAAGCAATACAAAAAGATGTAACTTCCCTTATCATTCATAGACCGATTTAAAATTGAAAAAAATTTCTCGGGGATATATTTTCGGATTTAGGGGCTAGTGGCTGTAGATATAAAAACAAGTGTTTCATCTTCGAAAGTTGCCATGTAAACGTATAAGTGATGCGCCTTTATCATATTTCAACGAAATAGGTTTATAAAAAAAATAACAAATTTTAGCGTTTACGCTTCATCTCGTTGTAGTTCTCGTGAGCGCCATATCAATTAGCATTCAGTCGAGGCGCCACGGTAACCGTCGGTTGCGCTAACATTAGGAAAGGTATATAAGTAGGCGTAAGGACGATCACAACCGCAACAGAGTACTGCAGACGTTCAAGATGAACACATCCGATGTAAAGAAGCAAATCGAACAGAGATGGCGGCTTATTAAAAATCTAGACACCAATATCCAAGAGATACGCTACGAAATAGAAGAAATGATTGAAAACGACGAGGTGACGAGATACACGGAATACCTCGTACTCTTGTCGTTAATCGATGGGATACGGAAACTGGTGAACACGCTGTTCAAAGAGTTGGTGATGTTGGAGAAACAAATCCACCGCTAGTCGGTCTTGAACTATCATCATTTAAAACCCGGCCCTTTTTAGGGCCATCAATATTTTGAATAGACAATATTTGGTTATGTACCTGCATTGTTCTTTTAAAAAAACTTGCGTCTTTCAACTACAAAGTCTTTGAAAAAAAGAAAAAACTTTGCAAAATTGCGCATGTGAAACAAAAGATGATCCGGTTTATTGTCTCTAAATTTTCATAAACAACTCTATTGGAACCGCAATGATGGGTAATCCATGACCTCCCTTTAAAATAATTTAATTATGAAGCGAAAATGGCGAATAAACTCTTCGAGTTTTATATTCCCAGAATATGAATTTGCATTTATCCCGGGATTAAAGTCTACGTATTTATCATTGGAACGATGATAAAAGCAATACAAAAAGATGTAACTTCCCTTATCATTCATAGACCGATTTAAAATTGAAAAAAATTTCTCGGGGATATATTTTCGGATTTAGGGGCTAGTGGCTGTAGATATAAAAACAAGTGTTTCATCTTCGAAAGTTGCCATGTAAACGTATAAGTGATGCGCCTTTATCATATTTCAACGAAATAGGTTTATAAAAAAAAATAACAAATTTTAGCGTTTACGCTTCATCTCGTTGTAGTTCTCGTGAGCGCCATATCAATTAGCATTCAGTCGAGGCGCCACGGTAACCGTCGGTTGCGCTAACATTAGGAAAGGTATATAAGTAGGCGTAGGGACGATCACAACCGCACCAGAGTACTGCAGACGTTCAAGATGAACACATCCGATGTAAAGAAGCAAATCGAACAGAGATGGCGGCTTATTAAAATTCTAGACACCAATATCCAAGAGATACGCTACGAAATAGAAGAAATGATTGAAAACGACGAGGTGACGAGATACACGGAATACCTCGTACTCTTGTCGTTAATCGATGGGATACGGAAACTGGTGAACACGCTGTTCAAAGAGTTGGTGATGTTGGAGAAACAAATCCACCGCTAGTCGGTCTTGAACTATCATCATTTAAAACCCGGCCCTTTTCAGGGCCATCAATATTTTGAATAGACAATACTTGGTTATGTACCTGCATTGTTCTTTTAAAAAAACTTGCGTCTTTCAACTACAAAGTCTTTGAAAAAAAGAAAAAACTTTGCAAAATTGCGCATGTGAAACAAAAGATGATCCGGTTTATTGTCTCTAAATTTTCATAAACAACTCTATTGGAACCGCAATGATGGGTAATCCATGACCTCCCTTTAAAATAATTTAATTATGAAGCGAAAATGGCGAATAAACTCTTCGAGTTTTATATTCCCAGAATATGAATTTGCATTTATCCCGGGATTAAAGTCTACGTATTTATCATTGGAACGATGATAAAAGCAATACAAAAAGATGTAACTTCCCTTATCATTCATAGACCGATTTAAAATTGAAAAAAATTTCTCGGGGATATATTTTCGGATTTAGGGGCTAGTGGCTGTAGATATAAAAACAAGTGTTTCATCTTCGAAAGTTGCCACGTAAACGTATAAGTGATGCGCCTTTATCATATTTCAACGAAATAGGTTTATAAAAAAAAATTACAAATTTTAGCGTTTACGCTTCATCTCGTTGTAGTTCTCGTGAGCGCCATATCAATTAGCATTCAGTCGAGGCGCCACGGTAACCGTCGGTTGCGCTAACATTAGGAAAGGTATATAAGTAGGCGTAGGGACGATCACAACCGCAACAGAGTACTGCAGACGTTCAAGATGAACACATCCGATGTAAAGAAGCAAATCGAACAGAGATGGCGGCTTATTAAAATTCTAGACACCAATATCCAAGAGATACGCTACGAAATAGAAGAAATGATTGAAAACGACGAGGTGACGTGATACACGGAATACCTCGTACTCTTGTCGTTAATCGATGGGATACGGAAACTGGTGAACACGCTGTTCAAAGAGTTGGTGATGTTGGAGAAACAAATCCACCGCTAGTCGGTCTTGAACTATCATCATTTAAAACCCGGCCCTTTTCAGGGCCATCAATATTTTGAATAGACAATATTTGGTTATGTACCTG